>OV049924.1:279105844-279505524 GCA_920104205.1 Eupeodes latifasciatus
TTTTTAGTAGATATTTTATTTATAAAACTTGTTTCGATAAGGATTTCTAAAGATTCGTGGTCACTGATTTTAAATTCTTTTTTCACACTTGCCTTTGTGTTTTCAATATTTGTTATTACATAATCTATTAAAGTAGTCGAGTTTTGCGTTATTGGTTCAGTCACTATTTGTTTAAATGAGATGTCCGATATACTTTCGAAAATTCTTTTTCTGTAAGTCCCATTAACAAACCAATCGATGTTAAAATCACCCATTATAATAACGTCTGCAGGTGAAGAACAGAGATCTTCTATTTTATCTCCAAAGAAATCACAAAAAATTCGTTTGGGAGAGTTTTGTTTATGTGGTGATCTATAAACTGTCATATTTATATTGTTTAAGCTCACTTTTATACCAAATCATTTTACCAATTGCCATTTTACAAATTTCCTCGACTTGCCATTCTGGTTTAACAAAAAATAGAACACCACCAGTATGACTAGAAACACTATCGCATCCACACTTTCAAAACTTTTACCGTCTAATTCAATTATTGCATTATAAAACCTCTTGTTTTTAAATGATTTATACACTTTGATGCACTTGACATTGTCACACATAACATTGTTTTGTTTTTTTATTGCTTCAATTATTTTGTCTCCTTCCATATTTTCACTTAATCCAGTAATTAATAATTTAGGGAGACGCATTTTCGGCAAATGCACATCATATTTGTCACTCATTTTCTCTTTCATTTCGTTTGCCAATTTTGATCGCGCTTCATTACTTTCACATCGAATTGCAACCGCGCCGTCTTGCCTGTTTACCATTGCACTCACTCCTACATTTAGCTCAGATGGTTTAATTTTTTCTTTAATTTCATTCTTTAGTTGCTCACTTTCTTGCTTTGCCTTAGGCTTCAATACAACTGGTGCACTCACTCCCACTGACTTCTTTAATTGTTCAGCATATGAACCTTTGTTTTTATCACTGCCTTTTATTTCTTTCACAATATCAATTCTCATCTCCTTTACACTTTCAATTACTGTGCTGTTATTACTTGTCATCTTTTTCAGATCACTGCATATACTATCGCTTTGCTCTTTAAATGCTTTACTGTAGTCATTCACTTTTTTAACTCTTCTACACTCTTTTCACACATGGTTTGGGTATTCATCATTTCGTTTATTCTTTTAGTATATCCCTCTTCAATAGCTTGCAATAAGCTCATAATCTCCCGTTTGTTATTGTCCAATGCACTTTCAAATTCGTTTTTGTATTCCCTTAAATATTCACTATTTTTTTCAACCGCCGACGACATATCTTTTAATGCGAAATCGACATTATGAATATACAAAATACAGTCCCCGCATACGAATCTTATGTTTTCGCAAGTCTCTAACGCATTCGCGGTATACGAATCGAAACCACAACAATTCGCCGAGACGTGGAAAATTTTATTGCATATGTAGTGCGCATACACTACACTATATTTTATTGCAGGTCATTGCCATAGATTTATACTCCACGTTCCTATAGCCAACCCATTTCTTACAATATGTACTCGCATTTCATTCACCCCAGAAAATTATCTAATAAAATGTTCAATGCCACTTGAGTCTCAGATTACTTTTACGATGGTCAAGTGTATCTACCTATTCATGAAGGTTCAACGCACTGCATGCTGTGTAGTAAATATGCCTGAATGAATTCGGATACATTTGTGCATTGTGAAAGGGGCATGCATATTGGTTATGATTTTGATGACATAGCAAGTATGCTGCCCGATTCTGTCATTTGTTTCCCACCAAATTAGAGTTCAATATAATGTATATATGTTTTAGTAATAATATGTATAGCTTTAAGTTCTTAGTGTGTAAGTAAATTATTTTGTATAAATAGCCTAAGAAGCCATCCTATATCCCCCATAGATTAGTAGGTGAGGTAGGACATAGGGTTCATAGGCCCACATTACACATACGCCCGCACATCTTATTCCCGTTTCTCCGCGAATGGCTTTTTTACATTTTCTGCAAGTATTTTCCATATTATACAGCAACTTGAATCCACATTAAATTCTAAGTTTGTAAACTTTTGCTGTTAAATAAATTAAATCAGGGGAGTCATTCCGTAATTTTCGAAACGATAATCATCAAAACGATTATCATTAGCGATATCGTCAATATTTTGCTTCACGTAACTTTATCACTATCGTCTCGTCAATCGTTTTCAGTATAAGATCGTTCAGTATATTTCAAATATTCTTATACTATGACTGAAATGTCAAAATTGACTCAACGAAAAATAATGCTTGTTCGATAACTTGAAAATGTTATTAAACTTGGTTTTATTCTATGGGAAATTTTGAAAATTAGCAAAAAAAATATCTTGTTAATAAACATTCCAACTGTTTTGTGATGTTAATATAATTGTTAATGGGCAGGTTCAGACAACATAAGGGACTTCATTTGCAGTCAACTTCATTCTTTGAACGTGAATTTTGACCAAGGTAACTAGTTAGTTTTAAAAATGTCATGAGTTTCAAATTCAGAACTTTACTTCACAAACCTCTACTTTAAGTTCATAGTACAAAAACTAACAAAAGCATTATTGTCTACAAAACATTCATAAGGCAAGCTGCATGGCCATCACGATTTGTATTTTGTATTGAAAAGTAATATTATTTATTTGTTTTCCGAATTGACAAGGAACCTTTTTACACAAAACATTAAATGAAGCTGTGCAGAAAATAAATATATCACAGCGTAACAAAGTTCAGCTTTTAGTTGAATGAAAAAACATGATCAACTATCATTTTGACAGAAGTAGACTTGACTTGATAGTTAGGGAGATTTTTCTTGACTAACTTTCCAGTCAACTTTCCAATGAAGTTGCCTTAATTGGAAGGCAAATTTTTGGCAGCTGGCCAATCAGATACTAGAAACTTGCCTTACTTTCAAGTCCCTTATGTCGCCTGAACCTGCCCAATGTAATTTTTGTGCTTTTATTTGTTACTGTCGACGATGAAACTATAATTTTAAAAATTGTTTGTATAGCTGATATTGTGAATTAATAAATATAATTATAATTTTGAGTATCCATAGGTCAGTAACACAAAATCAGCTGCAAATGTTAATAAAATGTATGGATGAGCATTCTTCCTTGGCCAATAAGATTAAACATAATTCTGTCCAAGGGATCCAAGATAAGACTCCATTTTATCCACAGGGGACAATACTTGGCTTCCAAAATATTTGTTGTTCCCGAAACTATTTTGGATTAGTGCTCTGTGCAAGAGCGATACAAAAACCTTTGCATGTCAAACATAGAAAGAAGAAAGATTACTTATTTATATATGGGTGATTATACAAAAGTTGGGTAACTTTTGAGGATATTTTGTTTACGATAGTTTTCAAATCAAACTTCTATAAATTCGGGTGTATATGACAGCTAATCGAATTAATATATTGTTCCCAATCGGGCCAGTCACTTTTTTGAGTACATTGTAAAATATTTAAAAATGTCAGAATTTGACTGCCAGAGGACTGACGAGTATACACAGTTTTGAAAGTATTATAATGAAATTTAATACAAATTAGTAAAAATCTCTTAGGATTTAATAATGATCGCTTAAAATCACTTAGTAACAATTAAAAATAATTATTAATATGTAATACTAGGAGAAAATACTACATCAGTTTTCAAAACAGACTTTTGACATTTAACGTAACGTTATTCACTTATCTTTTACTACTTTCACATAGTTTTACTAAATATTTCAAAGTAATCAACAAACAAAATCTAACAATATTCATCTTAAAAGTACTAATGATCAAGAAATGAAGAACAATAACAATTTACCTGACACAGAACTGACGCCACACTACTGACGAAAAAGACGAAATTTGAGATTATAATCTGGACTAATGTTTTTTTTTGTAATTTCAAATATCAACAAACTACATTTTAACAAATCAAAGTCTAATACGAATAAATAAAAATAAACTTTAGATTAACAAAAAAATAACGACTCACCATAAAACTGACGTGTTGACTGGCTAAGCACGTGTATAGACAACAAACATAACCCAAACTCTGGTACAGTTATGGTGGCCGTCAAATTGTGCGACCCGCAACTAACTTTATTACCAACATTAAAATTCAAAGTGGGATTTGACGTTGAGTCGGCGATATTTCGCACGAATTTTAAATTTAAATAACACACAAGAAACTGACGAATAAAACTGAACACAAAATTTCTTATTTTTTTAAATAAAGTGGAGAACACTGCATTATGAAAGTTGTAGTATATATTAAACTATATACATCGCAGATTGTATTAATTTAATAAGTTTTCTCAAATCAATGATAATGTTTAATAGACAGTCACTTAATGGTTGGTTTCCAGGGTTGTGACATGCCAGAGGACTGACGTTTTAAGAACTAATTGTGTTTTTTTTAATAACTTGTATTCAAATTGAAGAACTGAAATTGGGTGACTAAATAAAGGTCTTTCCATTGTTTTAAAATAAATTGCAATCTCAATAAAATATAATCAGACTTTGTATATATTGGTTGATGAAATCGAGTTACCCAACTTTTGTATAATCACCCATATTTATGTTTTGTATATACAAAAAATACATATGGGTTAGAAGAGATAGAGGGTCTGATTCATCTATTAATTTTCTTTGTTAGCGTACTAGTTATATTTTTTTGATTTTTTATTTTCGTTTTGTAAGATAAACTTAACATTTTTACTTCAATTAGCTTAGTTATCAATAGAAATTAATAGCAGACGATACCTAATTAGCTATCGAGTAAACGCTATCGTTTTGACGGTATCACTTTGACGATTATCGTCTTACGTGAAGTGAGACTATCGTCGAAACGACATCGTCTGACGATAATCGTTTTACGTGAAGAGATACTATCGTCGAAACGATATCGTCTGACGATAATCGTTTTACGGAATGACCCACCAGATTATTAATTTTTTTTTCCTTTAAATCACTCAGAACACTTGAAAACACGTCTATCTCTTACGAAATCTCTCTCTCTTGCTTTTTCAGCGTTAGGGTTAAATTTGGTGTAGGTGTGGTGATAATTCAACCAGTTAGTTTTCCTTTTGTATTTCCATGTCTTAAGTAGATGGTTTCTTAAGTCTCTTTTATTGTAGGCATAGAATGTAGTTAGAGGTTCATTTAGAGCAGATTTAGCTACAGCATCTGCAACTTCGTTGCCATTGATACCTTGGTGCCCTGGGATCCATGCAATTTTTAGTTTCCCACTTCTGGAGATGAGTTTATCGCGGATGAATTCGATAATTTCACTATTATTATTAATGTTGTTGATAGCATTTACAGAGGATAGACTGTCTGTAAATATGATAGTCTTTTTGTTCTCGGATTTTTCAATTGCCCTGAGAATGGCAAAAGCTTCAGCTGTGAATATCGAGGTGAAAATTGGAAGTATACCTTTACAGATGGTTGTTGAGTTTTCTGCGATAACAGCAAATGATGTAACGTCTTGTGTTTTTGAGGCATCAGTAAACAATAAGTGTCATCCTTGTTTCTTGTGGCTCTCTGCAATGTCAAAAAACATGGCTTTAAAAACATCTTTACTGGTTGATGTTATGGTGTATTTGATAAGGTTGGTGAGAATAGACTCTTTTGGTAAGTTCCAGGGCGGATAGGTGGTTGAGTTTACATTTTGAATGGCAATAGGTATGTCAAGTTCTTTTGCGGATGTTAAAGTGGAGTTTAACGTTGATTTAAGTCTTGGGGTTTTCTTTCGTTTTATAATTTTTTTGGCATCGTTGTGAATAGGTGAAGTCCTTATGCGTGAAAGCCCGAGAGGTACCTTCTGGAGCTGTTTATTTTTTGTATTGTACCCGTTGTAAGATATTCGATTCTTTCAATAAGCTGTGGTAATCCCGCATCTGTCAAGAGGTTCCGAATCGGAGTTGTACGAAAAGCCCTCATACCGCTCCTGATGGCTGCGTGATACGGTGTTGTGATAAGTTGGGTGGTTGACTTCGAACATTTACCATAAATCGCTGAACCATAGTCGATCTTAGACAAAATAACAGATCTTATTACATTAATTATAGTTTTTACATTAGAATAGCTGTTTTTAGAGGAAAGATATTTTATTAAATTAACTCTAGTAGTAAGGCTCTTTTTTAAATTTGTACAGTGTTTCTTAAATGCAAAATTAGAATCAAAAATGATACCAAGTATTTTAGCAAAGTTAACATTAATTATATTAAAATTATCTAATTGTATTGAGATATTTTTACTACAACTATATTTTTTACAGATATGGAAAAGCTCACATTTTTGCATTGAAATTTTTGAACCTGAGTATTGCCCCCATTCTGAAAGGCTTTGAAGAATATTTGTCAAATTTGAAGCGAGGGACGTTAAGTCTTTGCACTTAGAGTAAACAATCAAGTCGTCGGCATATAGTGTGTGACCTACAGTGCTGTGACGATCAACTATGGAGCTGATTTCATTAAATGCAATTATAAAAAGGAGTACGACTGATAAAGGCGATCCTTGTGGAATGCCATTTTTCAAATTATGAGTAGACGAATAGGTACCATTCGCCTTAATTAGGAAATATCTATTGCTTAAGAATGATTAAATATAATTCAGCATTTTGGGCCCAATTTTTCATTTGATTAGTTGTTTCATAATTATATGGATGCCGATTCTGTCAAAGGCTTTTTCGAAATCAATCAGAAGGATTGAGACGTGATTTTTTGTTGACAGGCTAGACGTGATGATTTCATCTAGGTGAAGAAGTGCGTCGATAGTTTCACGCTCTTTTTTAAAAGCCACTTGGCGGTAATCAATAAAATTATTTTTTTCAAGGAACCAGAACAATCGTCTGGAAATTATTTTTTCTAAAACTTTCCCTGTACAGGGGAGGATCGAAATAGGGCGGTATCCTGAAATAACAGAAGGATCTTTATTCGGCTTAGGGATCGGAGCAATGCTCGCCACTTTCCATGCATGTGGGATTATGCCTTCGTTAAATATTTGGTTGAAGAAATCCAACAATCTTAGTTTAAGGGTTGTGGAACTGTTTTTTAGCATGGCATCAGATATGCGGTCGAACCCGGGGGTTGTGCCTTTAAAAAGGCATAGACAGCTTTCTAATTCTGTCATATTTTAAGGACATTCAATTAGAGCTGCTGAAGGGTTAATAGTGTAAGATGGGATTACTAAATTGTGTTTTTCTCTTATGAAAGTAGGGTGAAAATTTGAGTCATCGCCGGAAATTTTCCATGTTTTTGCAAAAAGTTCGACAATTTCTTGTGGACACGTGATAGCTTCCGTTTCAGCTCTAATAACTTTGATTGAGTGAGGTACATAATTTCCAGTGAGTGCTTTAATGTCGGTCCATAGTTTCTTAGATGTGGAATTTGGGTTGATGTTCGATGTGAATTTTTCAAAACTTAAAACTTTCTCTGCTTTTACAGCTTTACGAAATTTGGCATTGGCTTTACGGTTAGGTTAGGTTAGGTTAATGTGGCTGTGGATACAAAAACCACACACTTAGGCCAGAAGAAAGGCCCATTGTGATACCACATGAATCTAGAGAATTACTTCCCACTAGTCGAACCATTTTGAGCTTTTTATAAAGCGAAGGAGATATCTGATATCCTTTTTAGCTAGTTCACTGGGATCATCAAAAGAGTATTCTCCCAGATGAAGTTTGCGTCTTCGTGAAAGAGCAGGGCAGGTGCAGAGGAGGTGAGAGATTGTTTCTTCTTCTTCCTCGTCCATGCAGCTCCTGCAGAAGTCATTTGAGGCTACACCAAGTCGTATTGCGTGTCTGCCTATAAGACAGTGTCCCGTAAGGACACCTATTAGGGAGCTAATATGAAGTCTGCTTTGGGATAACAAGTCTTTAGAGCGCTTTAGGTCCAATGAAGGCTATATTAGTTTTGTGGCTGCGCATGTTGGTAAATTGTACCACCTAGAGTTTGCTATCTCGAAAGCTTTTTCTTTTAGCAGAAGTTTACATGTAGCTATCGGTATACCTATCTTCTCCCTTTCAGGTGAAATAGGTATGACGGTTCCATTTTTAGCGAGTTCATCGGCTCTACAATTTCCTGCGATGTCTCTGTGGCCCGGCACGCAGCATAGGTGAATGTTAAATTGCTGCGCCATCTCCATAAGAGACGATCGACAATCGAGGGCCGTTAGAGAGTTGGTTGAGACGCCGTCAAGAGACTTGATAGCAGCCTAACTGTCAGAGAAGATGCGTATATCAGAAGTTGATATCACGTTTTCTCTTAGCCAGGAGAAAACCTCTTTGATCGCTAAAATTTCCGCTTGGAAGACGCTACAATGATTAGGGAGGCGGAATGAGATGCTTAGATTAAGCTTTTCTGAGTACACACCACTACCAACTCCCTCATTTGTCTTGGATCCATCTGTATAAAAATGGATGCTTTTTTCATCCAGGAGTTTTTTTATCTTCCCATTCATCCCTGGATGGAATGGATACCTGGAAGTTTTTACCAAATTGGGGTTTTGGGATAGTGTAGTCTATGTACTTTGGTATAGAACCAAAGAGGTTCAGAATGATGGAGTGCCCAACATTGTTGTTGGTCCACTGAGATGAGGCGTTGAGTCTTATGGCTGTACTCGCTGCCACTTGTTTGCTGAAAATGTCGAGGGGTGTCAGATGGAGGAGAGTGTCCAACGCTGCTGAGGGTGTGGTTCTCAAAGCCCCGCTAATGCAGAGACATGCAGTGCGTTGGACTCTGCTGAGTTTGTCGTAATATGTGACTTTCTCCAGTGCAGTCCACCACACTGCAACCCCGTACATAAGTATTGGTCGGATGACCGATGTGTATAGCCAATAAGTTATGCGAGGTTGAAAACCCCATTTGTTTCCTATGGCTTTCTTGCAAAGGAAAAGAGCTGCTGTAGCTTTTTTAACTCTTTCCTGAATATTAGGTTTCCAACTTAATTTTTTGTCCAATATCAGACCAAGATATTTGGCCTCATTGGTGAAAATTAGTGGTACACCTTTTATTGAGGGAGGTACAATTTCTGGGATCTTGTATTTCCGCGTAAAAAGGACAAGGTCTGTTTTTTGAGGATTAATACTAAGTCCACAGTGATCTGCCCATCTAGTGAGCATATTGAGTGCGTTTTGGAGGAGGTCTTTTAGTGTATTTGGATGTTCTCCTATGACGGCGATAGCAACATCATCGGCATACGCAATCACTCTGTAGCCTTCTCTCTCAAGGGATATTAGTAGCTCGTTAACCACTATGTTCCACAGGAGGGGGGACAGAACACCACCTTGCGGAGTGCCTCTACTGACAGACCTTTTCGCACAAAAATTCCCCATCTTGGAGTTGATGATCCTGCTTTTTAGCATTAGATTTATCAATTCACAGAGTGAGTATTCGACGTTTAGGGTCGTCATAGCAGAAGTGATAGCGGATGTGTCAACGTTGTTGAAAGCGCCTTCAATATCCAGGAAGGCCACCATAGTATATTGTTTTTGTTCTAGGGAATATTCGATAGTTCTTACTAAGGTGTGCAAGGCTGTTTCTACCGATTTCCCTTTGCAGTAAGCATGCTGAGACATCGATAGTCTCTTATCAATGCTGTTACGTACGTGGATATCAATCAAACGTTCCAGAGTCTTGAGAATGAATGATGATAGGCTAATAGGTCTTAGATCTTTAGGGTTGACATGCGAACATTTGCCCGCCTTGGAAATGAAAACTACCTTTACTTCTCTCCATCGCTGAGGTATATGGACCATATCTAGACAACTTTTAAAAATCATCTCAATGATGGGCAGAGTTATGTCAGTCGTAAATTGTAACTCAGCTGGTATGATGTGATCTGGCCCTGGAGATTTGTAAGGTTTGAAACTATTCAGAGCCCAAGTCAATTTCTCTTTAGTAACAAGACCTTGAGGAAAAGTTAAGTTAATACCCGACCCAGGATGGTTTGTTGTATTAACGTATTTGGAGCTATCAGGAAAGTGGGTGTCAAGTAGCAGGTTTAGCGTTTCTTCGCAAGAGTTAGTCCAAGTACCATCCAAGTTTTTAAGACAACTAGGCATGGTTGGATTTGTCGAGAGAATCTTCCTTATCTTTGATGCCTCCGAGGATTCTTCTATTGAGCTACAGAAGGATCTCCAAGAGGATCTTTTGGCTATTCTCAATTCCTGTTTATATTTTTTGAGGGATTCCTTATAGGAGTCCCAGTCTTGTGGATGTCTAGTCTTTTTTGCACGATTAAAAAGCCTTCTACAGCCTTTCCGGAGTAAACCCAGTTCAGCAGCCCACCAATATGGTTTCTTCTTTCCCCGCACTGTAGTGAGGGGGCAGGCAGTTTCCATGGCTTTATTAAGGGCTGCTGTAAGCTCGTCGACTTTTTGATCGAGTTCAAAAGCGCATAAGGGCGGATCATAAAGTTCTGGTTTAATCAGATTCTTCAGAGTTGCCCTATATTTTGGCCAATCTGTTTTCCTATAGTTTCGGAATTGGATCGGTTTTGGGAACTCTTCAATAAGTGTGAATTGGATGTATCTATGATCGGAGAACGAGTGCTCCTTTGATACTCTCCAATTCAATATTTTATTTGAGAGATGTAAAGAGACAAGAGTCATATCTAAAACTTCTTGTCGATTTTTAGTAACGAAGGTTGGTTCACTACCTACATTACATACTACCAGATTAGTTGTTGAAATATAATCAAAAAGAGACTCACCTCTGTCATTTATATTGGTACTACCCCACGTAGTATGGTGCGCATTGGCGTCACAACCGATAATTATGTTGGTTTTAAGTCTTGTTGATTCAGCGACCGTCTTCTCCAGAATGGCACCAGGTAGTGGGCCCTGGTGGTCGTGGCCCAAATACGCTGATACCAGCCAGTAGGTATGGTTGTCTATTACCATACTGGCTGTGGTGACGTCTTTATCACTGAAATTAGGGAGTAAAAATACATTTAGATTACGTTTCACTAGTATGCAGGACCTTGGGTTACCTTTTCCTGTTACATAGAGCACGTAGTAACCAGGAGTTCTCAATCCTCGAACCAGGGATTTCATAATCCAGGGTTCTTGGATGAGAACGACATCTTCTCCAGTTTTTGGCAGGCGGAGAAGTAGGGAGACCGAAGCCGTTTTAGAGTGTTGGAGGTTAATCTGTAGTATTTGCAGCATTTTGGCTACAAGTTGGCAGATCAACCTCCACCACTGTTAGATCCTGCTCATCCAGATCAGACGAAGAAGAACCTAATAGTTCATCTTCCTCCTCACTGGGGAGAGCTTTGTCATTTGAGTCTTCGGTCTCCATTAGGGATAAACCTCCGACGTTTTTAGAAGAAGACTGTGCTGCGACAGAAGAGGGCCCTGCCACATTCTCATCCACATCCAAGGATGGGAAGGTGATGATGTCACTGGGACTCTCTACGTCTTGCGGCACAGCTTCTGAAGAGGGTTCAGAGGAAGACCGTGCTGCGACAGAAGAGGGCCCAGGTACAACTTCATCCACATCCAAGGAAGGGAAGGTGATTGTAGCACTGGAACTCCCAACGTCCTGCGACACGGCTTCCGAAAAGGGTCGTGGAGGCTCGCATGAAGCGTCTACCTCATCTTTTTTATAGATACGCTTTACGGCTTTACGGTAGGATACAAGATTATTATCAGTAGGATGTTTTTTAAAAAGTCTCCAGGCTTTTTGTTTTATTTGGCGGAGGTTACCTAACTCCTTGTTCCACCAGGGAACAACTTTTTTGTAAGTCTTATTTGTTGATTGCAGAATAGATACATTTGCTGCGGATCTTACACATTTTTGTAAAATGGCAGCTTCTTGATTAATGTTATGAGAAGATTTCCTTTGTATAATTTCTTTTGAAAGATTTGATTGGAATAGTTCCCAATTTGCCCTATCCAATAGGAATCTTTTTTGCAGTTTTATAGGTGATATATTTGTACCTAGAGAGATGTTAGTGGTAATTGGAAAATGATCACTTCCGTGTAAGTGATCTGATCAGAGACGGACCATGTGGAAATTGGGGTCAGAGATGGTGTAATTAGGGTCAGGTCAACGTGTGTGAAAGTTTTATGTGTCGAAAAATGTGTCGGGCGCCCATCATTTAAGATCGAAAGACCAAAATTAGTGATAAAGTTTTCGACTATTTTTCCACGACTATTAAATGTGGTCGAACTCCAGGAAGGGCTCCATGAGTTAAAATCACCGGTAAGGATGATTGGGGTATTGATACGGTTGAGGATACAATCAACATCATTGCGAGAAAATTGTTGCTCTGGTGGGATATAAATACAGATTATCGTGAGTTTTATTTTTAATTCTATTTGTACTGCTATTGCCGCTATATTTGAGTTAATTTGGATAAAATGATGTGGAATAGATTTGTGGGCAAGAAGACCAACTCCCTGTTTGGATTATGTGTTTGTGTCTAAGTTATAAAAACAAGATGAATATTGCTTTGGGCATAAATGTTGAAAATTGTGTTTGATATGAGTTTCTTGTAAGGATATAACACATGGTTTTAAATCGTTAATGAGGAGTTGTAATTCATAGTAATTATTATAGAACCCCTTAAGGTTCCATTGGAGAACCCTTAATGAAGGTTTTACGTATGAAGTAGAATTTTGGATATGGTTTATTGGGGTGTGCGGGTTGGACAAGGGTTTGGTTTGAGTGTGCCTCCGCTGGTCGAAAAACGAACCATCCGAGTTCCGAGAGGAACTCGGAATGTTCCTTCCTCGATCAGCGGGGTTGGTTGAGGAGAAATTATTATTTTTATTGATCGAGGTCATGATTATCAGAATCAGATGGTTTAATAAAATATGAGTTGTTTTTTATTAATGAATGTGTGAAAACTGATATTGGTGATTGTGTTTTATTGTTGTTTTGATTAAGAGTGTCACCAGCAATATTCGAGGTGACATTGGAATGGTTAAATGGGAAGTGGATGGAGTTGTTTGAGGTGGAGGTGGTTGCATACGATGTGAGTGTGGCGGTAGCCACAGTTGGAATGGTTGTGGTGGTTGTCATAGAGGCTGGCGCTGTGGCGATTGCCACATTGGATGTGGTTGTGGCGGTTGCCACAGTGGATGTGGTTGTGGCGGTTGCCATAGTGGATGTGGTTGCTGTAGATGGTAAAGAAACATTAGAAGGTGTGTCCTTGGACGAAGAGTTAAGTGTTAGATTTGATTGATTTGACATGGTTGTTTTTTGAAGATGAGCATTGTTTGCTGCTACTGAAAAAGTTTGGGGTAAAAACGTTTGAGGGTTTTGTTCTTTGAAAATTTGCCTGGCTTCGGTCATGCTGCATTTGTGAATAGTTTTGATTTTAAGCGTTTCTTTAGCTTGTTGGTATTTTTGCCATATCTTAGAGGAGGCCGGGTGATTTTCACTGCAGTTAGCGCATAATGTACGTATACAGTCATCAGGTTTGTGTGTCGGGAGGTAACAATTAACACATGTCGCATCACTTTTACATCTTTTGGCTGTGTGTCCTAAAAGTTGACAATTCTGGCAACGCATAGGGTAAGGGAAGTATTCCCTAACTTGAACATTATACCATCCGATGTTGAGAGTTGAAGGTGGTCGGAAAAGGTCGAAGGTGAATAAGACTAAGCCAGTTGCCTTTTGGGTTCCATTTTCGGTTTTCTTAAATTTAAAAACTTCTGTTACACCTTGTGACTTCATTTCTTCAAGTATTTCACTTTCCGGAACGTTGTTTGAATATGGAGCATGCACTGTGCCTTTTGAGGTGTTGAGTTGATTGTGTAGTGACACAGAGATTGGGTAAATTGGAAAGTGATTTCTTGGATAGGAATAGATCTGCAATTTTCTTTGACCTGCAGAGAACGAGAATACTTCCGTCTCGGAGTTGGGTTATTTGGTCATAGTAAGAACTTATTCCATCAATTGCTTTTTTAAGCAGAAATACGCTAAATGAGTTGAGAGGTTTATTTTCATCAGTAGATGAAATGACAATAAATTTAGGGTCGTCGGGAGGGGATTGTGTTGAAAAAATATTCAATGGTAAAGGAGTGAGATTATTGTTTTTTTTTCTTTTTTTATTTTTTATGTAAGGAGGCGGATCTGTATCCAGATCTTCCAGATCTCTAAAACGATTGCCCGAAGGCCCACGTGGCCCAGAGGCCATAGTATTTTAGTTTGATTGAACTTGTTATTGATTTTAATTTGCACACACTTAGAAAAGATAAGAGAATGTACGGTTTATTTAAGAAGTTAATGGGTAACGGGATCACTCAAAAGAAAAGTCAAACACTATCGGTAGAACGATGTAACCGGTGCGAGAGCTAGTCGGTGACTGTCAATATATTTATGTAATAATTGTAATCTTTAAATCAATAACAATCAATTATCTATCTATCTATCTATCTATCTATCTATCTATCTATCTATCTATCTATCTATCTATCTATCTATCTATCTATCTATCTATCTATCTATCTATCTATCTATCTATCTATCTATCTATCTATCTATCTACATATCTATCTATCTATCTATCTATAAACCCCCAATCTTCACCTAAAAAAACTTTGGTGGGACATTAAGATCCTCACTGGGAATTATAGTCCATATACAATAAATATAATTAAAACAGATTCAAATACACTTTCTGCATTCTCAGATATAGCCAACTGTTTCGCGAGTTGTTGGGCTAAACAGTCAGATGATAGCAGTTTCCCTCCAGAATTCTTGCAAGCCAAATACACCTCTCTCGATCGTGGCACAACAGATGCCCTCTTATGCATTGACGAATATATGTACATATATCGTCATCATTATCAACAAAAAACCACATTTCAATTTTATCAATTGACTTTGAAAAAGCATTTGATAAAATTGGAATCCATGTTGTTTAAAATAAATTAATGAATTGGAAAATAGGACCGAAGATTTTCGGATACATCCGATCGTTTTTAACTAACAGGAAATTTCGCACTAGAGTAAACAATGTTTATTCAACTTTTTATGACCTTAAGAATGGTATACCCCAAGGTTCATCACTTAGTGGTTATTTTCATTATAGCTTTCAATTAAATTAGTGACATAATGTCCAAATATCAAACGGTCCAACATTCCTTGTATGCAGACGATTTAATTATTCTTCTTAAATGCAAAGAAATACCAAAAGTTGTCGACCCTTTTTAAATATTCTTTATTAAATAGTGATAGGTCCAAATATTCAGGAGCAACTATATCAGTGACAAAAACTAACATTCTACATATGTATATGTCGAAAGACAAGTTGTCAAAAAATTATTAACCTAAATTTTAAAAACATTGACAATGGGCAGGTTCAGACGACATAAGGGGCCAGTTATAGCTATCATTGAAATCGATCCGGAAAATTTTTTGAATCGATATTTGATGGTTTTTCCCTTTGATTAGAAATAAAAATTATATACTGATCGATCGGAAATCACACAAAGAATTTTTTTTGAGAAAAAAAAGTGTAATTGCACATTTATTTTTCTCTAAAAATGTATTTTTCTATTTTCCGGACGGAAAGTCATTTTCCTGAACAGCTCATACTTTTATGTTCAAAAGTGAAACGAATTTTACCACTAATTTGTGCTCCAATTTCACACAATTCCAATGACAGATTTCTGTCAGGAAAAATTTTTCGGTGGATTTCAAGCAGAAAATTTTTTTCAATGACAGAAATTTTTAAGGATAACTATAAACGACCTGTCAAAAAAATTCCAATGTTTGTTTTCAACGATGAAAAAAAAAATGATAGCTATAACTGGCGCCTAAGGGACTTGAAAGTAAGGCAAGTTTCTAGTATCTGATTGGCCAGCTGCCAAAAAATTCCCTTCCAATTAAGGCAACTTTAATGGAAAGTTGACTGGAAAGTTAGTCAAGAAAAATCTCCCTAACTATCAAGTCAAGTCTACTTCTGTCAAAATGACAGTTGATCATGGTTTTTTCATTCAACTGAGAGCTGAACTTTATTACTCAATGATTCATTTATTTTCTGTACAACATCATTTAATATTTTCTGTAAAAGGGTTCCTTGTCAATTAGGAAAAGAAATAAGTAATATTTCTCAACAATACAAAATACAGATCGTGATGGACTTGTAGCTTACCTGAGGAGTGTTTTGAAGACAATAATGTTTTTGGTAGTTTTTGTACTATGAACTTGAAGTAGAGGTTTGTGAAGTAAAGTTCTGAATTTTATATTCATGACACTTCAAAAACTAACTAGTTGCCTTGGTCAAAATTTACGTTCAAAGAATGAAGTTGACTGCAAATGAAGTCCCTTATGTTGTCTGAACCTGCCCATTGTTACCACTTTGGTTTTTACATTTATTCCTAGTACTTTTTTTTTTCAAAAAAACACTAAAATAGGGCTGCTGTACGGAGACTTTTTGGACTAAGTCTATCTAAAAAAAAATCTTGCTACCAGGACAAATATAAAAAAATACTTCACAAGTAAATATAGTTGCTCTCACATCCATACTGTTATAAGAATTATAAAATGTTATTTTAAAAATCGATTATGGTCTAGCTATTTACGGTAAATGCCCAAAATCTTGTATTCAGCTTATTAAACCAGAATACCATGCAGCAATACGACTGGCACTAAGGGCTTTTAGAACTACACCGATCATGAAATGTTGACCGAATCTGGCCTCCCGTCCATCGAACATAGACAAGCCTATGTTACAGCTCATCTTATAAATAAAATAACAACATAAACCAATTCACCGATAACTCCAATATTAAAACAAACTATCAAACGGAAAAAAAACCTAAATGTCCTTCAACAATTCACAACGTCATTTCGTCTTCAAAGCTCTTTGACTTGCAAATCACCTTCAACACGGCAAAAGAACCGTCATATCCCCCATGGTTTCTTTCACAAAACTCAATAATCACCGACCTTAGTAGTTAGTAGTTGAAATGGTGGCCACGAGCAGCTCCAGCTCGGTGACACAATTAGCGCTGAGTTGCGCCGTTTTGCTACCATAAAATACTCGCTTGACCTATAAAGTTAAAAGAGGGATTATATATAATACTGAGTTTTGAGTGCGACAGCTGGCGATCTCAAGTTCAAGATGGAACTGAAACAATTAGTTAAAAAAAAAGAAAAAAAAATACACCTCAAATCCACTTTGTTGCGTTTAGAAAGGAGATCAAATCTTTGATCTCCAGTTCTGAGAGCTCATTGAGGTCGTTGAAGAAGGACTTTCCCAATGTTTTGGCTCTCGTTTTGGCTAGGGCAGGACACTTGCATAAGAAGTGAAGACAAGTTTCCTTTTCTCGCTGGTCCTCACAACTACGACAGAAAGTATTGTGGGGGATGCCCAGCTTAGATGCGTGTTCTCCAACAGGCCAGTGTCCGGTGCATGTAGCAACGACCCTGGCTATGTCTTGCCTGGGCCTGCAAATAAGATTATTAGTACGGGATTTGTTGTACGTGGGCCATATCCTTCTAGATATGGTACAGTTGGTTAGGCTGTTCCATCTGTGGTTTGATTCAGCGAGGAAAATTGAGAAGATCTTGGCCTTCATAGCACCAAGAGGAATGTTGACTCTTTCCGCGAGTAAACTATGAAGGGCTGATCCTTGCCTAGCCAGCTCGTCAGCTCGTTCATTGCCTCAAAGCCTCTATGAACCGGAATCACCGACCTTAGTAAGCTACAGAAAGGAACCACTAGCAAGGAAATCTATAAGGCTGCATTAAATGAAAAAATTTCTAAATACAGGGACAAAAACTGGTACTTTACTTACACCGATGGTACTAAAAACGAGAATGGTACAGCATTCGCAGTAGTTGATGAAACTGAAAACATCCTCTGTAAAAGTGTGCTCCCAGAGTTTGCATCTGTTCTATCTGCCGAATCCAGTGCAATCCTCTCAGCAACTAAACTTAGCATGAAACAGAAAATAATTATATGTACAGACAGTCTCTCCACTCTGAACGCCGTAAAAAACATAAACAACAAATCACCAAAGAAAAGACCCAGCAAGATGTCACATTTGTAATAGAGAAGTATTTACCATTTCCCATCTATTATATATGTAATTGCAATTCAACAAAAACTATTATTTATAAATTTATCAAAAATAAATCTTTGCTAGACATATTAAAATATTCATCAGAAGAAAATATGAAATTAATCTACAAAATCTTAAAAACTTTGAAAATAGATAAACTTATTTAATGTAAACCTTCTAAATCCATTTTTCTTTTTAATTTAAGTTGATAGTCCTGGTAGCTACTGCTTTAATTATATTATTTTGTAATTAATTACTTTGTAATAAATAATAATAATATATGGTCACACTCCTACCAGTCCCAAATAGCATGTTTTCGTATACTATGATGATTTCTTCTACAAAAAGGCAGATTTTCCCAAATGCTGCGCTACTTTTATCTCGTATTTGCTTTCAATCCGACGCATTTTTTGTGCAGTTTTATTTGCTCCTAATCTAGTTCGGGATTGAGTAATACAAATAAAGTGTGATTGTCAATGTCCACCGTTAATCCAGGTCATTTAACTCCACAGCCCTGGCTTTTATTTTTTTCAATGGATTCTTCCTTTAAATACTGAGATAAACTCTGCTCGCGACCTTCATGTTTTTTCCAGGCTAATTTACAGAAAATGCATTTCTGGACTTGTTCGCTTTCTCAGCTGAATCTCCACAAATGTCTTTTGTTGCATTTATACACTCAGAAACATCACCGTGAATAACCTCTTGTGCGACGAGTGAAACATCCTCGGATTCTTCTAGGGTTAAGTTAAAATTATAATTAAGTAATTATTAAGTTCCCGATATAATGTTGGGCAGGTTCAGGCGATATAAGGGACTTGAAAGTAAGTCAAGTTTCTAGTATCTGATTGGCCAGCTGCCAAAAAATTACCTTCCAATTAAGACAACTTTATTGGAAAGTTGACTGGAAAGTTAGTCAAGAAAATCTCCCTAACTATTAAGCCAAGTCTACTTCTATCAAAATGACAGTTGATCATGTTTTTTCATTCCACTGAAAGCTGAACTTTATTTCTCTTTGATTTATTTTTTTTCTGCACAACTTCATTTAATATTTTCTGTAAAAGGGTCCCTTGTCAATTTGGAAAAGAAATAAGTAATATTTCTCAACAAAACAAAGTACAAATCGTGAAGCGACTTGTAGCTTGTCTGAGGAGTGTTTTGAAGACAATAATCTTTTTGGTAGTTTTCGTACTATGAACTTAAGGTAAAAGTTTGCGAAGTAAAGTTCTGAATTTGAAATTCATGACACTTGAAAAACTAACTAGTTGCTTTTGTCAAAATGTACGTTCTAAGAATGAAGTTGACTGCAAATGAAGTCCCTTATGTTGTCTGAACCTGCCCCTTGTCATTTTCATTGTCATTGGTTGCATTCACAAAGCTAGTGGCTACGTAGTCAAGGGATTCTGATTGGCTAAATCTATCTACAAAAGTAGTTGAAATTTCCCCTCCGACGTAGTGTAAAAAATTCGGCTACAAAGTTAGTGGAGAATGATTTTGACGTTTCACAATCAGCTGCTCGGTAAAGTAACACGAATTCAAAATGAAATAAATCGTTCAATATTTAAATACAAATATAAATCATTCAAATTGTGTCTTAAATTTGATTTTATTGAATTTTAAAACACACAAGATAAGTTCAAGTTATTAAATCAAAAATATTTCTTATTTTATATATTTGCATTTGTCAATAATATGACAGTTCCAGATTGACTAGCTTTGTAGTGTAGTTTTGCATTCACAAAGCTAGTTGAATTTTGACTACGTAGCCACACATAAGAAAATAACTAAAATTGTCTTACACGTCACGTGAATATGCTATGATGCATTTTATTTATGGCGAATGTGGCGGAAATGCAAGAGCAGCAGCAAGGAAGTATGCAGAAATATATCCAAATGCTTTAAGTCATGACCATCGGGTATTTATAAGAGTATATAATTCTTTTATGGAAGGTATAACCTCTGGCAATGGAAGGATTGGAAGGCCCCAAAACCATCTCAATGACGAAGTTGTGTTGAGGGAAATTGAAAATAATCCAAGTACTTCTACTAGAGCCATTGAGAGAACAACTGGTATACCCAAATCTACTGTTCAGAGGATTCTGAAGCAGAACAACCTGCATCCTTTTCACCTGCAGCGTGTCCAGTTCTTATTACCAAGG
This sequence comes from Eupeodes latifasciatus, assembly GCA_920104205.1. Classification (NCBI taxonomy): domain Eukaryota; kingdom Metazoa; phylum Arthropoda; class Insecta; order Diptera; family Syrphidae; genus Eupeodes; species Eupeodes latifasciatus. The sequence goes on from OV049924.1 coordinate 279,126,052, forward strand.
GATTACCCTAAAAGAGTTGAGTTTTGCCAAATTATGATCGATAAAAGCCGAGAAGATCCTGATTTTGCTGACAAAATTTTATGGAGTGATGAATCATCCTTGAAACGCGATGTATGTATATGTGAATATGCACAATATTCACAATTGGCAGGAAGAAAATCCACATTTAATACGAGAAGGGAGATCTCAATACCAATTTTAAATTAATTTGTGGTGTGGAATTTTAAATGGGCAAATCATAGGACCCTTTAAATTGCCCGACACAATAAATAGTGAAAATTATTTAGAATCTTTGAAAAACAGAATCTATGTATTATTAGATGATATTCCTCTCGCCCTGCTCCAGACCATGTGGTTTCAGCAAGATGGATGTCCAGTCCATTATGGAAGAAATGTCAGAAGTTTTTTGGACAGAACTTTCTCCGAGCGATGGATCGGTCGTTGTGGAACAATAACATGGCCCCTAGTTTTTGCCCAGCCCATACGCAGTGTTGCTGAACTTAGGCAGAAAATTGAAATTGCGGCTGAGGAAATAAGAAGCTCAGGACATGTCAGACGTTTGAAACGACAGTTTTTAAAACGTTGTCGAGCATGTTTAAATGCAGGAGGGCATTTCGAACAATTGCTATAAAAAAATATGCGTAGAGATATACCTTTTTTTTAACTTCCAAACAAAATTAAACTCCTTCCTACCTTTTATGATCATGCTATTCCAAAATTCTGGCCTCTTACAAAATTCCTTCGTGACGTGTAAGACATTTTTGTAGTTATTTTCCGTAAATTATTTCTTCTTTATGAAATAAATAAAGTACCGCACTATTATAGCTTCACAACTTCACGGCGATAATACAAACAGCCATATTATTTCCGGCTAAAATAATAAGTGTTGGTACAAGTACTATACGTAGTAGTAGTCGTTAAGAAGCGCTGCTTGATAAGGAAAAAGATCGCCATTGCTGCTTGTACTAAACTAAACAAAAAATGAGTTTGGGGGTACTCACATGATGACCCAAATTCAATGAATTGGAAACAAGATGTCTCTGGTGATGTAATAAAAAATTCTAACAAACACATTTTTTTCTTTTTATATTTGTTTTTTAAATCGTGACTTATTTAATTGAAATGCTTATAACTTTTGAACCAAAGCTAGCTTTGTGATGATACTTTTTTGAAAAGCTAAAGAATCAAACAAGTTTTTAAAAACGATAAATAGTATTGTGTGATATGATTTTTTTTTAATAAAGCTTTTTTAAAGTTCGATGTAAAAAATTAAGTTTGATAAGAATATGATTTTAACTATTAATATTTTGCAAAATAGTGCCAAAAATTGAAAGTTTTTAAATGCAAAAATATTGAATGTTTATTCAAAATTGTAAAATATTAACGTATACTAAAAACAAAAAACATTTGTGGACAGGGTGATTGAAAAGCGACTAAAAGTATGTGTTTTTGAAAATTTCATAAAAACAACCGTTACTCGAAAACCGTTGGGATGCGGTATAGACATGTTACCAAATTCTGGTAGGTCATGACGACCATTCATAATAGACTGCCGGTCATAAGGTTAGAAGCAGTCATTTTTGAGAAGTAAAATTGATATTTCTCCCGTTACATGATGGATTAGAAAAAAACAACAATGGTAAATGAGGGACTATTTTGTTAACAACAAATATTTTGTTAACAACAAAATATAAAATTTGGACATAGGAGAGATTTAGCTTACGGAACTTTTATGATAAAATGTTAATTGAGTCATGAATATGCGAAAATAAATTGGGTCATTAGATTAGAAGCAGTGAATAAATCAACGTTGTTTTGTAAAATGCATACATTTTTTTTTCGGAAAAACGGTACAATTTATAAACTAATTGTTCTCGATTGAGAACAGAAATGGGCAACAAAAAATGTTTGACAGAGGAGGAAAGGGCAATAATAGATGTTTATTGCTCTAAAGGTCTTTAATGCTTTGCTATAGCCCGAAAAGTAAATCGAAATGATCATTGTGTAAGTAATTATTTAAAAAACTATCGTCTTAATCTAGAAATTATAAAAAAAACACATCCTCTGCCTTTAGACTTCGCGAAATGCGAAGTATCCTTAGAATAGCGTCAAATTCAGCTTTATTGTCAGCTAAAAATAGGCAAAAAGCTGATGTTAAGGCCAGCTTATCCACTGTTAAATACACGATTCGCCATGCTAAACACTTAAAGCGCCTGAAGCTTAAGAAAAAACCACCACTTAATGATGTAAGGAAAAAGCAACGCTTGTGTTTCGCGAAAGATAACATGAGCTGGGATGTGCAAAATGGAATGACCGCAAATGATTGGCGGAAGGTTATTTTTTTGAGACGAAAAATTTAACCTAGATGGGCCAGATGGTTATAATTATTATTTCCATCACCTGAGGAACGAGTAGTGATTTTTAAACCGTCACCATAGCAAAAAAAGGAGGCGTTTTCGTCTGGAGCTCAATTTTATTGTATAGCGCTATAGACTTGGTAGTCCAAGATACCAAATGACTAGGAAAACATACAAAGCCTTCCTGGAATAAGTATTTCCCAATATTATCGAGCTTTTTGGACTAATTCCATGGATTGTTCAGCAGGAAAACGCTCCCATACACATAGCCCGAGAGGTAAAATCCCTTATTGCAAACCAAAACTTCCACTTGCTGCCTTGGCCACCATATTCCTCGGACCTTAAAATATTTGAAAATGTGTGGGGCTAGCTTACACGTAAGGTACATGAAGGAGGAAAGCAATGCGGTGACAAGGAAGCGCTAATTCATGGTATCAAATTGGCCTGGAGTGAGATTTCTTTAGTCTACTTGGAATCTCTTTATAAATCCTTAAAAGGTAGAATTTTTTAAGTTATTTTGAAGGCTGGTGGTAGCACACATTATTAAAAACCTAATAAAAACTAAAAACCATTACAAAATACAAATACTTGCTTTTTATTTCTATTTATTTGATGTGCTTCTAATCTAAAGACCCGATTTATTTTCGCATATTCTTGACTCAATTAACAATTTGCCATGAAAGTTTCGGAAGCTAAATCTCTCCTTTACCCAAGTTTTATATTTTGTTATTAACAAAATGGTCCCTCATTTACCATAGTTGTTTTTTTCTAATCCATCATGTAACGGGAGAAATATCGATTTTACTTCTCAAAAACGCCTGCTTCTAACCTTATGACCGGGAGTGTATACAGTTTGGACCATTACTTATGGGACACCCTGTATACATATATAATACATTTGGTTTTAGAAATGCCTAAAAAGATTACTTTAACCCCCGGGACCCCCTTTTTTCTATAATGTAATTATTTGATTTTTGTTTGTATGAAATCTGTAATTGCTTTATCAGATTTATAAAATTCATGTAGTTTTAAAAATAAACTTAAAAGAGTTCATAGAATTAAAAAAAAATCACCAAAAATCAACCCATTACTGATGTGTCTACAGCAGTCAGTTTCTTCTTTGTCGAGCATCTAAATTACACAAAATACGTAAAGTCATGCGTATGCAAACCTTTCACTTTTTCCTCTAATGATATTTAGCTAAGACTACTTTAAAACACTTACAAATTTTAAGAAATTACTTTTTGAATACGTAAGTTGTTGCAATATTAAAAATATTTTTGAAAAAACAAACGAACATTAACACCATGTACTGTAAATGTTATTTAATAATTGTATAGTACAGTATAGTATTCGCTTCATAAATTTGATAAAAAGTGTGTTATCTCTCACACGATTATAAATTTACCTCTAAGACCATTAGATTATTACCAGAGTAAAGAAAATAACAAAAAATCTTATGGTTCAGGTAAATACTGGTTTTATTGAATGGATTTAATTAATTTTTAGTAATGTGTCCTGCCTCCTGATTTCTGAAATATTTTAAGTAACCGGTGATGCATGGTCGAAAACTGTTGTCAGATAATTGAGCGAAATTTGGGCCCAGGACCGTTTTATGGCTTCAATAATCTCTCGGTTTTTTGGTATTGCCGTCCTCCTTCGTAGATTTTTCTTGAAAGCCATTCCCACACGTTTTCCATGATGTTCAGGCTAGGAGAATATGGAGGCCATGGTAATAGGTACACATGTTGTCCCTGAATCCAGGCTTTTGTTGTCCGTGCGGTATGTATTTGTGCATTATTTTGTTGTAAAATCCATCGTTTACAACCAAATAATTCAGAAAACTGCGGAAAAGCTCGTTCCAGAATCGATTTGTAAGTGTTTGCCGTCATTTAAGAGCTTTAAAAATCCAGCTCCACGGTCCCGTAATATGTGATTGCTCCCCATACCATTACACCACCTCCTTTGCTGTGCAGTTTTTCAAGATAGATTTCTTCCTTTCTTAAATCATGGAAATAGCAGCTATATCCATCAGGCCCGTCCAAATGATTTTTTTGTTTCATCGGAAAAGACGACGGTATGCCAAGCTGATGTGATTGGTTGCAAAATTAAGGCGTTGACTCCTTCGTGCAGCATTCAATGGTGTTTTTTTCTTCATTTTTTGCTGTCGTATATGGTATGCCTTCTGTTTCACCCGAGCAATAGTCGATCTACTAGCATTTACCCCAGCTTCTGCCTTGATTTTACTAATGGAAAATCTTGAATTTGAAGCAGCTATCGTCCGCCTTTGCTGAAATGGTGTGGCTTTCTTGCCCATTCCTTTTTGTTTTTTTTCCATACCTCTCTGGGTCATTGAGGTAGTTGTATCCAAAATTTGAACTTCTTCTAATTTTGCTGGCTATAAACGGGATAGTTTTGCTGAGATCCTGGTAAGCTCGAATTTGGCCTATTTCCTCCTTGGTTAGACCCATACTTCTTGCTTCTATCAATACTCGTACTAAGCTCCCAAACAATCAGAGCATGCTTTTATCTGATTTAAAACACGCTTATAGGTAAATTCAGATCTTGTCCCTATTCATGTGACAAAAAAAAAAAACAGGTACTATTTATGACCTTTTTCGGAAAAACCGCTATAAAACTTGAATTTATCAACTTAATCCGAACCTTTTTTTCTGCAATATAAACTTAATAAATACCTCATTCATTCCACATTTGAGTTTTTCTAACAAATCTAAGGGTTTGAAAAATATCGTCAAATAAAAAAATAAAAAAGCTTGTCCCTATTCATGTGACACGAAGTGTATTTGTCTTATACCATATTTATTCTAGACTTGCCCTAGTGAAAAATGTTCGATTGCGACAAACTAAAAGTAAACCAATATATTGAGTTGGCCTGTTGGGAAACTAGACACAAACAACTTGAAAACTTAAACTCAAGCAATATTAATTAAAATAAAAAGGAATAAAGTAACGTACTATCACTCATTCCGGCAACAGCTTTTCTCGCTTAGTTATTGTCTTACTTCCGTTGGTGCCTTCCCGCTATTTTTATAGCTTTCTCTCACTCCTACGCGTTCTTTTTTTTTTGTTGATTTTGTGCAAAACAAAGTCTCTTATAGTTAAAAAAATATAAGAAGCATGGTCCAAAGGCCACGTGGTGTATTATGGGGTAATCAATTCAGCATTCTCTCTGATCAGATGCGGTTTGAGCCCAAAAACAAAAGACGGAAAAGACCCAATCTAATCAATCCTTTAAATTATATAAATAGCTTAAATAACAACCCCAAATTTATTGTTGTATTACCCAACAAACTTTAGTGTCTTCCTTCTCAAAAAAGCAATAAGAATGGCATATGTTTTCCTATCAAGGAAGAAACTTTCAAACCTCTGCGAAATTTCCGTGAAACTACACGAACTACTCAACATAGAGATATTTCTATCAATTTTAAGATATCATGCTCTGCAAAAGAAATCATGTTACCGATCAAAATTTGTATTTTGTCATTTTGCATTCCGCCACACCAAACTTTTTCAAAAAATGATCTTGAAATCATATTTAATCACCTCTCCCATCCTGTCATATTAGCAGGACATATTAACTCTTGGAATATCCTTTGGGGTTCTCCTGGTTAAAATAATAGAGGTAAAACTATTGAGTATTTTATTTTGGATTCTGAGCTTTCTATCTTGAACGATGGTGAACCAACCCATCTCTCCACCCATAACACCCTCACCCATGTCGACATCACATGCAACTATCCCCAACTCCTATCAAAATTAAATGGCACACCATTGGTGACCTTCATAACAGCGACCATTTCCCAATAATCACAACCATTAATCTTGATCACCACACGAAATACATTCCCCGTATTCCCAAATTTAAAATAGATTGAGCCAACTGGCGCATTTTCAAAATGGAAATTACTAAATCTCTAACTGACAAACATTCTTCTTCAAACACTAATAAGGAAGCCGCACTCATCCTAAAACAATCATATCTGCTGCGAACCTAGCCATTCCTCAGACATACACCGTGGTGGAATTCTGGATTAGCTGAACTCCGTAAAGCCAAAATGACAGCCTGGAAAAAGTTCAAGAATCAAACTGATCAAGATAATTTGATTGCATTCAAAAAAGCTAATTCGAAGTTCAGAAGACAGCTTAAAATTGCGAAAGCAAAACGCTTCGAGGTTTGTACGTCAAAAATAATCCCAGAGACTTCACCGTTAAAAATATGGAGTAGTATCCATTCTATAACTGGCAATCTTACTTTACTAGCCATCAACTACCTTATTTCACCAAACGTCCCACTCTCAGATCCCACTGAAATTGGTAACCATATTGCTCATTGCTGGTCTAAGTACGCAGGAGATTCCAATTTTTTTCAGAGGAATTCAAAACATTGAGATATGAGGCCACTACCCAATCAATCTTATCTGCAGCTAATTCGCAAGCCCAACTCATTGAGTGTGAAATCTCTATGGTTGAATTTTAACTGTCTTCATAAACTAAAAGGCGAAACTCCAAGCAGGGACAGAATATTGTACCCTATGAATAAAAACCTCCCAGCTGAAACGAAGCAAGGGCTTCTGAATCTATACAATACTATTTTTAAAACCGCAGTCATTACCCAAAGCTGGAAAACAGCCGCAATTCTTCCGATTCCTAAACCTAACAAAGATAAACTAACTTCAGTTGTAGTGTTAAAGAAACTGAAAGATTGGGGTGTTGGCCCTAATATTTTCAATTATGTTAAAGCTTTTCTTACAAATACAAAATTTTGTATAAAACTTATAATTTCTATTCTGTTACATACAGACTACAGAACGGAATAATTCAGGTATCTCCATTATCTGTCGTTCTGTTCTCTATTGCATTTCAATACACTTACGACATTTTAACCAAGCACAAGTCTTTAAAGTACTGCCTCTATGCTGAGGATGTATATATTCTCTCTAAAAATTAAAGTGTAATGGAAATCAAAAATTCACTCACAAATACACTTAATATGGTATTTTTATTAATGCAACGCTCCGAAGTTCACACTCGGGATCATTAAACCAATCTACCACCAAGCCTTTCGCACTACTCCCATCAAAAACATCCTGGCAGAGGCCGGCCTTCCTGCTTTTGAAGAGCGAAGAGAAAAAAATCATATATTAACTATATGCTAAACTGATATTTTCGTCGAACTCGATAATCGACAAAGACGTCAACCTAACACTGAACCGGAAAACAAATTATAAGACACCGTCTTGAATTTCCAAAACAAGAGTTGTTAAAAACAAAAAATTCTGCTCTTCTGGAACCTCCTTGGCTCATCGACTCCAATTCCTTTATAATGAACCTTGCATTTAAACGGAAAACCCATACAAACGTTCAGATATATCGGAAGATTTTCCTAAGCATTTCATATGAGCTCAAGTCCAAAAACTGGAAATTCACTTTTACGGACGGATCCAAAACCTCAGAGATTCAACTTTTGCAATCACAAATGAAGATCGTAGCATAATACTTTTTGGATTACTACCACAAAAAGCATCCTACTTAACTGCAGAAGCCTTAGCCACTTTTACTGCCATTCAAGAGGCTATAAAAGAAGGAAATAAGCAAGTTTTCTGTACAGACAGTGTCTCTACGATCAAAGCTGTTATAAATACCAACAACAAGAACGCCAATGTCATCAAAAACATCCGCTCCTTATTATTAAATTCAAACCAGTTCATAAAACTGATGTGGACCCCTGGACACGTTGGCATCCGTGGCAATGAGCTTGCGGATAAAGCCGCCAGCCTTGCAAGCAAGTCACTAAGCTACCTTTATAATATTTATACCAAGAATGACCTTGTGAAGAACCTCACAAGAAAACTGATCAGCCCCCAGAAAACGAATGGAGAATATACAATCACCACTATGAAGAAGTGAATCCAACAATATCAAACCCTATATACCCCACAAACAGCGCCAAATCAAAAATAAAGAGGCTGGGACGCGACCCACACTGAAGGATGGGAAGTCCTTTCTGTCGATTTGACTTACTTAAAAGTTTGTAGGTTTTCGTGTTTTGTTGAAAAAGTTGTCAGTTGAATAATTCTTAAAAATTTAAAAATTACCAACAATATTTTGCATATAATATACACAATTATATTTAGTGGAAAGTGCAAGCGTAGCAAGAAGGCCCGAACTCAATTGTGTCATACATTACTCGGGCAATGCACTAGAAAAGGTTCAAGTGGTGCGATATGAATCGTCACTATTTAAGTTGGTCACTAAGTCATGCTGACACTCGCAATTATTGTTTGTTTTATTATTAATTATTGAGTTCCGGATTCTTGCAATACTACACCTCCCTTTTTTTTTAGAATGCTTATACATTATTGGTGTCAATGGATGAGCATTCTTTTACATTATTTTGATGCACATTTGTTTTGTTTACATTTTGTGTTCATTAAATTTTAATAATTTTTGTATAGTTACATAATTTGCAAAATTATATGCGTTTCAATATTAAATTAGGAATTTGATTATGTTTAGTGTTTTTTTTTTTTTTTTAATCTTGATATCTATGTACTCAATTTTAAACTCTATGTACATTGTACATATTATGTGTATTGAACATACATTTTTAGTCTATAGGTTTTAACCTGTTTTTGTGTATTACAATATTTTTACTTATTTGTTTTCTTAATTTGTTATTGTCTGTGTTGTTAAATGTCAAATTATAATTATTGTTCTTATCTATGCTTTCTACTCTAAAGGGACCCTTGTATCTACTATCTAACTTATGACCTGTGTCATCTTTTACTAACACTAGATCTCCTATTCTAATTTCCTTAGATTGTATTTTCCTATCGTAAATTGTTTTCTGTTTTTCTTTTCTTTTCATTATGTACTCTTTGGCTCTTTGTTGCGCTACTTGTAGTCGATATTTTAATTCTTTGTCGTACGCGTTGTAGTTATAGAGTGGCGTAATTTCATTCTGTTTGAGGAAGTCAAATATAGGTGGTGTTTTCCCGAAAACAAGTTCAAAAGGACAGTAACCATGCACGGTTGATGGTGTCGTGTTGTAACAATAGCAAAAATATTTGAGATATTCATCCCAATCGCTTTTATCAACAGATATATAGGAGCGTACATATTCATTGAATGTACGATGGCTACGTTCAACTGTTCCCAGTGTTTGATGATGATATGGTGTTGAAGTTTTATGTTCAACTTTAAGTAATTGACATAATTCTTCAAAAATGCTGTTTTTATATTCTGTTCCCATGTCTGTTAACATTGTTTTCATACAACCATAGACGAGAATACAGTTTTCAAATATTGCTTGTAACGGGATTTCTTGGCCTGTCCTTGCTGGCATATCCCTGCTAGCTCGTGGTGTGGCTCGTAGGACTCCTCGTTAACAAAAAAAAAATAAAATTACCAGCTCTAGCACTAGGTGGAGTTGTGCGCGAGAAAACGTTTGATTCGAAACCCTCCCTACCTGGTTATTCCTCTCGCTGAAATAACCTCTTTATCCTCACTTACTTTCTCATACTTTCACTCCTCTTCATCTTTCTCATCTTTCCTTTTCAGTAAAATCTCTAATTCATGTTCATTTTAAAATGTATTCACAATTTTCATTTCATTATAAGAAAAATTATCTATTACAAAAAAAACATAATTTTTTTAAACGAAAGAAACCTTAACGTCTGGTCTATCGATAAAATTGAATAAAAAAATTAATTATATGAACCCAAATAAAATTAGTTTAAGATTTAATTAAAGTGGCAACTTGGTTGCTGTTAAAGCCTAAACTCCATTTAATGATTTCCAATTCTCTTAATTAAATCAAATAGTAGGTACTGATCGAATTATGGTATATATATATATATGTAGAACTACCAGCAATGAAAAATAACAAGAATGATGTAGGTATTAAACACTCACCGATGTCTCCTTCCGCTGTGGCCACTGCTTCAGGTATCGACGAAATTCATCAATATATGTACTACACGTGCAATCACTTGCTTAGCTTACATACATATATACTTTCGGAGTATTCTACAGTACTTGCCAAAAAAAATTGCGAGTTCACACTTTAAGGCAACTTTTGACTGACTCTAATTTGAATTTAAATTTAATTAGGAATTTCTCAATTGATTAAAAAGCTTTTACAACGCAATAAAAAAGAAAGAAAAACAAAATATGGATAAAATTGTTTTTGCCTGCGACCCGAACCCTGGTCGCCGAGATGAGGGGAAATAGTCTTAGCCCCTTGGCTCTTGCAGCTCCTTAAATTGGTGTGATGTTTTACCAAGTCGAGTACTTCCAGAGCTGCCTCGTGAGTACGTTTGAAGGTCAATATGAATTTTCTTAATTGAGCCGACGACGTCGTCGACTCACGTATGTACGTTTTTGTCTTCTTTCTGAATTTCTAATTTTCAGATGATCTGTGAAAGGTTATGCTAAGTTAACACATGGCGACCACATGGGTCAACAAGTGCATGATGATACATGACACCAACCCCGAAAGAAGATCGGTATCGTCATAAACTCATTGATTTACGACCCAAGCCAACAATAAGATAAAAATAGATAATAGATACATTACTACCGACGCCGCCGCTGGCAATCACCGTCATCCGAACCTCCGAGGAGAACGAGATGATCAACGACTAGCAGTTCGATTCCTACCGCAGCGTGTACCACACATGATTTGACTACACTTAAGAATATCTTTTTTAATAAAGTAATTTTTAACCATAACCTTGTGTAACAGTTTTAATTAATAAAGTAATTTTTAACAATAACCTTGTGTAAACGTTTTAATTGGCGCCCGAGCAGGGACCCGTTAGTTAAATTTTCGATTAAAATATAAAGTGATTCAGTGGGTGAAAAACCAACCGGTCGGAAAAAAACATTTAACGAAGGCATCCAAGAAGGAGAAAGGAAACAAGTACCCTTCAGCCACGGGAACTAGAACAATCAGACTTAAAATCTGAACAACGGGGGAACGACTCCAAGACTTAAGGCGTAAAGCACCCTAAGCAAACCCGGGACATCGATTCCCATAGATCAGGAAAGTAAGCTCTGACGCTGAAAATTCAACCCATTGACGGAGAGTAAGAAAGTATAAAAAATACATTTACATATATATAAAAAAAGGAGTAAATTGATTAAAACAACAAATAAATAAATAAATATACATACATAGAATAGTAATAAGATAAAGAAATAAATAGAAAACGAAATAAAAAGAAAGTATCCTTATTAAAAGCAATAAAGTGGTTAAAAGAATTAAAAAAATATAAAAATCAATAGAAAAAATTAGAAAGAAATTTCCTTGTAAAAAGTATCAAAGTGGTTAAAGGAATTAATGTTAAAATTAAGATAAACTACATACATATGTACCTTTGCAAGAATTATCAAAGTGACTTAAGAAAGTAAAACTAAAATTAAAAAGAAAATATCCTTGTCAGAATAAGCGAAGTAGTTTGAGAAAATTAAATTAAATCAGGTACAAATAGGAAATATCCCTTGTGTTGAAAATTATAACAAAGATGTCCACAAATACGACAATGACGCCAGAAGAACTATCGACAGTAGTTAGTAGGTTAGTGGCTGATGCCAACCAACAATTAACAGAAGAGGTAAATAGACTAAATAGACAACTTACGGCATTAACAACAAGAGACACCATTGAACCATATAAGGACATTACAATTGATCCAGCGATAGTAGGTGGAGAGGGGTTAGAAGTAGCCAAGTGTATACCACAATTTGATGGAGAAAACTATGTTTCTTGGCGCACAGCGCTTACAAACGCTATGAAGGTGTATGAGTCGTGTAAGGGTGGGTCGAGATACTTTTCGGTAGTAAATATAATAAGGAATAAAATCATAGGGAAAGCCAATGATGTCCTCACTAGCCACGGGACACCGTTAAACATCGATGCGATTTTAGGTCGATTAGATCTAACATATAGCGACAAAAGACCAGTCCATATGCTAGAAACAGAATTAGGTAACATGAGACAGGATAGGAAACCATTGCAAGAATTTTACGATGACATTACAAGAATACTTACGCTTATAATAAACAAGACAATTATGAGTTATGGTCCTAGGACCGCTGAAACCGAATGTCTCACTGAGAGGGCAAGACAAAACGCTTTGCGAGTATTCGTTACTGGGTTAAACCAACCCGCAGGTAACATCGTATTTTCACTAAATCCTGGGGATTTACCCAATGCCTTAGCGAGAGCACAAGAGATTGAATCAAATCAGACAAGGTATAGAAACATGGGCCACGTTAATTACAGATATCAACCCAGACAATACGAACAAAACCTTTTTGGCCAACTAACAACCAGACCACCGCGTCAGAATAAAACAATTTACCAAAACGGTTTTACTCATCAAGACCGACAATACGCGGAACCCTCTCAACAACGGAATAGACAATTTCAGCAAAACCGACATTATAACAATTTTAATAATAACCACAATAATAACCGACCCGAAAGAATGGACACATCAAGTGGGAATATAGTGCCCACAAGACAAGTCACCTCTCAACCTAATGTTCGAATAACTCTTTTAATAACAACCCGTTCAAAAGAGATCGGGCCAATAGTGACCAAACAGCGTTACATAAATTTCCACGCCTCAATAACTTGAATGAGAGCGGTAATTTTTTAGAGTGAGGCACGACTTACCGTACATAAAAAGGACGGATGGTAAGTCGGGGCGTACATTTTATATTTTAATTGATACAGGAGCAACTCATAACTACATTAAACCAGGGCTGTTCCCAAGTATGGAGCTTGAAACTCCGTCGCAAGTCAACAGCATTCATGGAACTACTATCATTCGTACTTACCAAGCTATAAATATCTTGGGGGTAGAAGATAAATTTTATGAACTTAATGAACTAAAAGATTTTGATGCCATTATTGGCATTAAATTATTAAGAACTGTAAAAGGGAATATTAATATTAGGGATTCAACGTTAGAATATAATCAGGGCGTGATACCTTTAATATTTAATGATATTTTAATCAATACACTCAATATAAATAATGAAATTTCTACAAAAGAAAAATTAACTTCAACTTTAAAAAAATACCAGGGTGTTTTTACCGAGAACCCAAATTACCTTCCGTACAACACGCGTGTGCAATGTAGCATAGATACTACTATTGACACAGCTATTTGGACAAAAGGTTACCCGTATCCACAATCAGTAGCTAGCTTCGTAAACAAGGAAATAGAGAATTTACTTGATAATAATATAATACAGCCTAGTCGAAGTGCATATAACTCTCCGGTATGGGTTGTAGATAAGAAAGGTGTAAACGAGGACGGTACAAAGAAACATAGATTAGTAATAGATTACAAAAAACTTAATTCATTTACTAAAACAGATAAATATCCTATAGCAGAAACATCGGTTATCTTAGCAAATTTAGGCAAATCTAAATATTTCACCACTCTTGATTTACAGAGCGGGTTCCATCAGATAAAGTTAAAAGAGAGCGATAGGGAAAAAACAGCTTTTAATGTTAACAATGGGAAATACGAGTTCCTTCGAATGCCGTTTGGACTCAAAAATGCGCCGTCAATTTTCCAGAGAGCTATGGATGACATCCTCCGCGAATACATAGGGAAATTTTGTCATGTTTATATTGACGACGTCATTATATATTCAGAGACAGAAGAAGAACATCTCGAACATATCGAGACAATAACGAAGGCGCTAAGCACAGCTAACATGAGAATATCGAGTGAAAAATCGAAATACTTCATGAAAGAAGTAGAATTTCTTGGGTACATCGTATCATTTAATTGCATAAAAATGGACCCAGTAAAAACTCGATGCATAGAAGAATTTCCGCAACCAGAGACTTTACGTCAGTTAAGATCTTTTTTAGGATTAGCTGGTTATTACCGTAAATTCATAAGAAATTATGCGATGATAACAAAGCCCTTAACCAAGTATCTCAGGGGAGAGAATGGTAGAACTTGCCAAAGTAGTAGCAAAAAAGTAACAATAGAGTTTGATAAGGAGGCCATTAAAGCATTTAAAATATTGAAGGACAAACTCTGCGAACAAGTTACGCTCAACCAACCTGACTTTAGCAAAAGATTTGAGCTAACCACAGACGCTAGCAACTCAGCCATAGGTGCAGTGCTTAGTCAAAATAATAAGCCCATAATTTTTATAAGCCGAACGTTAAGTAAAACTGAGGAAAATTACGCGACAAACGAGAAGGAACTCCTTGCCATAATTTGGGCATTGAAGAACCTTCGAAATTATCTTTATGGTGTGAGTGGTATCCGCATATATACAGATCACCAACCATTAACATTTGCCATAGGCGATAAGAACCCTAATGCAAAAATAAAACGTTGGCGCGCTTTCATAGAAGAATACGCTCCAGAAATTATATACAAACCAGGCAGGGAAAATGTTGTAGCTGATGCCCTTAGTAGACAAGAACTAAATATGATGAACGAAGATGAATCAGAGATAGGAACTGTTCATAGCGCAGAGAGTAGTCCCGTGTCAGAAATAAAAAGAGTAAACCAAAGAATTAATAATTTTAAAATTCAATTAATCATGAAAGAATCACTCAACAACAACATAATTTGAAAGGAAATATACACAAATTACTGGAGACATACGGTACTTTTTAAAGATTTAGAGATTGTAAGTAAAATTAAAACAATATTAAAGGCAGGTTCGACAGTAGGAATTTACAGCACCGAAGAGACATTCTTCAAGATTAAAGACAAACTTCTGGAGGAATTTTCAACAATTAAATTTTTACTTTGCAACCAAATAGTTGAAGACGTAACAGATAAGGAAGAACAATTAGGTATCGTCACTGCCGAACACAATCGAGCTCATAGACAGGCTAAAGAAGTGTATAAGCAAATTGTTAACAGATATTATTGGTCAAATGCATTCAAGCAAATTCTTTCATTAAACGCTACATGTGAAGTTTGTAAAAAGAATAAGTATGAGAGACATCCTAATAAGCAGCCAATTGGAGAGACTCCAATTCCTGAAGAAGGGGGAGAGCGCGTCCACGCAGATATATACTACTGCGAAAACTCGTCCTTTCTTACAATGACAGACCCATTTTCAAAATATCTCGTTACAACCCAAGTAAAGTCAAAGACGGAAGCAAAAGACAGAATGATAGAACTACTACCGCTTTTTGGTAACGTCAAAATGTTGATAACCGATAACGAAGCAGCATTTTGTTCACCTTCTGCAAAATGTGCGTACAACCTTCTTAACATCACTCATAAAACTACACCACCAGCCCACTCAAAGAGCAACGGTACAATAGAGAGAATTCACTCAACTCTAACAGAGCTTATTAGAATAGTTAAAGAAACTACACATATTACAGACATTAAAGATATAATGACTTTAGCTACAAAAAAATATAACGAAACAATTCACACGGTGACAGACAAACGACCGACAGATATATTTCATAATTATATAGACAACAACGACACCAAAGTAAAAATTCAAAAACACCAACAGAAAATGATAGGATATTTTAACAAGAAAAGGAAAAATAAAGTATGTAAGGAAGGAGAAACAATTTTTGTAAACAACGGGCAGAGGAAAAGTAAGAATAAACCATTATTTCAAAAAAAGAAAGTTAAGGAAGACTTAGGGAACGTAGTCATAGATTCAAATAACCGAAAAATTCATAAAGATAATATTAGAAATTAAATTCACAGATGACAGAAAGTAAAATAATAAAATATATACTTGTAGAACTTAGAGAAATAATAAATACTATTAATTTAAGTAAATCAAATATACTCAATACTCTATTGTTAGATTTAAATGAAATAAAAACATTATGGAACAAGAAAAAATAAATATATCCATAATCGATGTACTAGATGCTTCCACTTTTAAAATTGTACAAAAAAATAATATTATCGTTGTATTTATCAAATACCCCAAGGTAAAAGGGTTAGGAAACCACTATCTAACCAGAAGCAATAATGTAAATGGTGGAAAAATTATAATACTAAGCGAAATCATTAAATATAAGAAAACATTTTATAAATCAGAATGTAAAAAGGAACTCAACCACCACTATTGTAAAATCAGTAAAGAATCTAGTTGTTTAACCAACCTTCTAAATAAATATAAAGCAAACTGTACCAAAATCAAAGAACGTAATCAACCAATAGAAATAATTAACGCAGGAAATATTGTTTTAACGGGAAACCACATTGTTAACGGAATAGAATTGTCAGGAATCAATTTGATCCAATTTGAACAGAACGTGTCTATTAATGGCAAAATTTATCTGAATTCAGAAAACCAAATACTAGAACATATTAAGTTAAGCAAACCAACTCAAGTCCAAATTCTCGAATTCATTGCTTCACAAGACGAGAAACTCATGTACACAAATCTTGATCATATAGAACCATTTATAACAGATCTCAAAGAACATCCCGTACTGTGGGGAATATGTATTAAGTTGTTCATTGTAATATTGATTTACTCTATCTACAAAATAATCATAATAATTCAGAGTTATCGCATAATCAGAATCGAAGAAGTCACTTGCCCAAGCACGATCGAACAGGTCACAATAGAGATGGAAGAATTCATGGACACTTCAAGATCAAGGGTACAGCAGATGTTGAGCGAAAGATTGGGACAATCTTCTTCCGACCAAGGGGAGAGTTAACACATGGCGACCACATGGGTCAACAAGTGCATGATGATACATGACACCAACCCCGAAAGAAGATCGGTATCGTCATAAACTCATTGATTTACGACCCAAGCCAACAATAAGATAAAAATAGATAATAGATACATTACTACCGACGCCGCCGCTGGCAATCACCGTCATCCGAACCTCCGAGGAGAACGAGATGATCAACGACTAGCAGTTCGATTCCTACCGCAGCGTGTACCACACATGATTTGACTACACTTAAGAATATCTTTTTTAATAAAGTAATTTTTAACCATAACCTTGTGTAACAGTTTTAATTAATAAAGTAATTTTTAACAATAACCTTGTGTAAACGTTTTAATTGGCGCCCGAGCAGGGACCCGTTAGTTAAATTTTCGATTAAAATATAAAGTGATTCAGTGGGTGAAAAACCAACCGGTCGGAAAAAAACATTTAACGAAGGCATCCAAGAAGGAGAAAGGAAACAAGTACCCTTCAGCCACGGGAACTAGAACAATCAGACTTAAAATCTGAACAACGGGGGAACGACTCCAAGACTTAAGGCGTAAAGCACCCTAAGCAAACCCGGGACATCGATTCCCATAGATCAGGAAAGTAAGCTCTGACGCTGAAAATTCAACCCATTGACGGAGAGTAAGAAAGTATAAAAAATACATTTACATATATATAAAAAAAGGAGTAAATTGATTAAAACAACAAATAAATAAATAAATATACATACATAGAATAGTAATAAGATAAAGAAATAAATAGAAAACGAAATAAAAAGAAAGTATCCTTATTAAAAGCAATAAAGTGGTTAAAAGAATTAAAAAAATATAAAAATCAATAGAAAAAATTAGAAAGAAATTTCCTTGTAAAAAGTATCAAAGTGGTTAAAGGAATTAATGTTAAAATTAAGATAAACTACATACATATGTACCTTTGCAAGAATTATCAAAGTGACTTAAGAAAGTAAAACTAAAATTAAAAAGAAAATATCCTTGTCAGAATAAGCGAAGTAGTTTGAGAAAATTAAATTAAATCAGGTACAAATAGGAAATATCCCTTGTGTTGAAAATTATAACAAAGATGTCCACAAATACGACAATGACGCCAGAAGAACTATCGACAGTAGTTAGTAGGTTAGTGGCTGATGCCAACCAACAATTAACAGAAGAGGTAAATAGACTAAATAGACAACTTACGGCATTAACAACAAGAGACACCATTGAACCATATAAGGACATTACAATTGATCCAGCGATAGTAGGTGGAGAGGGGTTAGAAGTAGCCAAGTGTATACCACAATTTGATGGAGAAAACTATGTTTCTTGGCGCACAGCGCTTACAAACGCTATGAAGGTGTATGAGTCGTGTAAGGGTGGGTCGAGATACTTTTCGGTAGTAAATATAATAAGGAATAAAATCATAGGGAAAGCCAATGATGTCCTCACTAGCCACGGGACACCGTTAAACATCGATGCGATTTTAGGTCGATTAGATCTAACATATAGCGACAAAAGACCAGTCCATATGCTAGAAACAGAATTAGGTAACATGAGACAGGATAGGAAACCATTGCAAGAATTTTACGATGACGTTACAAGAATACTTACGCTTATAATAAACAAGACAATTATGAGTTATGGTCCTAGGACCGCTGAAACCGAATGTCTCACTGAGAGGGCAAGACAAAACGCTTTGCGAGTATTCGTTACTGGGTTAAACCAACCCGCAGGTAACATCGTATTTTCACTAAATCCTGGGGATTTACCCAATGCCTTAGCGAGAGCACAAGAGATTGAATCAAATCAGACAAGGTATAGAAACATGGGCCACGTTAATTACAGATATCAACCCAGACAATACGAACAAAACCTTTTTGGCCAACTAACAACCAGACCACCGCGTCAGAATAAAACAATTTACCAAAACGGTTTTACTCATCAAGACCGACAATACGCGGAACCCTCTCAACAACGGAATAGACAATTTCAGCAAAACCGACATTATAACAATTTTAATAATAACCACAATAATAACCGACCCGAAAGAATGGACACATCAAGTGGGAATATAGTGCCCACAAGACAAGTCACCTCTCAACCTAATGTTCGAATAACTCTTTTAATAACAACCCGTTCAAAAGAGATCGGGCCAATAGTGACCAAACAGCGTTACATAAATTTCCACGCCTCAATAACTTGAATGAGAGCGGTAATTTTTTAGAGTGAGGCACGACTTACCGTACATAAAAAGGACGGATGGTAAGTCGGGGCGTACATTTTATATTTTAATTGATACAGGAGCAACTCATAACTACATTAAACCAGGGCTGTTCCCAAGTATGGAGCTTGAAACTCCGTCGCAAGTCAACAGCATTCATGGAACTACTATCATTCGTACTTACCAAGCTATAAATATCTTGGGGGTAGAAGATAAATTTTATGAACTTAATGAACTAAAAGATTTTGATGCCATTATTGGCATTAAATTATTAAGAACTGTAAAAGGGAATATTAATATTAGGGATTCAACGTTAGAATATAATCAGGGCGTGATACCTTTAATATTTAATGATATTTTAATCAATACACTCAATATAAATAATGAAATTTCTACAAAAGAAAAATTAACTTCAACTTTAAAAAAATACCAGGGTGTTTTTACCGAGAACCCAAATTACCTTCCGTACAACACGCGTGTGCAATGTAGCATAGATACTACTATTGACACAGCTATTTGGACAAAAGGTTACCCGTATCCACAATCAGTAGCTAGCTTCGTAAACAAGGAAATAGAGAATTTACTTGATAATAATATAATACAGCCTAGTCGAAGTGCATATAACTCTCCGGTATGGGTTGTAGATAAGAAAGGTGTAAACGAGGACGGTACAAAGAAACATAGATTAGTAATAGATTACAAAAAACTTAATTCATTTACTAAAACAGATAAATATCCTATAGCAGAAACATCGGTTATCTTAGCAAATTTAGGCAAATCTAAATATTTCACCACTCTTGATTTACAGAGCGGGTTCCATCAGATAAAGTTAAAAGAGAGCGATAGGGAAAAAACAGCTTTTAATGTTAACAATGGGAAATACGAGTTCCTTCGAATGCCGTTTGGACTCAAAAATGCGCCGTCAATTTTCCAGAGAGCTATGGATGACATCCTCCGCGAATACATAGGGAAATTTTGTCATGTTTATATTGACGACGTCATTATATATTCAGAGACAGAAGAAGAACATCTCGAACATATCGAGACAATAACGAAGGCGCTAAGCACAGCTAACATGAGAATATCGAGTGAAAAATCGAAATACTTCATGAAAGAAGTAGAATTTCTTGGGTACATCGTATCATTTAATTGCATAAAAATGGACCCAGTAAAAACTCGATGCATAGAAGAATTTCCGCAACCAGAGACTTTACGTCAGTTAAGATCTTTTTTAGGATTAGCTGGTTATTACCGTAAATTCATAAGAAATTATGCGATGATAACAAAGCCCTTAACCAAGTATCTCAGGGGAGAGAATGGTAGAACTTGCCAAAGTAGTAGCAAAAAAGTAACAATAGAGTTTGATAAGGAGGCCATTAAAGCATTTAAAATATTGAAGGACAAACTCTGCGAACAAGTTACGCTCAACCAACCTGACTTTAGCAAAAGATTTGAGCTAACCACAGACGCTAGCAACTCAGCCATAGGTGCAGTGCTTAGTCAAAATAATAAGCCCATAATTTTTATAAGCCGAACGTTAAGTAAAACTGAGGAAAATTACGCGACAAACGAGAAGGAACTCCTTGCCATAATTTGGGCATTGAAGAACCTTCGAAATTATCTTTATGGTGTGAGTGGTATCCGCATATATACAGATCACCAACCATTAACATTTGCCATAGGCGATAAGAACCCTAATGCAAAAATAAAACGTTGGCGCGCTTTCATAGAAGAATACGCTCCAGAAATTATATACAAACCAGGCAGGGAAAATGTTGTAGCTGATGCCCTTAGTAGACAAGAACTAAATATGATGAACGAAGATGAATCAGAGATAGGAACTGTTCATAGCGCAGAGAGTAGTCCCGTGTCAGAAATAAAAAGAGTAAACCAAAGAATTAATAATTTTAAAATTCAATTAATCATGAAAGAATCACTCAACAACAACATAATTTGAAAGGAAATATACACAAATTACTGGAGACATACGGTACTTTTTAAAGATTTAGAGATTGTAAGTAAAATTAAAACAATATTAAAGGCAGGTTCGACAGTAGGAATTTACAGCACCGAAGAGACATTCTTCAAGATTAAAGACAAACTTCTGGAGGAATTTCCAACAATTAAATTTTTACTTTGCAACCAAATAGTTGAAGACGTAACAGATAAGGAAGAACAATTAGGTATCGTCACTGCCGAACACAATCGAGCTCATAGACAGGCTAAAGAAGTGTATAAGCAAATTGTTAACAGATATTATTGGTCAAATGCATTCAAGCAAATTCTTTCATTAAACGCTACATGTGAAGTTTGTAAAAAGAATAAGTATGAGAGACATCCTAATAAGCAGCCAATTGGAGAGACTCCAATTCCTGAAGAAGGGGGAGAGCGCGTCCACGCAGATATATACTACTGCGAAAACTCGTCCTTTCTTACAATGACAGACCCATTTTCAAAATATCTCGTTACAACCCAAGTAAAGTCAAAGACGGAAGCAAAAGACAGAATGATAGAACTACTACCGCTTTTTGGTAACGTCAAAATGTTGATAACCGATAACGAAGCAGCATTTTGTTCACCTTCTGCAAAATGTGCGTACAACCTTCTTAACATCACTCATAAAACTACACCACCAGCCCACTCAAAGAGCAACGGTACAATAGAGAGAATTCACTCAACTCTAACAGAGCTTATTAGAATAGTTAAAGAAACTACACATATTACAGACATTAAAGATATAATGACTTTAGCTACAAAAAAATATAACGAAACCATTCACACGGTGACAGACAAACGACCGACAGATATATTTCATAATTATATAGACAACAACGACACCAAAGTAAAAATTCAAAAACACCAACAGAAAATGATAGGATATTTTAACAAGAAAAGGAAAAATAAAGTATGTAAGGAAGGAGAAACAATTTTTGTAAACAACGGGCAGAGGAAAAGTAAGAATAAACCATTATTTCAAAAAAAGAAAGTTAAGGAAGACTTAGGGAACGTAGTCATAGATTCAAATAACCGAAAAATTCATAAAGATAATATTAGAAATTAAATTCACAGATGACAGAAAGTAAAATAATAAAATATATACTTGTAGAACTTAGAGAAATAATAAATACTATTAATTTAAGTAAATCAAATATACTCAATACTCTATTGTTAGATTTAAATGAAATAAAAACATTATGGAACAAGAAAAAATAAATATATCCATAATCGATGTACTAGATGCTTCCACTTTTAAAATTGTACAAAAAAATAATATTATCGTTGTATTTATCAAATACCCCAAGGTAAAAGGGTTAGGAAACCACTATCTAACCAGAAGCAATAATGTAAATGGTGGAAAAATTATAATACTAAGCGAAATCATTAAATATAAGACAACATTTTATAAATCAGAATGTAAAAAGGAACTCAACCACCACTATTGTAAAATCAGTAAAGAATCTAGTTGTTTAACCAACCTTCTAAATAAATATAAAGCAAACTGTACCAAAATCAAAGAACGTAATCAACCAATAGAAATAATTAACGCAGGAAATATTGTTTTAACGGGAAACCACATTGTTAACGGAATAGAATTGTCAGGAATCAATTTGATCCAATTTGAACAGAACGTGTCTATTAATGGCAAAATTTATCTGAATTCAGAAAACCAAATACTAGAACATATTAAGTTAAGCAAACCAACTCAAGTCCAAATTCTCGAATTCATTGCTTCACAAGACGAGAAACTCATGTACACAAATCTTGATCATATAGAACCATTTATAACAGATCTCAAAGAACATCCCGTACTGTGGGGAATATGTATTAAGTTGTTCATTGTAATATTGATTTACTCTATCTAAAAAATAATCATAATAATTCAGAGTTTTCGCACAATCAGAATCGAAGAAGTCACTTGCCCAAGCACGATCGAACAGGTCACAATAGAGATGGAAGAATTCATGAACACTTCAAGATCAAGGGTACAGCAGATGTTGAGCGAAAGATTGGGACAATCTTCTTCCGACCAAGGGGAGAGTTAACACATGGCGACCACATGGCTCAACAAGTGCATGATGATACATGACACCAACCCCGAAAGAAGATCGGTATCGTCATAAACTCATTGATTTACGACCCAAGCCAACAATAAGATAAAAATAGATAATAGATACATTACTACCGACGCCGCCGCTGGCAATCACCGTCATCCGAACCTCCGAGGAGAACGAGATGATCAACGACTAGCAGTTCGATTCCTACCGCAGCGTGTACCACACATGATTTGACTACACTTAAGAATATCTTTTTTAATAAAGTAATTTTTAACCATAACCTTGTGTAACAGTTTTAATTAATAAAGTAATTTTTAACAATAACCTTGTGTAAACGTTTTAATTTGCTATATCTATGATATCTATATGTATGTATACAGTTGCGGTCTTACCCCAACGACTAAGGATCTTTAATCCGGTGTTAGGCAAACGCCAGCTAATTCTTTCCGAATCCTTGTTCGGATTTTCTTAGTAATTTCGATTTTTTTTTTTCCTTTTTTTTTCTTTTTAAATTTAAACAAAAGAATTTTCTTTTTTTTTGAATTAAAGGTCAATGAGCGATATGTGTATACTGAGTAACTTTTCAATGTAAGCACTATTATTTGCGGTGACACTTACTCTTCGCTGGTTGATATTCGAAAGAACTATCATACTTTCCTCAACTTCATGTTAACCTGTCACCGGATGAAAGGTCTCCTCTCAGAGAAAGAAAGTTTTGGTTTCCTTCCTTTGGGACATAATATGGCCTTTCTAGCTTTCACACATAGGTGGCGCTTTTGGTCATCGTGAACGAACGAGTCCAGCACTTTACGGTCATTTAGATCGTAGGTAGGAACATATGTCTATTCCAATTTCATGCATTCCCCATTTTCCCCATTCCTTGAAAGGGAAGACATCAAAAGCTACGATAGCATATGCTGTCCTTCTCATCCCTAATTTCTTGTTAATAAGATAATAACCAAAAACCAAAGTACACACATTGCCTTTCAGTTTCATTACGACAATCCGACGGTCGCCGTCGCCGTGTACGTGTAGCAAAATTTATTTAAAATCATTCAAATTCGGTTACATGCTCTTGCTATTGTTTGGGCGTGCTTGGTTGGTATTGGTACTGCAATAAAATACTTTGTCAGATCACATATGATGGTGACTGCGTACTCGTTCCCATTAAAAGACTTGGGAAGAGGACCTATTGTATCTATTTGAACAGTTTCGAATGCTTTTCTTGGTGTTTCTGTTATAACCATTGGTTCTCTAATGTGTCTCTTTGTTTTGTTCTTTTTACATTGTGTACAGTCGTTAACATAATTCTTTATATCTTTTTTCATATTTTTCCAGTAGAAATGTTGCCTTATTTTGTTAGTAGTACGAACGATTCCTGGGTGGGCTTTCCGAATTGGATCGTCATGGTACTGCCTAATGATTTCGTTAATTTTTTCAACATTTGTCACCTGCGTTAATTCCGGAGTTAACGCTATTTCTATTCCTTTGAGAACTTGGGTACCCTTTTCTTTAAATTCATCTATATTTAAACAATTTGTCTCCTAAAGACAATTGTATTTTTACAAGTCCTAATTTGCCGGCTTCTTTCATAAGCCTGACAAAGAATTGTCCTAAGTCAATTTTCGTCTCAACAATCAGGTTGCTTGTATCTATATAGCCGCAAATTTTCTTTCCTTTTCTGATATACATTTTCGGGAAATCAAAAATGAGCTGAGCAATGAGCATGCTTTCTAACTTCATATTTATTTAGCGCTTCGTAAATTTTGGGGTTCTCGTCGTGGTGACTTAAGTCATTTGCAACAGTGTAAGGATTATGTTAATTCTTTGCTCTTGTTGTTACTCTGTACACTTTTGTAGCTTCTACATTAGTATGGTATTAGGATTAGGATTAGTATGGTATTAGGTATTAGGATTACCAGAAGCATCAGTGCAACTATTTGTAAATTTTGATATGGCATCATTCATTGTAGTAAATGTACCAGCTTGCATTATAAGTTTAACACTGTCCACTGAACAGTTCTTGCACATTGCTTTTACTGCCGTCTGTGTAGCATATTTTGTTGCGAACTCAGTTGTTAAGCCATCAGAAATGTATGCTCCCTGTAGTGATTTTGTTAACGCTTCTATCTCACCAGTGTATTGGTTTGCGGTCTTATTACGTTGTTATATATTCATGATTTTGGCAGTCAGAACTTCAACTGGTTCACCTTTTACCTTAGTTTTAAATCTATCTTTAATGTTTTCTAGTGTTTGTTCGTTGTTAATCAAGTTTCTAGCCGTTCCCTTAAGCTTATTTTTGACTATCAAAACCGCGGTGGCTTCATGAGTCTCTTTAATCTGTTCAAGGATATCTATTGCATCTAAAAAACGTGCTAAATTTTCTGCACTACCATCGAACTCTGGAAGAATTGATGAGGCTAACTTTATGAATTCTACTGCTCATACTGGCATTTTGGTTTCTATTGGATTTTGTTTAAACTGATGTTTTTCTACACTATAATAACCACTTAATAAATCGTCTGTATTTTCTTCCTTTTCTAACTGAGAATTGTCTTCATTTATCAGGAATAATTCTTCAAACTTAATTTGTATGTCTTCAGCGTAGGTGGAAGGTACTTCTGCTTCTATGTTATGCTTTCCTAACGCGGCTATCAACTTGTCTCTAACGCTAATAAAAATTTCTTGTCCCTGTTCTTTATGAACGTTCGCTATCTCTACAGGTAGATTTCATAAACTTTCAGATATCCCATTTAAAGCTGCTAATATTGTTATGCAATGTTTGATTATCGTTTCCCTCCGAATGGAAACATTTTTGTTAATACATTTATAAGCCCTATCTGCTTCTGCTTTTATAGTTACTAACTCCGTAAGTATTTTATCCCACTGACACATGTGTTACTGTGTATGTATGGTTCGTATGCGTATATATATATATATACAAATATGTAGATATTTATCTATTTATTTATATTTTTATACATATAAATTTTTTTATAATTTTTTTTCTTTTAGTTAGAACTGAATAAAAATAAACTGAAATAAGTAAGAAATGAAACTTAAAAATGTTTTATATTTTTATAGTTTTATAGTTTACAAACCCCTTTGTTTTGGGTGTATCTTTTTTAAAAAAAATTATTGTGTGTTGAGTACAATTTTCTTTTTTTTTAGATATTAATATAAGAATTAATAAAAACCACCAAATGTCATTTAAATGACTGGTGTGATCTACGACTTTAATAGTGTTTATAACATTTACAGTTGGGTTTTCGACTTTAGATTGTCCCCAACCCATTTTAAATTTTTATTTTATTAAGTTTAAAAGCAAAAATATTTGCCCATAAATAAGCACCCGTGAGGTTGCCAGAATTTTATTATTTATTTATTTATTTTGTATTTGTTGAAATTGTTAGCATAGTACTGTATAGCACTGCGATCGCTCTTCTTTGTTTGAATTGTTTTCCTCCTCTCTTTCTTTTTGCTGGTATCGTTGTTGATGTTGGTGTTTTCTTCTCCTTTGCTGTATGTTGACGTTGTTTATATTCTTCGATTGTTAGGGGAAGTGGTCCTATTCTCAATACTTCGGGTCTTTTCTCTGGTTGATGGGCGCTAGGGTCTTCACTCTTTTTAGCGCTTAAATAGGCTTCCCATTTCTCGAATATTGCGTCTATCTCTTCCTTGGACATCAGTGATACTATTGTTGATTCAATTTTACTTTATATCTGGTAGGATCGCCATGTAATAGCATTGGCGGAATAAAACACAGATACACAATTAGTTCAGTTGATGGATACTGAATATTGAATGAATTTATTTATTATTATTTTCACCTTATATATACATACTTATCTATACACAATTATATTTAGTGGAAAGTGCAAGCGTAGCAAGAAGGCCCGAACTCAATTGTGTCATACATTACTCGGGCAATGCACTAGAAAAGGTTCAAGTGGTGCGATATGAATCGTCACTATTTAAGTTGGTCACTAAGTCATGCTGACACTCGCAATTATTGTTTGTTTTATTATTAATTATTGAGTTCCGGATTCTTGCAATACTACAATAATGAAATAGTTTGATTTCGAAATCTATTTTTGTTAACTAGATTTTTAGTCGAAAACCACTTTTTACCAATTTTAGTAGTATTTCTTAAAAGTTTTTATTTCTTATATAAACAAATACAAATTGGATGAATGAAATTAATTTGAAGTCAATATCTTCTATTGTTCACGAGATATCGAGAACCGATCATCAATTTTTACCAAATTCTGCGTACTGTTTTTTGTAGATTTTTTTTTAATGAAAAAACGGACTGTTGGATATTTATAAAAAATGACTAAATGTCGAAAGCAATATTTTCTGTGAGATAAAATAAGTTAGAAGAATATTTTTAATTTTTGAAAAGATATTTGAGTCGAAAAACAATTTTTACCAGCTTTTATTAATTTTTTTTTAAGTTTTTATTTTTTTGTAAAAAAAACTCAATTTGATTTTGCTCATAATTTTACTGACAACAATATTTTTCAAGAGATACAATTAGTTTAAAGCCAATATCTCAAAGTTTTGAAAAGATATTTAAGTCGAAAATCAATTTTTAAAAACTTTTGTTATTTTTTTTTTAAGTTTTTAATTTTTTGTAAAAAATTATCAATTCGATTTTTCTCAAAATACTACTGAACGTTGACAACAATATTTTTCAAAAGATAAAAGTAGTTTAAAGCCAATACCTCAAAGTTTTGAAAAGATATTTGAGTCGAAAATCAATTTTTACCAATTTTTACCAACTGTTATTAATTTTTTTAGGTTATTATTTTTTGTAAAAAAACTGACAATTCGATTTTTCTCAAAATTTGTCCGAATGTTGAGAACAATATTTCTTATAAGTAAAAATTAGTTGGAAGCCATAATCTCAAACTTAAAAAAAAAAATATTTGAGTCGAAAATCAATTTTTACCAACTTTTATTCATTTTTTTAGGTTTTTATTTTTTGTAAAAAAAACTGTCAATTCGATTTTTTATAAAATTTTACTAAATGTTGACAACAATATTTTTTAAAAGATGGAAGTAGTTAAAAGCCAATATCGCAAAGTTTTGAAAAGATATTTGAGTCGAAAATCAATTTTTACCAACTTTTATTATTTTTTTGTTTAGGTTTTTAATTTTTTGTAAAAAAAACTGTCAATTCGATTTTTCTCAAATTTTTTTTCGAATGTTGAAAACAATATTTCTTAAAATAAGTTAAAATTAGTTGGAAGCCATAATCTCAAATTTTGTTAAATTTTTTTTAGGTTTTTATTTTTTGTAAGAAAACTCAATTCGATTTTTCGCAAAATTTTAACGAATGTTAAAACCAATATTTCTTATAAGATAAAATAAGTTTGAAGCCATAATCTCAAGTTTTTGAAAAGATATTTGAGTCGAAATTCAATTTTTACCAACTTTGAGTAATTTTTTTTTTTT
Organism: Eupeodes latifasciatus; assembly: GCA_920104205.1. NCBI lineage: Eukaryota > Metazoa > Arthropoda > Insecta > Diptera > Syrphidae > Eupeodes > Eupeodes latifasciatus. The sequence continues at coordinate 279,154,875 of OV049924.1, forward strand.
TTATTTTTATAAAAAAAACTGTCAATTTGATATTAATCAAAATTTTACCAGATGTAAAAAAACGTTATTCTTCGATGCATAAAATTGTTTTGGAGATGAAATCATTTTTTATTCGTAAAATTTTCGAGGTGACAAATTTTTTTTTCAGTTTTTTTTTTTGATTTATAAAAAAAACGTTAATTGGATTTTTTTTCCAAAAATTTACTTGTTTGGTATCACGTTACAATATCTAATATATAAAATTTTCCTGTTACAGTATTAGTTGCCATACTCCTCCGAAACGGCTTTACCAATTTCAATAAAATTTTGCATATATTTTCGGTAGGTCTGAGAATAGTTTTGTAACTATTTTTTATATTCCTAAGTGCTATGGTTTAATTGCATCAACATCGTACACGGTGCAACGATCTGACGATAGTATTCAGTGACGCTATGTACAATGAAGCATTGATTGCTATTGAGGATCTTTGCATTATCATTGCCAACTTACCACTCTGTCATTTCGGTATGCATTCACCAAATCGAAATGCATCTGATTTAATAGACACTGAATTGAATCGTGAACTACAATACAATACTGTAGAAATGGCAGCGATTATTGCTCGCAATGTCCCACTAATAAATGAAGAAAAAAGAACCATTTATGACCACATCATGCTCGCAGTTTTGGCAGGATAAGGTGTATTCTTTTTTTTTTGATGTACCAGGTGGAACTGGCAAAACATTCCTTATTTCGCTAATTCTTGCTAAAATACGATCAAATAATGGTATTGCATTCGCTGTTGCATCTTCTAGCATTGCGGCAACTTTATTGGATGGAGGCAGAACAGCTCATTCAGTATTTAAACTGCTACCAAATATTCAAAATAACCCAGACGTGGTGTGCAATATAAACAAACAATCACCCATGGCCACAGTGCTGAAACAGTGTAAAATTATCATCTGGGATGAATGCACTATGGCACACAAACATTCGCTTGAGGCGTTGAACAGGACATTGAAAGATAAAGAAAAACAACGACAGACTATTTGGCGGCACTCTGTTACTCCTTTCAGGTGATTTCAGACAAACACTTCCCGTTATTCCGCGTTTCACATACGTTTGCCACTGTGGCGTAATGTTGAAAAAGTACAACTGAAAGTAAATATGAGTGTTCAAATGCTTCAAGATCCATCCGCTGAAACATTCTCAAAACAACTGTTAGATATAGGCGACGGAAAAGTTACTACAGATGAAACTGGATGAATAAAATTACCGGTCGATTTCTGCACGGTTATTGATTTACACGATGCTGTCATTGACCTGACAATATACAAATCATGAGTGGCTTGCAGAAAGAGCAATTTTAGCAGCAAAAAATGTGGATGTCAACGAATTAAATCTCAAGATACAACATTTGTTACCAGGAGACTTGGTGTCATACAAATCTATTGATAAAGTTTGTGATGCTACCGAAGCTGTAAATTATCCAACTGAGTTTTTAAACTCATAAGTTTTACCAGGCATTCCACCGCATAATTTACAACTGAAAGTTGGATCTCCGGTAATTTTGTTTCGTCATTTGAACCCACCACGGTTGTGCAACGGCACGCGATTAGTAATTAAAAATGTTATCCAAACCATAATTCTGAAAGGCAAATTCCGAGGTGAAAATATATTATTACCGCGAATCCCTATTATGCCCACAGATGTGCCAATTCAATTCAAACGCCTTCAATTTCCAATTACATTGGCATTTGCAATGACTATCAATAAGTCTCAAGGTCAAACGATGGGATAACACAAAATATTTTACACTCTGTTGCATTAAGGGATTTATATTGTTTTTTTTTTGTAGTATTGTCATAATTAGCGATATGTATATAATTTTAAAGAATTCATTTTTATAAATTAAAAAAATTTGTTTGGTGATTTCTTATTTTAACATTTTATCACCTTTCACAGTGCTCTATACCTCTACTACTTATATGTATACCACATCCTTACACACTTACAATAAGTTATTTATTTCTAGCAAAATGTTCTCTAGAAATTATTTATATGACAAAACAAAATTTGTCGGGTCAGGTAAAATAATATCAAATTTAATTCAAGTCTCTAGACGTTACGAACGTACGTACACACGTCGGTCGACTCGGGACCTTGAAACGTCGAGAAATGTCAAATTTTCAATTCGAAAAATCGGAACAATTACAATAACTTCCTATGGGAAGTTAAAAAACTTCATCCGACTCCGACTTGGCCATACCTCTGCCACCCACCTCCATCTCCTCAAAAAAGAACCTCCTCCCATTTGTCCTACCTGCAATACTAGGTGTGGAAACCACATCATCCAAACGCTGAGATACCCAAGTTTGTCTAATATAAATGAGATCAATGCTATTCTTTTAGATATTGAAACCATTGTATAAATGTATGTGTATAAAATTAAGTATTATAGAACAATAGGCCTTTGCAGCTAGAGCTCAATAATTTAATATTAGCATATAATTAATAACTTTTTTAATAAATATAATAATAATTATAAAAGAATATTTCTTTGCGATTCTTCAAATTAAAAAAAAAGTGTCAAAATTTAAATAAAATTAACACTCACCACTTTCAAAATTTGTGTTTAGATACGCATCCTTCTTTTAGGGGCCAGTTATAGCTATCATTAAAATCGATCCGGGAAAATTTTTGAATCGATATTTGACGATGTTTCCCTTCGATAAGAAATGAAAATTATATACTGATCGATTGGAAATCATCCAAAGAATTTTTTTTGAGGAAAAAAAGTGTAATTGCGCATTTATTTTTCTCTAAAAATGTATTTTTCTATTTTCCGGACAGAAATTCATTGTCCTGAACAGCTGATACTTTTATGTTCAAAAGTGAAACGAATAGTTCCACTGATTTGTGTTCCAATTTCACACAATTCCAATGACAGATTTTTGCCACTAAAAGTTTTTCGGTGGATTTCAATCAGGAAATTTGTTTCAATGACAGACATTTTTAATGATAGCTACAAACGACCTGTCAAGAAAATTCCAATGTTTGTTTTCAATGATGAAAACCAATGACTATAACTGGCGCCTTACAATACCTTATTTTTTTAATATTTGCAATGGAGGACCTTGAAGGAAGTAGTAATTCTATGGATAATGATGCGTTTTATTGCTATTTGTAAAAAATATTCAAATTTGAATTATCAATCTCATACTTACTTTACGAAAATACTAAATAAAATAAGTCTTTAATCTTGTTGAATAATAAAATTTACTTCCGTCTCAAAATAAAATTAGTCCACAGAAATCAAAACAGACAATAACATGTTGTCAAAATGTTTTTTTTTTGCAATTAATAGAAAATAAAAGTCTCTAATGACATGTTCAATTCGAATCAAAAAAACTATTATAATTTGCAGTAAATACACTATCCCGTGTATTATAGAGATCAGTGTGTGGAATCAAATCATCATTTTTCGTACTTAGGGGCCAGTTATAGCTATCATTAAATTTTTAACTTGGAACTTTACTGGACTATCTTTACTTGCAGAAAGAACCAACAACATATCACCTACAAAAAAAAAAAAACTCCTTACACAGGTTACAAAACAGGTTCTTTTGAAAAAAAACCCTGATGGAAATCCACCGGAAATGTTTTTCAGACAACATTGGAATTGTGTGAAATAAAAAAAAAAAAAAATTGTCTGCGTTCAATACCGTGTTGGATAGGCTACCCTGGGTAGCTGTTCAGGAAAATGAATTTCTGTCCGGGAAACAGAAAAATAAATTTTTAGCAAAAAATAACTTCAATGAAACTTTTTTTCTCAAAAAAAAATCTTTGATTGATTTCTTATCATCAAAAGGAAACATAGTCAAATACCCATTTAAAGTTTTGTCTGATTTGATTCCAATGGTAACTATAATTGGTCCCTTCATATTAATTGAATTGAAGTGGTTATACAATATATTTATAAAAATATTATATATTAAACCAGTTGATAACAAATAATATATGTAACACTCCAGGTACAATCCCGCAGACACGCCATCCCAAGACAGGCTGGTTTCGGAAAAGTTTTTATTTTGTTGGTACCTATGACTGCTGTTGGAGGAGCGATATCATATGCCAAGTGAGTATTAATTCATATTAAGTTTGTACGTATGTATATCAGTTTTTTTTTTAAATTTTATTTTGAAGTTATGATAAAGAATTTCGGAAAACTTTCGAAAATAACATCCCTGGTTCGAAAGCCTTACTGGCATTAGAAGAACAATTTTCTGAAAGTATATTAAAGAAATTAGAAAGCGTAACATCATCAGTACAAAATTTGTTTGGAAACTCTGAAAATGATAGTATGTATTTACTAGAACGTAAAAAATTTCAAGATTTAATTTATTTTAAATATTATTTTTCAGATCCCTCCAAATCTGAAGTAACATCTCTACCCGTTAAATTAGTATGTTAATATTCTTTCAACTTATTAGAATGGTTACTTTATACATTTTGTGTTTTATAAAAAAGCAGACAGAATTGGATGATAATAAATCGCCTGTTAAATCAGTTAGTCTTTCAACCAGAGTATCTATTACTAAACCGGTGGAAATATTACCTGCTGATGTAGTTGGACTTGAAAAAGAAATAGAAGTTGCAGCATCTTTAGCTGTTCAGGAATATAATATGGCAATAAATGTATTGAATTCGTAAGTACAGAATTGAAATATAGAAAGTTTTAAAATTTAACCATTTCATTCAATAAGTCAAAAATGAAAATGTTTTTCCAGTTATATGTACTTGTCTACGTACACAAATGTCAATATATTTCTCTTCCAAAACTCTTCACCATCCCTAATGGTCCTTCCATATTCATTATATCCCTCCTACTCATTTAAAGTATTCGCATATCACTTTGACTAAATAATTACCCTGGTTACAATTGGAATGAAACATCCGTTTTATTCGCTTTTCAAATGATTCTATTTCATTTCATAATTAACAAAGTTTTGGTTTCCAGGTGGCATGAATGAAAAGAAAAAAAAAGAGACTTTTGATGTACTTCAATATTTATTAAAATAATTAAAATAAGATTAACAAATTTAATGCAAAGTACACGTGCTGTGTTTTTTCAGATTGAAAAAAAGAATAAGAAAAAAAAGTGAAAGATTGCGAATAAAAGAATGACAGCAGTCGAAAAAGAAATAGAAGAGGTCTGTTCGTAAACACAACACTCTCCGCCTGACCGCAAAAGAAATAACCATCCTAATGAGTCAATTAATATTGTAATAATATTGTCTCATTTGCCTTAAACTTAAACTCCAAAAACAAAAGCATCTAATGGTTAAGAATTCAAAAAAATGCATGGTAATATATGTGTTATATGTGTTAAGATGGTTAATTCTATTGTGCAAGATGCAATTCTGCTACCAAAAATAAAGGATTACCAACAATTTTCTTAATTCGTTTCTATTATTTTAACCACGCAAAATAGTAGGAAATGCTTCTGAGATTTTTTATAATTAATTCCTTTTGTTTAACACTTTAATATGATACTTTTTCCTTAAAGTATGGAGAGTCAATAGGTATTTTTCTGATTTTTGTATACTCTTTCCAATACGCTTTTAATTGAAATAAAAGTTGCAAGCGAAGATCATTTCTATTATTTTCTCCTTTAGTGAATATATGTATTTAATTTGTATTTTATTGCTTTTTTAAACACTTTTTTAATGAGGAACGTAAAAATAATAAAACGATGCTAAAAAGTTCATGTTGATATATGGTCCCCCACATGGTGATTAGAGCCTACACATTGCTTTTTTTTTCGAAAACTCCAATTTTAAAGCAGTGATATTTAATATTACGAATTAGTAAAATGAGTCAAATTTGTAAATCTAAAGTTAAGTACATATGTAAAACTTATTTTTGAAAAAAAAAAAATAGATCTTTTCATCCCACGACCAAAAAATTGTATTCACTTCAATGTCGGGAAAATCAAGTAAAATACTTGCAATTTCAGCACCTTGTTTGATACTTCTTGGTACTGAGTTTGTTTATTTTAATATTTTCTGCAGAAACAACACAATTAAATTGACGATTTTAAATTTTTTCAAGGGGTGTACCTAGGAAATGGCGCATGCGAAAATTAAATTCAGCTGGATTTAATTTTTCGAAACCCTAAAGATGATTTCCACAGAGTTTGATTAAAATCTAAAATTGCGAAAAATTGATTGGAACGAATTTTAGACGTTTTCATATGGAATAACCCTAAAGACAAATAGAAAATGGCGAAGTTAGAAGACGAATTTGTGGCGAAGAAAATGGTTTTGGCAAGTCTAAGACTGAAAACTTTTTGAACATGTGTAGGCTTAGGGAGAGAAGTGTAATATTTCTTCAAGCTTGCACTAAGCATCATTAGTGAGCTTAACGTTCCGGTACTGACGAAAGAACAGCCGAATTTTCGAGAACTTACACCGGATCAAACTATACAGCTAGAAGGTATCAAGTTACTGTTTAAACCTCGAAGAATATGTAAATGAAGTGGATGACGAACAAAGTCGCATAAGACGGAAGCATTATCCCATCTCCAGGAGCATAAAAGCTCCTGTATGCTGAACTAGATGGAATGTTGCAGAGGGAATCAATAGAAGAAAGTAACAATGCTTGTAGTTTTACAGTTGTTTTTGTAACGACCTGTTTGCCTTTCCTTGGTCCTGGCTGGCAATTTCTTGAACCCTAAGCTCAGCGGTGGGTGTGGTTCTTGGACCCTTCCATGTCGCTACAAAAAAAATCTTGCCAGACTCTGCACCTAGATGTTGATGATGCGCGAGACATCGCCTCTACCCTCCCATCCATGGTTGGCTCCCTCGCTAGAGCAACCCCTTTGAATGGCTTCTTCCTCTCTCAAGCCATCACCCTTCCCATCATTACCCTCTCATCCTTTATACAAAAAAAAAACTTACTCCATGACTATAAGATTATGTTTCATAAATAAAAAGTATTGCATGTTTGTAATTCGGACATTATGACAATTTTAATTAGAAATTTTCATTTTTTTGTATAATTATTTCATATTTTAAGTTAAGTACTTTATTCAACTTTAAATTGCAAAAACAAATTCAATTAGATTAATTTTAAGAATTTTAATTAAATGAAATATTAAAAAAAATTTGTTTAAACTCTTTTGGCAACGCGAAGCCTAAAATCTTAATATTTAATCTCAAAAGTATAACCGCGTCTTCGGCTTATTGCAATACTTTGGATCTTACTTCCTTTTTTTGCTTCCTTTTAGCTTTCACTTATCTTAATAATCCCCTTATTTAAAACCACCCCGTTAATTCGCGTAAGTATTACAAGAATATTTTTTTATATATATATATGTATATGTATAGACCAAGGTTAAATAACCATCAAATTAATTAACAAGATACAAACAAACTCACCCTTTTATTTCTCGAGAAGTGGCCACTGCTGTCGAATAGAAGGAATCTTTGAGCTCTGTGCAATCTTTATATGCACTCGATGTTGTTTCTTATCTCTTGTTTTACTTGTTGTAGGTATTCACATATATATATTTCACTTCCGCGAATTAATTTTAACTTATAACTCGGTTCGCGTGGCGATACTTTGAATTAAAACGTTAATTTTTTTTACTTCGAACTACCAATTTGGAGGTTTAAAAAAAAAAATTGAATTAATGGTAAAATAAAATGAAATTACGTTAAATAGAAACGAATAAAAAAAATTTGATTTTTGGTTTTGGTGGGGACTCGAACCCTGGACCTCTGCTTGGAGCCTATGAATTGAGCGACGGCTTCTTTTTTTTTTCAAATTCATTTTTATTAATTCATTCTTAAGACTATCTTAAAGCTAGACAAAAATTCATAAAACTAGCCTAATTATCCATAACTTACAACTAACTTACTGGTCCCATACGGACACTCTAAGTTAAACATACTTAATGCTAATGCCTTTCGGCCCTAAGACCTATTTAACTTCAATTCATTTTATTTATTTGTGTATTCATTAGAAAATTTAGCAAAAACTGATGTCAATATCCTTTTTTATTTTTACTTAAAAACTACTTAAAATAAGGTCCTTAATATAAAACTTAAAGCTAACTAAAACTACCTATTCTACCTATAAACTACTTAAAACTAGAACAACCACAGCAGCAAATCTAACTATCTAACGTTTTTTATTATTATTATTATTATTATTATTATTATTATTATTATTATTATTATTATTATTATTATTATTATTATTATTATTATTATTATTATTATTATTATTATTATTATTATTATTATTATTATTATTATTATTATTATTATTATTATTATTATTATTATTATTATTATTATTATTATTATTATTATTATTATTATTATTATTATTATTATTATTATTATTATTATTATTATTATTATTATTATTATTATTATTATTATTATTATTATTATTATTATTATTATTATTATTATTATTATTATTATTATTATTATTATTATTATTATTATTATTATTATTATTATTATTATTATTATTATTATTATTATTATTATTATTATTATTATTATTATTATTATTATTATTATTATTATTATTATTATTATTATTATTATTATTATTATTATTATTATTATTATTATTATTATTATTATTATTATTATTATTATTATTATTATTATTATTATTATTATTATTATTATTATTATTATTATTATTATTATTATTATTATTATTATTATTATTATTATTATTATTATTATTATTATTATTATTATTATTATTATTATTATTATTATTATTATTATTATTATTATTATTATTATTATTATTATTATTATTATTATTATTATTATTATTATTATTATTATTATTATTATTATTATTATTATTATTATTATTATTATTATTATTATTATTATTATTATTATTATTATTATTATTATTATTATTATTATTATTATTATTATTATTATTATTATTATTATTATTATTATTATTATTATTATTATTATTATTATTATTATTATTATTATTATTATTATTATTATTATTATTATTATTATTATTATTATTATTATTATTATTATTATTATTATTATTATTATTATTATTATTATTATTATTATTATTATTATTATTATTATTATTATTATTATTATTATTATTATTATTATTATTATTATTATTATTATTATTATTATTATTATTATTATTATTATTATTATTATTATTATTATTATTATTATTATTATTATTATTATTATTATTATTATTATTATTATTATTATTATTATTATTATTATTATTATTATTATTATTATTATTATTATTATTATTATTATTATTATTATTATTATTATTATTATTATTATTATTATTATTATTATTATTATTATTATTATTATTATTATTATTATTATTATTATTATTATTATTATTATTATTATTATTATTATTATTATTATTATTATTATTATTATTATTATTATTATTATTATTATTATTATTATTATTATTATTATTATTATTATTATTATTATTATTATTATTATTATTATTATTATTATTATTATTATTATTATTATTATTATTATTATTATTATTATTATTATTATTATTATTATTATTATTATTATTATTATTATTATTATTATTATTATTATAAATAAATTACACAAATTAATAATAATATTCGGCACAAACTACCAGGACTTCGGCCGATAAGGGCAGTTATTTAAATATTATTACATGTTGTTAGGTCTTGAGTTTAACTTAAATATAGTTATACTTAATAATGGGTGATTTTTTTGAGGTTAGGATTTTCATGCATTAGTATTTGACAGATCACGCGGGATTTCAGACATGGTGTCAAAGAGAAAGATGCTCAGTATGCTTTGACATTTCATCATGAATAGACTTACTAACGAGCAACGCTTGCAAATCATTGAATTTTATTACCAAAATCAGTGTTCGGTTCGAAATGTTCGAAAATGACAAATTTTGTTCAGCGATGAGGCTCATTTCTGGTTGAATGGCTACGTAAATAATCAAAATTGCCGCATTTGGAGTGAAGAGCAACCAGAAGCCGTTCAAGAACTGCCCATGCATCCCGAAAAATGCACTGTTTGGTGTGGTTTGTACGCTGGTGGAATCATTGGACCGTATTTTTTCAAAGATGCTGTTGGACGCAACGTTACGGTGAATGGCGATCGCTATCGTTCAATGCTAACAAACTTTTTGTTGCCAAAAATGGAAGAACTGAACTTGGTTGACATGTGGTTTCAACAAGATGGCGCTACATGCCACACAGCTCGCGATTCTATGGCCATTTTGAGGGAAAACTTCGGAGAACAATTCATCTCAAGGAATGGACCGGTAAGTTGGCCACCAAGATCATGCGATTTGACGCCTTTAGACTATTTTTTGTGGGGCTACGTCAAGTCTAAAGTCTACACAAATAAGCCAGCAACTATTCCAGCTTTGGAAGACAACATTTCCGAAGAAATTCGGGCTATTCCGGCCGAAATGCTCGAAAAAGTTACCCAAAATTGGACTTTCCGAATGGACCACCTAAGACGCAGCCGCGGTCAACATTTAAATGAAATTATCTTCAAGAAGTAAATTTTATGCGTTTTTTTTTTTTAAAGTTCTCAAGCTCTTAAAAAATCACCCGATATAAATATGATAGTTAAATTAGAGTTTGAAGTTTAATTGCAGTTAATATTTTGAAAACGTCTTTAATGTTTTGTTCAGTAGGGACGGTTAAAAGGTTTAAGAGAGTGCTTGTTGTATTGACTGTTTTGGACATGAGTTTGACATATTCGCAATCGACGGTAAGGTGATAAATGTTGAGAGGAATATTTTTGTTACAAAGGTGACATAGTGGTTGTTGTTCTTTTGTTATGCAGTGGCTATTAGTAATGTTGCAGTGGCCGAGTCTGAGTCTAATATAGCATCTTAGCATATTATGGGATATATTTGTCGGGTATATAGTTTTTTGACCTTGAGGGTTGATTCGGGAATAGTGATGGAGATATTCTTTCCAATCATTTTTTTTTGAATCACAGGCTGTGTGGAAAAGGTTTTTTTTTGCATCTTTTTTATTAAAAATGTTGAACAGTAAAAGCGGTTCATTAAGTGCTGCTTTTGCCGTTTTGTCTGCCATCTCATTTCCAGGTATGCCGGCATGTCCAGGCACCCAGATAATTTTAAGATTTTTATTTCCTATTATTTTATCCCTCAATTGATCGATTATTTCAGTTTTGTTATTTAGGTTTTTTAGTGCGGTGATTGTGGACAGGCTGTCGGAGAAGATTGCAGTTTTTTTATTGTTTGTACACATTGTTGCTTTGAGGATTGCAAAGGCTTCCGCAGTAAAAATGGATGTGGAATTAGCTAGGAGGCCTTTGATTTTTATGTTTCCGATTTCGTCAACAACGGCAAAGGAAATCCCGTGTTCAGTTTTGGAACCATCAGTGTAGAGGAAGTTCCATTCTGTTCTTTTAAGATTTGTCACCATTTCCATAAACATTTTCCGGTACGTCTCATTACTTGTTGCTGTTTTAGAGAATCTTTGAAGGTCTGTGTTTATAGAGTCAATTTTTAATTGCCATGGTGGAAATATTGAAGATTTGGCTGTGTTGGTTTGAACTGGAATATTCCATTTTGTTGAAAGGTTAATGGCATTGAGTAGTGATGATGAATATTTTTGTTGTTTAGTTCTCCGTAGAATTTTCGGGATCAGTGATTGGATAGGTGATTTTTTGCAGGAATTTATTTTGAGAAGAATGGAGGCAGTTTGGAATTCTATCCGATCGGGGATAGATGGAAGTCCGGCGTCTGTTAATACATTTTTAATGGGTGTTGTACGGAAGGCTCTTTGAGCAGTTCTGATGGCGCTGTGGTATTGTGGTGTGATTAGCTGTAATGATGATTTTGAGCATTTACCGTAGATGGCCAGTCCGTAGTCTACTTTGGCAAGCAAAACTGATTTAATAACATTAATAAGGGAGTTTACATTACAATAACTATGTTTAGAAGCTAAGTATCTTATCATATTAATCCTGGTAGTGAGGCTCTTTTTTATATAAATGCAATGTTGCTTAAAGTTAAATTGTGTATCAAATATAATTCCAAGTATTTTTAGGGTATTTACATTTTCAATTGATTTATTATGAAAGTTTATTGTGACATTCTTGGAGCAGCTGGTTTTTTTACATATGTGCAATAATTTACTTTTATCTGTAGATATTTTTGTCCCCGAGTATTCTCCCCATTTAATTATATCTAGAAGTATATTTGAAAAATCAGCTGCTACATGGTTTAGGTCTTTACATTTGGATACAATAATTAAATCATCGGCGTATAAAGAATAATTAATTTTGTTATATTTTCCGATTATAGTACTTATTTTATTAAAAGCTATCATGAAGAGCACAACTGAAAGAGGTGATCCCTGGGGAATACCGTTTTCAAGATTGTACACGGAAGAAAATGTATTTTTTATTTTTATTCGAAATTTCCTATGAGTTAAAAATGCTTTAACAAATGTTATTATTTTAGGACCTACTTTCCATTGGGTTAATTCGTCCAAAACAACGTGGATTCCTATTCGATCGAAAGCCTTTTCGAAGTCAATGGAAAAAAGTGAAACATGATTTTTTGACGATAAGCTTGAAGCAATAAATTCGTCGACGTGTAAAAGTGAATCGATTGTACCTCTGCCTTTTTTAAAGGCAACTTGGTTGATATCTACCAGGTTGTTTCTTTCAAGGAACCAAGATAGTCTACGGGATATAATTTTTTCAACGACTTTGCTAAGGCACGGTAGGAGGGATATTGGTCTATAGCTGGATTGATTTATAATTTCTTTGTTTGGTTTGGGAATAGGAACTACTGCGGCAACCTTCCATACTTGTGGTATAACACCTTGAGTAAGAATCTCGTTGTAAAGATTAAGTATACGCTTTTTGAGATGAATTGGGCAGTTTTTGATCATGGCGTATGATATTCGATCAAAGCCAGGAGTGTTGCCTTTGCATGAGTTAATGCAGCTTTCAAATTCTATAAGGTTAATATTATCTTCGATTTGTTTTGCTGTTTCACTTATGGGTTCTAATTGAATTCTTTGATTTAGTATAAGATTTTTCTGAGTGCAAAAATCAGAATGAAAGTTTGAATCTTTTGAAGCGTTTGACCATGCTTCGGCAAAACTTTGGGCAATTTCTATAGGAGAAGTTAGCATATGATTAGATTGATCTCTTATGGCTTTTATTGAATTAATTTTGTAATTGCCTGTGAGGGAGTTTATATCAGACCACAGCTTCTTGGCAGGAGAGTTTGGGTTGATGTTTGAAGTAAACTTCTCAAAACTATTTCTCTTTGCCTCTTTTGCTGATTTTCTGAAAATAGCATTGGCTTTTTTAAAAGTAATCAGGTTAGTTGTAGTAGGATATTTTTTGAATGTTTTCCAAGCTGTTTGTTTGCTTTGGCGAAGATTTCTAAGTTCATAACTCCACCAGGGAACCATATGTTTGTATGGTAAATTGTTGGTTTGGGGGATTGCTAAGTTGGCTGCGAAGCGAATTGATTTTTGAATAAGTGCTGACTCTTTATTGATATTTTGGGAAATGTCCTTGTTTGACAGAAAATCTGTAACTTTGCTCTGAAATAACGACCAATTTGCTTTGTCTAGTTGGAATTTACGTATCGGATTTTCATGATTTATGTGATTGTTAAGGGTAATTTCGGTGATGGTTGGGAAGTGATCGCTACCATGTAGGTTAGTAAGAGCTTTCCATGTTGTTTTTGGAGTGAGGGAGGGGGAAATAAAGGTGAGATCTATATGAGTTAAGCTTTTGTGGGTGGAAAAATGTGTAGGTGAACCATCATTTAAAATAGCTAGGTTGGAATTAGTGATAAATTGTTCCACAATTTTACCGCGAGTGTTAATATTAGCAGATCCCCAGATAGGATTCCAAGCATTAAAATCGCCAGTTAACAATATCGCTGTATTGAAATTCTTGGTAATTAATTCTAAATCAGGACTTGTAAAATCCTGTTTTGGATGAATATATAATGAAACAATTGTAAGTTTGATACTCAGCTCAATTTCTACTGCTACTGCTGGAATATTAGATGTTATATTTACGAATTTGTGTGGAATAGATTTGTGAACAAAAAGTCCTATTCCTTGTTTGGCTGTGGTGTTCTGGTTGTACAAATGGCATGCATATTGTTTAGGAGGATGAAAAATGGTGTTTGTGGGGATGTGGGTTTCTTGTAGTGCTATAATAGAAGGTTTGTGTTCGTTTATTAAAAGCTGAAGTTCATGGTGGTTATTAAAATATCCATCCATGTTCCATTGGAGAATTTTTAGGGTTGATGGTTTTGAACGAGGGGTGAATGGGTATGGTTGTCGAGATATTATTTGACTCTGCTTCCCGAATGTTGGAGCATTCAGGCTCCCAAGTGAGCCTGAAGGATTCAACACACGAGCAGCAGAGTCACTGATTTTGGAACCTATAGTTTGATTACTGGTCATCATCATCCATTACGTTTACATAGTAACTATTTTCTTTAAGAAGTGTTTTTGTAACATGTGATAATGGAGAATCTGATGCCGAAGAATTTGTGTTTGAATGTGAATCTTGTTTTTGGGGTTGATTTTGTGTTTCTGTGTTATTTGGTGTGATTGTTGTTCGGGTAGTTATTGCGGGCTTGTTAGAGAGATTATTTACTTGTTCGGGTTGGTTATTGTTTGTTTGGGTAGTTAGTGTGGGGTTGTTGTTGTTTAGTTTGGTTATGGTATTGTTATCTTGTGGGAAGGATTTTTCTGTTGAAATTAAATTTAAACGTATTGGGATAGGAGGTTGGTATGATTTTGAAGTTGATGGCTGGTTTTCAGGATGATTGTTTTGTTCTTTTGGGGCTTGTTCTCTTATAATTCCGTTTCTGATGATCTCTGCCATTGATGGTTTGGGATCGGTTTTTTTAGTTGGCGCGGGAAGTTGATGCTGTGCGGGGTCGTCTCTGTAGATTTCCCAGGCTTCTCGGAGGGTGCAGCGGCGGTCGGATTTTATTTTGTTGACTGATTTATGGCGGAGGAAGGTTGGACATGAGGCATCATACGATGTATGACTGTCTTCTTGACAATTGATGCAATAAATGCGTGAACATTCATCGTGTGGCGGGGGAAGGCAGCATTCTTTGCATAGTTCGGCATTTGTGCAGCGATTTTTTGTGTGTCCCAATTTTTGACAAATGATGCATCTCATTGGGTTTGCGATATATTCTTCGACTTAACAATTAAGCCATCCTAGTTTGATTTCATTGGGACGTCTTATTAAGTCGAAGGTAAGGATCGCTGCGCCCGTTGGAATTAATTCATTATTAATTTTTTTAAACATTTTTTTTATTTGGATAATTTTTTGTGGTTGCAGTTCACTTAGAAGTTCTTCTTCGGAAATGTCTCTGATATGGTGAGAGAAGATTCTTCCTTGCACTGAGTTTAAACTATTGTGTGGTGTAATTTTAACCGGAATCGAGTCGATGTAATTTTGCTTTATGAATTTACTTGCAGTTTGTAAGTTCGCAACTTTCACTAATAGATCACCGGACCGCATGGATTTAACCTCTAAGATTTCTTTAGATATATGTTCGAGGCCACGATTAATTTGGAATAAGTTGTACGATGAAAGTGGGCGCAATTTTTCTGTTTCGTCGTCTTTTCGGTTTACAATTTTTTCTAAACCAGAAATAACAATATAGCGAGGGATGTTATCGTCGTTTGAAGAAATTGTGGGCAGTGGTGGGTAGTGAGGTTGGTTTAATTTGCGTTTCATTTTGGTGCGTGGGTTCAAGGGAGCATCGGAATCGAGTCCCTTAAACCTGTTTCTACTGGGGGGATCCCCCTGCATTTTCGTTTTAAATTTTATACACCAGAAAGATTTTTGTTTTTAAATAAAATACAAAATAGAAAGTAAGTTAATAAATTGAATTTTAAAACCGCGTGGCGGGAAAAAATTTGACAGATCAAAAACAAAGCTATAAGGTTTGGCTCTCAAAACACGTCTATACTCGGCGTTTGCCAGATACCGAATGATCTAACGTTTTTTTTGTTTTTCATATTTTGTCTTTTTTTTTATTTTTATTTTTTTTTGATTATTCCATGATTTTTTTTTTAATTTTTTCTTTTTTTTTTTGTATTTTTTTGTATTTTTCTTTTTTGTATTTTTTTTTGTATGTTTTTTTTTGTGCCACCATGCCTATTCTACTTAAAACTAAACCCTAAAACTATAAAACAAGTATGTAAGCCGGCCAAGGCTTAAAACCCCATTCCGACTACTCACTATCAAGTGCCGATTGAAGCCACCAAAACTGGCTCTCCTGCTTCACCCTATCAGTTCGGTCCCGTTCGGACACAGCCCTACTGAAGCGAAGGAGCTCTGCTCCGTCGTGTGCCATGACGTCCCGATTGTACAGGAGTCGCCTATCCACGGTTCGTCGTCTGACGTGGTAGATTAACGGAACTGCCAATCTATCCTGTATCAGACCGCATCTATCTAAAAAGAGGAATGCCTCTGGTGGAATGAAGCCGCTCAAGCGTGCAATTTCAAAAAACTCGTTCGGATAGAACGCCCCGAAAATTAAATTGTTGGTCGAAGACATAGCTCTTGCAATGTGACCTCGAACGAGTTTTATCACGAAATTGTCAATTCTGTTGATTCGAGCCCCGTTGTATAGGACCTCGTTGGAATAGTAATGCACGTAAGAAAATTCGGCTGTTCGATATAAGCCGGTACAGCGTCGTAAACACTGCCGCTCGAACACCCGGAACTTCTCCATCTGGGAAGGGGCAACGTTGAACCACACAGGACAACCATAAACGATCATCGGCCGTATGAGGGCCATGTAGCAAATTACCTTCACTCTGGGGTCAAGCCGACTGCTAAAAAACAGCCGTTTCGTCAGAGCGAAGGCTCCTCTGGCCCTGGTCAGAGCAGCATTTATATGTCTGTCGAAATATAAATACTGATCTAACCAGATACCGAGGTACTTCACTACACTTTTGCTCGCCAATGGCTGCCCGTGAAGATCAACGATAACCATCTTGCGCCTATTCTTGCACGTATCCCTCGTGGCCCTAGCCAACGGAGTCCGGAACAGAATTGTCTCCGACTTATGGACATTTATTTTCAGTTTCCAGTCGTAGCAATATCGCTGAATCTTGTCGAAATCACGCTGCAAGAGAATTCTAATAACCTCAACCTTTCGGGCCGATCTGTACGCAATAAGATCGTCGGCGTACGCAATTGCCTTTGTAAGACTACCTATCAGATCGTTGGTGTAAATGTTGAAGAGAATCGGCGAGTTCACCGCTCCCTGTTGAAGACCATTTTTAATTAAGAATGTTGTGGTAGAAGTTACATTGCCACTTTTGACAACAAACTTTCTACCGTTAAGCATATCATAAAGTATATACAACAATGGCTTGCTTATGCCAAGCCTGCTCAGTTTTAGGTAAAGACCCTCTTATCATACGGTGTCAAAGGCCTTTTCCAAATCAACCAGAACAGCACCTGTGCATTGTTGTGTTGTTTTATTCCATTGGATGTCAGAAACGAGTTTAGACGCAGCATGAATTGTGTCATGACCCGCCTTGAACCCGAACTGTTTATCCGGAATTATTTTGTCGTCCGCAGCCCACTTAGTCAGAGCCCTATTGATGATCTTTTCGAAAACTTTGCTGATACTAGGAAGAAGACTTATCGACCGAAGATTTGACGGGTTGGAGTTGTCCTTTCCCTTTTTCGGGAGAGGATGAACCACAGCGGTCTTCCACTGCACTGGATAATATGCATTACCTATTCAGTGCATTGTTAAAGAGTGTGGTGTAAATGTCGATTGCCTCCATCGGTAAATGTCTTAGTACAACGTTGCATATACCATCGACACCTGCTGACTTTTTATTTTTTATTGAGTTGAAGATGAGCTGAAGATCAACCTTCGTCACTAACAAGGGACTTGGTCCCGTTTGCTCGGCGATTGTGGCATTTGCCAAGGAATCGTCATCGAACCGCATAAAACCGCGGTTCTCAGATCGCCAATGTGTTATATCATTTCGAAGGTAAAAGTGATTAAGTAGGGCTCTGTTTTCCAGGTCGTGGTTGGGGCGAATGCTAACATTCACCTTGTACACTTGCTGGAAAGCAGCTCCCACCGCCTCCACTTTTTCCTTCGGATCTTTAATTATATAAAAGTCACCGTCAAAGATGGCTTCTTCTGGATCTATTTGCGCTGTCATGAGTACGTCTCTGTTCTCTTCAGTTCTTTGGAGTTTCAGACACGGAAGGTCATTGTCGTTCTTTTTCCTGAATATCTTGTTGATTTTTGGGAACATACTAGGGTCACTGGAATAAACTGACCGGATCTTGCGGTCCCAGTACTTGTTAATTGATAACCTGTAGTTCTCCTTAATCAACAGATTGACATTTTTTATTGACGACTTCAGTGTCCTAACCTCCAAGTCGTGTGGGTCTGTAAGTCGTCTGTACAAGTTTTTGAGTCTTGTCAGTAAGACACTTGTGCTTACGTAGTGCGTCAATAGTCGCGTTTCTGTAAGCGTCCATTTGGTCCCGTTCTTTGTACTTTGGTATTGTCCGTTCCATCGTTCGTTTTATTGTTTCCTCCATCTGTTGTAAATGTTGGTCAATTTCTGTATTTGTCAGGTTTCTGTTGTTTGGTGGGACTATATCACTCGAACGAAGTTCTCTCGCTAGGGCGTTGGTGAAACGAGGCCAGCGCATCTTACTGTAATTGTAAGAATGCGTTGCAACGTATTCCTCCAACTCCACGCGTTCGTTCGGAATCTGCATTACAGCAGCCAGTCCGCAGTGATCACTGTCGTACTTGACTGTCTGTAAGCAGTTTCGAGGGTGATTACCCACTTTGTCTGTAACTGTCAGTCTTGTGTCGTACAGCAAAAGATCCAGAAAGGAGTCGCTTCTTGGATACGATGGCTTTTCAGTAGCCAGCAGGTCGACGCGACGGCTTAACCCTCTGGACTATGGTGGCTGTATAGTCTTGCGTAGACAAACTCCGCACCTAAGCGACTTCCTAACTCCCTCAAATGCCGTACTGGATATGGAGCGAAGTTCCAGCACTGCTCAAACTTTTATTTCGGCTGCCTTCTTTTTCCTTGTTCCCCTGGTATACACTAATCCTTATAGATTGGTCTTTTTGTTTTGTGATTAATTTTTCCGGGAATCTTGATGAATATCGGGCAGTCGTTATTTCCGAATGCCAATTCAAATTCTATTTTAAAAAAGAGGAATATCACTAACCATAAAAAAAATATTAATTTATCCTTACCAAGACTTTTATTTAAAATCTGCTTATATGCAAGTTTTGGATGGTGCTTCTCTCTTTTTCTCTTCTTTTTTTCTTTTACTTTTTAAGATTTTTTTTCCGAGGGAAATTTTAATTTTTAAAGAAAAAATTTATACAAGAGTATACGACTTTCAGAATGCAAGGTCTTAGTAGGTACTAATGAAAAAGAAAATCAGTTTCTTTGTTTCACGTAAAATGGTATATAAAACAAAATTACGTTAGCCGTACGTTTGCTTTAACCGCTGAAATGTTAATAAATAATCTACCTACGCCTTTGTTCTTACTTTCTCTCCTTAAGCTTTGCAGCCACCCAACGAAAGGAAATCCTGCAAATCCCCTCTTTCCAGGATCATTGACTCAATATTTCATTTTTCGAGTTTAAGCTTTTCAAACTTCACTCGAGTTCCTACTTAGTTCGAATTCGACCTCTCTTTGAGTTGCTGCTCGGAAAGCACTCTTAGGCTTAGGAATGAAAAGTTGCTACCGTACTAAGTTTTTTTTTTATTATTCATATATATTTTCTGTCTCAATCTGCTCATACCACTCTCACTCATTCTTACTAATGTTTATAAACATAATGAAGTAATTAATGTCATCCTAAAAGCCATCTTCAAATACAAATCATAAACATTTGTCTTATATTCCTGTCGTCGTCAGTGCCGTGCGCAGCCTTTTTTTTTTCAAATGATACCAAAAATATTCAAATACATATTTCGGTTACAGGGCTTTGCCTTTTCCAGGTATAACGATATCTGGAATAGGCAAATGAACCCACGGGCTTTCGTATCGGTCGGTAGTGACTGAGACGGTTAAATAGCTGCACCTAATAACCAGCAGTGCATATACAAAAAATATCCCTGCACTACAGCAAGCTAACAAGAAAAGTATGTAAGTAAAAAAATTTGTTTACCAATAAAAACGGACATTTTACCGTCGGGTAAACGAATTGTTTTGCCGTCGGCAAAACATTGATGCTATTTGTGTAGCTCGTATTGTTTTGTAACTAAGTATATCGTGCGTTATTCATATATTTTTTAAATTCTTTTAGGTAGTGAAGTATGAGATAAATAAAATCTATTATATAGAACGAGGTAAAATTAATTCTTATTCATTGCAGAAGTAAATATGAAATAACTTAAGGCAAATGGTCGTTAGTCTTAATAAACGTGGGTCGCGAACCCATTTAACTAGCCGGGCAGCATTAAAGTTACCTCAGATAAGTTAAACAAAATTGTATGCAATTTTAAATCGTTGGTTTGTGGTTTGTTTTGGTTTTATTTCTGCAAGATAATCACTGTCTTATGTCTTTGGCATGGAAAATGCCTATGGGTTTCCCTGCGTGCGTTTCTAATTCGTACATGCAATTGCCCACTATTCTTCGTACGCGAGATTTAACACATTTTGGCAGCAGTTTAGCATTAATTCCCTGGCCGAAACTGCTTTGGGCAAAATTTCGATGAAACACTTCTTGGCCTTCACGATATACCACCGGTTTTGACCGAGAATTGTATGTATTTTTAGACTTAACGTATGCCCTTTGTAAATTTTCCGACAACTTCTGTCTGGCAAGCACGGTTTTAGCTCGGCAGGCGAGACCAACATTTCCGAATCTTGTAAGGCGTTCAAGTTTCGTAATATCCTATAAGCAGAACCATGCGATATCATGTTTTGACCAAAAAGTGCAAAATACGGTTGGCAACCCAACGAATCGTGTATATCGGAACGTATGGCACAAGCGATGCTTGATAAATGCACATCCCAATCATTTTGCTCTTTGGATATCAACACTCTTAGTTTACTTAAAACGCTTCGATTGACCCTTTCGGAAATGTTGGCCTGTGGAGAATACAACGCCGTACGCACATGCTTTATGCCATAGTCCGCCAATAAGTTCTTAAACTCATTGGAAACGAACTGACGTCCGTTGTCGGAATGAATAAACTCCGGGGTCCCGAAAGTATGAAATATTTCTCCTTCTAAGAACTGCACTACCCTAGAAGCAGTAGCCTTAGGCATTGCCTTTACAAATGTGAATTTAGTGAAGTGGTCTACTACAATGAAAACATACGCGTTTCCTCGCTTTGTACGCGGATATGGTCCCAAGAAGTCGACATAAAGTCGTTGAATAGGCCTTTCCGTTACAATCTGCTTGGTGATAGGTGGACGAAGAATCGCGTTAGGGGCCTTCACCATTTTACAGATTTCGCAATCACGCACAAATGCCTTGATGTCTTTTACCATTTTAGACCAATAATACTTCTCTTTTATACGAGCATATGTCTTTGCAAAGCCACTATGACAGCTTAGCTTAGTATTATGAGATAGCTCGATACAATTGCGAGTGAGTCCATCTGGTAACCAAAGACGCCATAACGAGTCTTCTTCGTTCACATCACCA
Organism: Eupeodes latifasciatus; assembly: GCA_920104205.1. Lineage (NCBI taxonomy): Eukaryota > Metazoa > Arthropoda > Insecta > Diptera > Syrphidae > Eupeodes > Eupeodes latifasciatus. The sequence continues at coordinate 279,176,657 of OV049924.1, forward strand.
TTCCTGAATCTAACTCTTTTGTAAATAAATTTTCCCGATACAACTAGATCAGGAAGCGCAGATTGATTAGAATCGATGTTCTTTGTCAATTGGGTATATTGCTCCGAATCAAATTCAACGGAGTCAAGATCGATCTCACCACATATAACCGTAGAAGAAACCTCATCAAGCCCATTTTCTCTCACGATTACTTCAGCAGAAATCTCTTCCATGTCCATACGAGATAGAGTATCTGGCACTACGTTGAGGGATCCCTTCCGATGCTCGATGAAAAAATCAAAACCTTGGAGTTCTAAACTCCAGCGAGCGAGTCTGCCACTTAACTCCTTCATCGACATCAACCATTTAAGGCTTGAATGATCAGTTATTACCTTGAAAGGTAATCCATCAACGTAGGGCCTAAATTTTCGTAAACTCAAAACTGCGGCAAGACATTCCTGCTCAGTAACCGTGTAGTTTTTCTGAGATTTATTTAGTTTCTTTGACATATACGCTATTGGTCTCTCGTTGTTGTTATCATCCAACTGAAAAAGAACACCCCCTACTCCTTCCGAGGAGGCATCACATTGAATAGTAAACGCCTTGTTGAAATCAGGCTGTGACAATACAGGCGCCGAGGAAAGCGCAGTCTTCAATCTATTAAATCCGTCCAAAGCTTCAGGTGTTAACTCAAATTTTTTTGACTTTTTAAGACAATCGGTAAGAGGTGAGGCTAGATCTGAATAGTTTTGAATAAACCTCCGGTACCAGCCAGTCAATCCTAGGAATCTCCTAACTTGTCTTATGGTCGTCGGAACGGGAAAATTAACCATTGCATCGATTTTGTCCGGGTTGGTTTTTAAAGTACCTTGGCCGACAATGTACCCAAGATACTTAATCTCCCGCATGCAGAACTTGCTTTTATCGAGGTTAATCGTTAGGTTTGCCTGCGAAGACAAGCAGCCACTTCGTTAAGGATTTTAATGTGCGACTCAAAATCAGCCGTACAAATAAGTAAATCATCCAGATAAACAAACACATTCTCACGAATCGAACTTGGCACGACTTGGTCGATGACTCTGCTCATGGTTTGGCCCGCATTGCTTAAGCCAAATGGCATTACCTTAAACTGGTAAAGCGGTCTACCTGGCACGGCAAAAGCAGTTTTCTCTCTCGATTTCTCATCTAGAGGTATTTGCCAATATGCATCCTTCAAGTCGATTCCTGTGATATAATGTGTGTCCTTGATCCGGCTTAGTAATCCCTCTATATGAGGCAAAGGGTATGCATCCTCAACGGTGACTGCATTAACTTTTCGGAAATCGAGGCACAGGCGAACCTTGCCTGGCTTTCTTACTAACACTACAGGGCAACTCCAAGGTGAATTACTAACCTCGATAACCCCAAGTTCTAACATGCGGTCTAACTCCTTATAAACCTCTTCCTGCCGAACCGGAGACAAAGGATAATGCCGGGATTTGATAGGGACCGCATCTCGAGTATCGATGACATGACAACCCAAAGTTGTCTTACCTAGCCCTAGCACGACAAAGTTAGGAAACAGCCTCTTGACATTTTCAAGTTTTAGGTTTTGTTCGGGTGAAAGTTCTATTAGCTCAGCCTCATCCTTGAAGTTACCTTCTCCTTCGCTACCATCGACGTTGGCCTGAATTTCGCTTATTTGAGGCGTCAAATTGAAATCTCGCCAAAAGTTCATCCCCAAATACAGTTTTTGAGTGAGGTTGGGAATCAAGTAAAAAGAAAGGGGTTTCGTGATACCATTGTACGTAGTTTGAATTTCGCAGTGACCAATTATTTCATGCGACTTACCATCTGCAGTTCGTACTTTATTTGTATATGGTTTCACGACGACTCCTATTCTTCTTACCAACTCCCAACACTCCCTGCCTAACACAGATATAGATGCTCCACTATCCAATAAGCCAAAAATTGACTCATTGTTTAGCAGGACATTCGCATACATCCTGCCGTCTGCATTTGAGGAGATGATAGTTTCTACAATATGTTTTCGAAATTTCTTTCGATTGCGAAACCGACGCCGGCACTTTTGAATGTGAACGCTGGCTAAACTATTATTTTTCCCGAAAATTCGAGAACGAACTTTATAATAGTTTAGCTTGCGTTCATGAAGGGATTTCAGGTTAAGTGTCTCACAAGGATGAGACTGAGTGACTTGAGGAATAAGAGGTTCTGTTCGTTCCAAGATCTTAACAGGAATACTTTTTTGAGAAACTTCCGAACAGGCAATGACATTATTAAGGGTATTTATTTCTGAAGGTGTTCGGGGAGATTTTTCGAGGAACGAATTTCCCCTTTCCTTTTTTCGTCCCTCGAAAAGTTTCCCGTATGCTTACCGCATTCAATAGTGGAGACACCCTTTGCACCACATAAGAAACAGAATAAATTCCTTACCCGAGAAGGGCAGAAATGATAAGCGTGACCTTTCTCATCGCAGTTCCAGCACACATAATCGGCCACCGAAGTTCGTTTTCGAGCTGAAGAGATAGCTGCTATTTCCTCACCATCTTCAGCGACTTCTTCATTCCCAACATCGACAGCGATTTCGTGAACGCTCTTTTGAAAAGAAGTTCGCTTCGCTAAAAACCTCTCAACCTCTCTTGCTTTATTCCTGAGCTCCTCAATATTCTTTACATTTGACGACAACAGAATTTCACCTAATTTGTCTCTCGAATTATTTCGGATCACATGCACAAGTTTTCGTTCGTCGAACGGCTCTTTTAAACGGTCGTTAAGACCTATAACAGAGTTGTAAAAATCATCGAACGACTCTTTCAAACCCTGCTTGCGACTCAGCAATTTCATATAAATTTCTACATCGTCCTCTAAACGCCCAAATTCTTTCGTCATCGCTACCTTTAGATCGGATAACTTTGCTGTTGGGTTTTTTCGCAAATATCCCCACAACCACTTGTTCGCTCTTCCGCTCAACAAAATATGAAAATTTGCTTTAACCTGTTCATCGGAATAAGATGACGATGCATGCAACAGGTCGACCTTTAAAAGAAAATCTGAAACATTATCAGTTCCATCTTACTTTATGTTCCACCGATCAAGCCTACAAGATTCCGTTGCACTAAAATTTGATGGACTAGCGGAATTTCGAGATGCAGGTGGAGGTTGGAACGGATTACTATTTGCTCCCTCATTAGATGTTCTTAAGGAGTTACTTGCAGCAGGAGTGTTTTGTCCTTGAGTGGGAAAGTTCAAAGTTTCCAGTTTCTTTATTACGTGCACCATGAAAACATCCATCTGCTGAAACAACCTGACTTGATTTTCGTGCATACCTTTCTCTATTCTCTTCGCTAACTCTTCCGTTGGATCTGCCCTTTGATCAACTACGGGATTTAAACTATTACTACCCGCCTCATTGTCTTGAACTTCGTCACTGACAACGGAATTATTATTGGACATGTTTGAGGTTGAGTTTGAAACGATTGAGTTTAAATTTTCGGAAAAAGAAAAGGAATTATCTAAATCAAAACGATCGATACTGTTTCGAAATCGTCGGTAGAATTTTTCAAACCTAGCTTCAGAGTGCGCCAAAATCACATTCAAATCGTCGTGAATTGAAACCCGACGACCTCTACTCATGCCGTTCTCAAAGACAAACTTCTGCCAATCTTGTTTTCTTCAGATGTCAAAAGAAAAGTTCGTTGAAAATTTAAACCTTACAAAAAAAAAATATCGAAAATTTCTTCCTAAAAAAAAATCAATGATCCTAAAAAAAATAACTCCGAACTCCAAATGTTCAGCTGGCTGCAAACCGTAAAATAAAAAGGGAAAATAAAAACAAACGAAAACGAAAATCCCAATTTTAAATTGCCACCCTTAATTTGATTTCCCAAAGAACTCAAAACAAAACTCCAAATTCAATTCTTTGAATCCCTGGTTCAAATACCACCAATACCAATCGTTAAAAAAAAATTATAAAAATGTATTGAAAATAAAAAATAAATAAATTCAAAAATATAACAAGAATAATAAAAAATGTTGTTTTAAAAGGGAAAAAAAATATATGTTTTTAAACTTTTCCAAAAATAATGCAAACTTTTCCAAAATGTTAGATTTATAATATCATGTAATGTACAAGGATGAGAAGATAAGATTTGAGAAGGGCGGTTCCTGACATTGAGGAAGAAGCCATAGTTCTGTGAGCCGAAAAATGAGCAAAACAAATTTAAAATATTCTAATATAATTTGCTATTTTACTTATTGTATATTGTAGTCTATTTCTATTTAAAAGTTTTCTCCTCAGTTTTCAGGACATCAATTGACAATCCTTCATCAACGAAGACATCTGAAAACCTCGGAGAAATGAAATGAAAATTTGTTGAAAGGACTTCCGAAGGCGCATCTCGCACCTACGAGTCTCTTTCATACATTGTTTTATAATTGAAGTGTGTGCTACTGTGCCCTGCTATTTGGATACCTGCTATGCAATTACCCAAAGACTCGGACTATCTATCACCCACTTCGTCTATTGATTAAATGTAAAATTGCACCTCCCGTATGGCAACGCGGTACCAAATGCTATACACTCAGTCACCGGGACTCACACGGAACGTGCAAACACATCAACCAACGGATGTCGAAAATGAATTTAAAAAAAAATTTATTGAAAGAGAAAAAAAAAGTATTTAAAATTTTGTACACAAAAATGAATTGGCTCAATTAAAATCTGTAGCCTCACCATCTTACGATAGTGGGCTCCACACGTTGGGCGCCATTTGTAACGACCTGTTTGCCTTTCCTTGGTCCTGGCTGGCAATTTCTTGAACCCTAAGCTCAGCGGTGGGTGTGGTTCTTGGACCCTTCCATGTCGCTACAAAAAAAAATCTTGCCAGACTCTGCACCTAGATGTTGATGATGCGCGAGACATCGCCTCTACCCTCCCATCCATGGTTGGCTCCCTCGCTAGAGCAACCCCTTTGAATGGCTTCCTTCCCATCATAACCCTCTCATCCTTTATACAAAAAAAAACTTACTCCATGACTATAAGATTATGTTTCATAAATAAAAAGTATTGCATGTTTGTAATTCGGACATTATGACAATTTTAATTAGAAATTTTCATTTTTTGTATAATTATTTCATATTTTAAGTTAAGTACTTTATTCAACTTTAAATTGCAAAAACAAATTCAATTAGATTAATTTTAAGAATTTTAATTAAATGAAATATTAAACAAAATTTGTTTAAACTCTGTTGGCAACGCGAAGCCTTAAATCTTAATATTTAATCTCAAAAATATAACCGCGTCTTCGGCTTATTGCAATACTTTGGATCTTACTTCCTTTTTTTGCTTCCTTTTAGCTTTCACTTATCTTAATAATCCCCTTATTTAAAACCACCCCGTTAATTCGCGTAAGTATTACAAGAATATTTTTATATATATATATGTATATGTATAGACCAATGTTAAATAACCATCAAATTAATTAACAAGATACAAACAAACTCACCCTTTTATTTCTCGAGAAGTGGCCACTGCTGTCGAATAGAAGGAATCGTTGAGCTCTGTGCAATCTTTATATGCACTCGATGTTGTTTCTTATCTCTTGTTTTACTTATTGTAGGTATTCACATATATATATTTCACTTCCGCGAATTAATTTTAACTTATAACTCGGTTCGCGTGGCGATACTTTGAATTAAAACGTTAATTTTTTTTACTTCGAACTACAAATTTAGAGGTTTAAAAAAAAAATTGAATTAATGGTAAAATAAAATGAAATTACGTTAAATAGAAACGAATAAAAAAAATTTGATTTTTGGTTTTGGTGGGGACTCGAACCCTGGACCTCTGCTTGGAGCCTATGAATTGAGCGACGGCTTTTTTTTTTTTTTTTTCCAAATTCATTTTTATTAATTCAATCTTAAATCTATCTTAAAGCTAGACAAAAATTCATAAAACTAACCTAATTAACCATAACTTACAACTAACTTACTGGTCCCATACGGACACTCTAAGTTAAACAATAATACTTAATGCTAATGCCTTTCGGCCCTAAGATCTATTTAACTTCAATTCCATTTTATTTATTTTTTTATTCATTAGAAAATTTCAAAAAAAATTATATCAATATCCTTTTTTATTTTTACTTAAAAACTACTTAAAATAAGGTCCTTAATATAAAACTTAAAGCTAACTAAAACTACCTATTCTACCTATAAACTACTTAAAACTAGAATAACCACAGCAGCAAATCCAATTATCTAACGTTTTTTGTTTTTCATATTTTGTTGTCTTTTTTTTTTATTTTTTTTTTATTCCATGTTTTTTTTTTGTATTTTTTGTATTTTTTTTTTGTGCCACCATGCCTATTCTACTTAAAAACTAAACCCTAAAACTATAAAACAAGTATGTAAGCCGGCCAAGGCTTAAAACCTCATCCCGACTACCCACTATCAAGTGCCGATTGAAGCCACCAAAACTGGTTCTCCTGCTTCACCCTATCAGTTCGGTCCCGTTCGGACACAGCCCTACTGAACCGAAGGAGCTCTGCTCCGCCTTGTGCCATGACGTCCCGATTGTACAGGAGTCGCCTATCTACGGTTCGTCGTCTGACGTGGTAGATTAGCGGAACTGCCAATCCATCCTGTATCAGACCGCATCTATCTAAAAAGAGGAATGCCTCTGGTGGAATGAAGCCACTCAAACGTGCACTTTCAAAATACTCGTCGTTCGGATAGAACGCCCCGAAAATTAAATTGTTGGTCGAAGACATAGCTCTTGCAATGTGACCTCGGACGAGTTTTATCACGAAATTGTCAATTCTGTTGATTCGAGCCCCATTGTATAGGACCTCGTTGGAATAGTAATGCACATAAGAAGATTCGGCTGTTCTGTATAAGCCGGTACAGCGTCGTAAACACTGCCGCTCGAACACCCGAAACTTCTCCATCTGGGAAGGGGCAACGTTGAACCACACAGGACAACCATAAACGATCATCGGCCGTATGAGGGCCATGTAGCAAATTACCTTCACTCTGGGGTCAAGCCGACTGCTAAAAAACAGCCGTTTCGTCAGAGCGAAGGCTCCTCGGGTCCTGGTCAGAGCAGCATTTATATGTCTGTCGAAATATAAATACTGATCTAACCAGATACCGAGGTACTTCACTACACTTTTGCTCGCCAATGGCTGCCCGTGAAGATCAACGATGACCATCTTGCGCCAATTCTTGCACGTATCCCTCGTGGCCCCAGCCAACGGAGTCCGGAACAGAATTGTCTCCGACTTCTGGATATTTATTTTCAGTTTCCAGTCGTCGCAATATCGCTGAATCTTGTCGAAATCACGCTGCAAGAGAATTCTAATAACCTCAACCTTTCGGGCCGATCTGTACGCAATAAGATCGTCGGCGTACGCAATTGCCTTTGTAAGACTACCTATCAGATCGCTGGTGTAAATGTTGAAGAGAATCGGCGAGTTCACCGCTCCCTGTTGAAGACCATTTTTAATTAAGAATGTTGTGGTAGAAGTTACATTGCCACTTTTGACAACAAACTTTCTACCGTTAAGCATATCATAAAGTATATACAACAATGGCTTGCTTATGCCAAGCCTGCTCAGTTTTAGGTAAAGACCCTCTAACCATACGGTGTCAAAGGCCTTTTCCAAATCAACCAGAACAGCACCTGTGCATTGTTGTTTTGTTTTATTCCATTGGATATCAGAAACGAGTTTAGACGCAGCATGAATTGTGTCATGACCCGCCTTGAACCCGAACTGTTTATCCGGAATTATTTTGTTGTCCGCAGCCCACTTAGTCAGAGCCCTATTAATGATTTTTTCGAAAACTTTGCTGATGCTCGGAAGAAGACTTATCAACCGAAGATTTGACGGGTTGGAGTTGTCCTTTCCCTTTTTCGGGAGCGGATGAACCACAGCGGTCTTCCAATGCACTGGATAATATGCATTATTGCATTATTGAAGAGTGTGGTGTAAATGTCAATTGCCTCCATCGGTAAATGTCTTAGTACAACGTTGGATATACCATCGACACCTGCTGACTTTTTATTTTTTATTGAGTTGAAGATGAGCTGAAGCTCAATCTTCGTCACTAACAGGGGACTTGGTCCCGTTTGCTCGGCGATTATGGCATTTGCGAAGGAATCGTCATCGAACCGCATAAAACCGCGGTTCTCAGATCGCCAATGTGTTATATCATTTCGAAGATAAAAGTGATTAAGTAGGGCTCTGTTTTCCAGGTCGTGGTTGGGGCGAATGCTAACATTCACCTTGTACACTTGCTGGAAAGCAGCTCCCACCGCCTCCACTTTTTCCTTCGGATCTTCAATTATATAAAAGTCATCGTCAAAGATGGCTTCTTCTGGATCTATTTGCGCTGTCATGAGTACGTCTCTGTTCTCTTCAGTTCTTTGGAGTTTCAGACACGGAAGGTCATTGTCGTTCTTTTTCCTGAATATCTTGTTGATTTTCGGGAACATACTAGGGTCACTGGAATTAACTGACCGGATCTTGCGGTCCCAGTACTTGTTAATTGATAACCTGTAGTTCTCCTTAATCAACAGATTGACATTTTTTATTGACGACTTAAGTGTCCTAACCTCCAAGTCGTGTGGGTCTGTAAGTCGTCTGTACAAGTTTTTGAGTCTTGTCAGTAAGACACTCTTGTGCTTACGTAGTGCGTCAATAGTCGCGTTTCTGTAAGCGTCCATTTGGTCCCGTTCTTTGTACTTTGGTATTGTCCGTTCCATCGTTCGTTTTATTGTTTCGTCCATCTGTTGTAAATGTTGGTCAATTTCTGTATTTGTCAGGTTTCTGTTGTTTGGTGGGACTATATCACTCGAACGAAGTTCTCTCGCTAGGGCGTTGGTGAAACGAGGCCAGCGCATCTTACTGTAATTGTAAGAATGCGTTGCAACGTATTCCTCCAACTCCACGCGTTCGTTCGGAATCTGCATTACAGCAGCCAGTCCGCAGTGATCACTGTCGTACTCGACTGTCTGTAAGCAGTTTCGAGGGTGATTACCCACTTTGTCTGTAACTGTCAGTCTTGTGTCGTACAGCAAAAGATCCAGAAAGGAGTCGCTTCTTGGATACGATGGCTTTTCAGTAGCCAGCAGGTCGACGCGACGGCTTAACCCTCTGGACTATGGTGGCTGTATAGTCTTGCGTAGACAAACTCCGCACCTAAGCGACTTCCTAACTCCCTCAAATGCCGTACTGGATATGGAGCGAAGTTCCAGCACTGCTCAAACTTTTATTTCGGCTGCCTTCTTTTTCCTTGTTCCCCTGGTATACACTAATCCTTATAGATTGGTCTTTTTGTTTTGTGATTAATTTTTCCGGGAATCTGGATGAATATATCGGGCAGTCGTTATTTCCGAATGCCAATTCAAATTCTATTTTAAAAAAGAGGAATATCACTAACCATAAAAAAAATATTAATTTATCCTTACCAAGACTTTTATTTAAAATCTGCTTATATGCAAGTTTTGGATGGTGCTTCACTCTTTTTCTCTTCTTTATTTTCTTTTACTTTTTAAGATTTTTTTTCCGAGGGAAATTTTAATTTTTAAAGAAAAAATTTATACAAGAGTATACGACTTTCAGAATGCAAGGTCTTCAGTAGGTACTACTGAAAAAGAAAATCAGTTTCTTTGTTTCACGTAAAATGGTATATAAAACAAAATTACGTTAGCCGTACGTTTGCTTTAACCGCTGAAATGTTAATAAATAATCTACCTACGCCTTTGTTCTTACTTTCTCTCCTTAAGCTTTGCAGCCACCCAACGAAAGGAAATCCTGCAAATCCCCTCTTTCCAGGATCATTGACTCAATATTTCATTTTTCGAGTTTAAGCTTTTCAAACTTCACTCGAGTTCCTACTTAGTTCGAATTCGACCTCTCTTTGAGTTGCTGCTCGGAAAGCACTCTTAGGCTTAGGAATGAAAAGTTGCTACCGTACTAAGTTTTTTTTTTTTATTATTCATATATATTTTCTGTCTCAATCTGCTCATACCACTCTCACTCATTCTTACTAATGTTTATAAACATAATGAAGTAATTAATGTCATCCTAAAAGCCATCTTCAAATACAAATCATAAACATTTGTCTTATATTCCTGTCGTCGTCAGTGCCGTGCGCAGCCTTTTTTTTTTCAAATGATACCAAAAATATTCAAATACATATTTCGGTTACAGGGCTTTGCCTTTTCCAGGTATAACGATATCTGGAATAGGCAAATGAACCCACGGGCTTTCGTATCGGTCGGTAGTGACTGAGACGGTTAAATAGCTGCACCTAATAACCAGCAGTGCATATACAAAAAATATCCCTGCACTACAGCAAGCTAACAAGAAAAGTATGTAAGTAAAAAAATTTGTTTACCAATAAAAACGGACATTTTACCGTCGGGTAAACGAATTGTTTTGCCGTCGGCAAAACATTGATGCTATTTGTGTAGCTCGTATTGTTTTGTAACGTAAGTATATCGTGCGTTATTCATATATTTTTTAAATTCTTTTAGGTAGTGAAGTATGAGATAAATAAAATCTATTATATAGAACGAGGTAAAATTAATTCTTATTCATTGCAGAAGTAAATATGAAATAACTTAAGGCAAATGGTCGTTAGTCTTAATAAACGTGGGTCGCGAACCCATTTAACTAGCCGGGCAGCATTAAAGTTACCTCAGATAAGTTAAACAAAATTTTATGCAATTTTAAATCGTTGGTTTGTGGTTTGTTTTGGTTTTATTTCTGCAAGATAATCACTGTCTTATGTCTTTGGCATGGAAAATGCCTATGGGTTTCCCTGCGCGCGTTTCTAATTCGTACATGCAATTGCCCACTATTCTTCGTACGCGAGATTTAACAAATTTTGGCAGCAGTTTAGCATTAATTCCCTGGCCGAAACTGCTTTGGGCAAAATTTCGATGAAACACTTCTTGGCCTTCACGATATACCACCGGTTTTGACCGAGAATTGTATGTATTTTTAGACTTAACGTATGCCCTTTGTAAATTTTCCGACAACTTCTGTCTGGCAAGCACGGTTTTAGCTCGGCAGGCGAGACCAACATTTCCGAATCTTGTAAGGCGTTCAAGTTTCGTAATATCCTATAAGCAGAACCATTCGATATCATGTTTTGACCAAAAAATGCAAAATACGGTTGGCAACCCAACGAATCGTGTATATCGGAACGTATGGCACAAGCGATGCTTGATTAATGGACATCCCAATCATTTTGCTCTTTGGATATCAACACTCTTAGTTTACTTAAAACGCTTCGATTGACCCTTTCGGAAATGTTGGCCTGTGGAGAATACAACGCCGTACGCACATGCTTTATGCCATAGTCCGCCAATAAGTTCTTAAACTCATTGGAAACGAACTGACGTCCGTTGTCGGAATGAATAAACTCCGGGGTCCCGAAAGTATGAAATATTTCTCCTTCTAAGAACTGCACTACCCTAGAAGCAGTAGCATTAGGCATTGCCTTTACAAATGTGAATTTAGTGAAGTGGTCTACTACAATGAAAACATACGCGTTTCCTCGCTTTGTACGCGGATATGGTCCCAAGAAGTCGACATAAAGTCGTTGAATAGGCCTTTCCGTTACAATCTGCTTGGTGATAGGTGGACGAAGAATCGCGTTAGGGGCCTTCACCATTTTACAGATTTCGCAATCACTCACAAATGCCTTGATGTCTTTTACCATTTTAGACCAATAATACTTCTCTTTTATACGAGCATATGTCTTTGCAAAGCCACTATGACAGCTTAGCTTAGTATTATGAGATAGCTCGATACAATTGCGAGTGAGTCCATCTGGTAACCAAAGACGCCATAACGAGTCTTCTTCGTTCACATCACCATTCCTGAATCTAACTCTTTTGTAAATAAATTTTCCCGATACAACTAGATCAGGAAGCGCAGATTGATTAGAATCGATGTTCTTTCTCAATTGGGTATATTGCTCCGAATCAAATTCAACGGAGTCAAGATCGATCTCACCACATATAACCGTAGAAGAAACCTCATCAAGCCCATTTTCTCTCACGATTACTTCAGCAGAAATCTCTTCCATGTCCATACGAGATAGAGTATCTGGCACTACGTTGAGGGATCCCTTCCGATGCTCGATGAAAAAATCAAAACCTTGGAGTTCTAAACTCCAGCGAGCGAGTCTGCCACTTAACTCCTTCATCGACATCAACCATTTAAGGCTTGAATGATCAGTTATTACCTTGAAAGGTAATCCATCAACGTAGGGCCTAAATTTTCGTAAACTCAAAACTGCGGCAAGACATTCCTGCTCAGTAACCGTGTAGTTTTTCTGAGATTTATTTAGTTTCTTTGACATATACGCTATTGGTCTCTCGTTGTTGTTATCATCCAACTGAAAAAGAACACCCCCTACTCCTTCCGAGGAGGCATCACATTGAATAGTAAACGCCTTGTTGAAATCAGGCTGTGACAATACAGGCGCCGAGGAAAGCGCAGTCTTCAATCTATTAAAACCGTCCAAAGCTTCAGGTGTTAACTCAAATTTTTTTGACTTTTTAAGACAATCGGTAAGAGGTGAGGCTAGATCTGAATAGTTTTGAATAAACCTCCGGTACCAGCCAGTCAATCCTAGGAATCTCCTAACTTGTCTTATGGTCGTCGGAACGGGAAAATTAACCATTGCATCGATTTTGTCCGGGTTGGTTTTTAAAGTACCTTGGCCGACAATGTACCCAAGATACTTAATCTCCCGCATGCAGAACTTGCTTTTATCGAGGTTAATCGTTAGGTTTGCCTGCGAAGACAAGCAGCCACTTCGTTAAGGATTTTAATGTGCGACTCAAAATCAGCCGTACAAATAAGTAAATCATCCAGATAAACAAACACATTCTCACGAATCGAACTTGGCACGACTTGGTCGATGACTCTGCTCATGGTTTGGCCCGCATTGCTTAAGCCAAATGGCATTACCTTAAACTGGTAAAGCGGTCTACCTGGCACGGCAAAAGCAGTTTTCTCTCTCGATTTCTCATCTAGAGGTATTTGCCAATATGCATCCTTCAAGTCGATTCCTGTGATATAATGTGTGTCCTTGATCCGGCTTAGTAATCCCTCTATATGAGGCAAAGGGTATGCATCCTTAACGGTGACTGCATTAACTTTTCGGAAATCGAGGCACAGGCGAACCTTGCCTGGCTTTCTTACTAACACTACAGGGCAACTCCAAGGTGAATTACTAACCTCGATAACCCCAAGTTCTAACATGCGGTCTAACTCCTTATAAACCTCTTCCTGCCGAACCGGAGACAAAGGATAATGCCGGGATTTGATAGGGACCGCATCTCGAGTATCGATTACATGACAACCCAAAGTTGTCTTACCTAGCCCTAGCACGACAAAGTTAGGAAACAGCCTCTTGACATTTTCAAGTTTTAGGTTTTGTTCGGGTGAAAGTTCTATTAGCTCAGCCTCATCCTTGAAGTTACCTTCTCCTTCGCTACCATCGACGTTGGCCTGAATTTCGCTTATTTGAGGCGTCAAATTGAAATCTCGCCAAAAGTTCATCCCCAAATACAGTTTTTGAGTGAGGTTGGGAATCAAGTAAAAAGAAAGGGGTTTCGTGATACCATTGTACGTAGTTTGAATTTCGCAGTGACCAATTATTTCATGCGACTTACCATCTGCAGTTCGTACTTTATTTGTATATGGTTTCACGACGACTCCTATTCTTCTTACCAACTCCCAACACTCCCTGCCTAACACAGATATAGATGCTCCACTATCCAATAAGCCAAAAATTGACTCATTGTTTAGCAGGACATTCGCATACATCCTGCCGTCTGCATTTGAGGAGATGATAGTTTCTACAATATGTTTTCGAAATTTCTTTCGATTGCGAAACCGACGCCGGCACTTTTGAATGTGAACGCTGGCTAAACTATTATTTTTCCCGAAAATTCGAGAACGAACTTTATAATAGTTTAGCTTGCGTTCATGAAGGGATTTCAGGTTAAGTGTCTCACAAGGATGAGACTGAGTGACTTGAGGAATAAGAGGTTCTGTTCGTTCCAAGATCTTAACAGGAATACTTTTTTGAGAAACTTCCGAACAGGCAATGACATTATTAAGGGTATTTATTTCTGAAGGTGTTCGGGGAGATTTTTCGAGGAACGAATTTCCCCTTTCCTTTTTTCGTCCCTCGAAAAGTTTCCCGTATGCTTACCGCATTCAATAGTGGAGACACCCTTTGCACCACATAAGAAACAGAATAAATTCCTTACCCGAGAAGGGCAGAAATGATAAGCGTGACCTTTCTCATCGCAGTTCCAGCACACATAATCGGCAACCGAAGTTCGTTTTCGAGCTGAAGAGATAGCTGCTATTTCCTCACCATCTTCAGCGACTTCTTCATTCCCAACATCGACAGCGATTTCGTGAACGCTCTTTTGAAAAGAAGTTCGCTTCGCTAAAAACCTCTCAACCTCTCTTGCTTTATTCCTGAGCTCCTCAATATTCTTTACATTTGACGACAACAGAATTTCACCTAATTTGTCTCTCGAATTATTTCGGATCACATGCACAAGTTTTCGTTCGTCGAACGGCTCTTTTAAACGGTCGTTAAGACCTATAACAGAGTTGTAAAAATCATCGAACGACTCTTTCAAACCCTGCTTGCGACTCAGCAATTTCATATAAATTTCTACATCGTCCTCTAAACGCCCAAATTCTTTCGTCATCGCTACCTTTAGATCGGATAACTTTGCTGTTGGGTTTTTTCGCAAATATCCCCACAACCACTTGTTCGCTCTTCCGCTCAACAAAATATGAAAATTTGCTTTAACCTGTTCATCGGAATAAGATGACGATGCATGCAACAGGTCGACCTTTAAAAGAAAATCTGAAACATTATCAGTTCCATCTTACTTTATGTTCCACCGATCAAGCCTACAAGATTCCGTTGCACTAAAATTTGATGGACTAGCGGAATTTCGAGATGCAGGTGGAGGTTGGAACGGATTACTATTTGCTCCCTCATTAGATGTTCTTAAGGAGTTACTTGCAGCAGGAGTGTTTTGTCCTTGAGTGGGAAAGTTCAAAGTTTCCAGTTTCTTTATTACGTGCACCATGAAAACATCCATCTGCTGAAACAACCTGACTTGATTTTCGTGCATACCTTTCTCTATTCTCTTCGCTAACTCTTCCGTTGGATCTGCCCTTTGATCAACTACGGGATTTAAACTATTACTACCCGCCTCATTGTCTTGAACTTCGTCACTGACAACGGAATTATTATTGGACATGTTTGAGGTTGAGTTTGAAACGATTGAGTTTAAATTTTCGGAAAAAGAAAAGGAATTATCTAAATCAAAACGATCGATACTGTTTCGAAATCGTCGGTAGAATTTTTCAAACCTAGCTTCAGAGTGCGCCAAAATCACATTCAAATCGTCGTGAATTGAAACCCGACGACCTCTACTCATGCCGTTCTCAAAGACAAACTTCTGCCAATCTTGTTTTCTTCAGATGTCAAAAGAAAAGTTCGTTGAAAATTTAAACCTTACAAAAAAAAAATATCGAAAATTTCTTCCTAAAAAAAAATCAATGATCCTAAAAAAAATAACTCCGAACTCCAAATGTTCAGCTGGCTGCAAACCGTAAAATAAAAAGGGAAAATAAAAACAAACGAAAACGAAAATCCCAATTTTAAATTGCCACCCTTAATTTGATTTCCCAAAGAACTCAAAACAAAACTCCAAATTCAATTCTTTGAATCCCTGGTTCAAATACCACCAATACCAATCGTTAAAAAAAATTATAAAAATGTATTGAAAATAAAAAATAAATAAATTCAAAAATATAACAAGAATAATAAAAAATGTTGTTTTAAAAGGGAAAAAAAATATATGTTTTTAAACTTTTCCAAAAATAATGCAAACTTTTCCAAAATGTTAGATTTATAATATCATGTAATGTACAAGGATGAGAAGATAAGATTTGAGAAGGGCGGTTCCTGACATTGAGGAAGAAGCCATAGTTCTGTGAGCCGAAAAATGAGCAAAACAAATTTAAAATATTCTAATATAATTTGCTATTTTACTTATTGTATATTGTAGTCTATTTCTATTTAAAAGTTTTCTCCTCAGTTTTCAGGACATCAATTGACAATCCTTCATCAACGAAGACATCTGAAAACCTCGGAGAAATGAAATGAAAATTTGTTGAAAGGACTTCCGAAGGCGCATCTCGCACCTACGAGTCTCTTTCATACATTGTTTTATAATTGAAGTGTGTGCTACTGTGCCCTGCTATTTGGATACCTGCTATGCAATTACCCAAAGACTCGGACTATCTATCACCCACTTCGTCTATTGATTAAATGTAAAATTGCACCTCCCGTATGGCAACGCGGTACCAAATGCTATACACTCAGTCACCGGGACTCACACGGAACGTGCAAACACATCAACCAACGGATGTCGAAAATGAATTTAAAAAAAAATTTATTGAAAGAGAAAAAAAAAGTATTTAAAATTTTGTACACAAAAATGAATTGGCTCAATTAAAATCTGTAGCCTCACCATCTTACGATAGTGGGCTCCACACGTTGGGCGCCATTTGTAACGACCTGTTTGCCTTTCCTTGGTCCTGGCTGGCAATTTCTTGAACCCTAAGCTCAGCGGTGGGTGTGGTTCTTGGACCCTTCCATGTCGCTACAAAAAAAATCTTGCCAGACTCTGCACCTAGATGTTGATGATGCGCGAGACATCGCCTCTACCCTCCCATCCATGGTTGGCTCCCTCGCTAGAGCAACCCCTTTGAATGGCTTCCTTCCCATCATAACCCTCTCATCCTTTATACAAAAAAAAAAACTTACTCCATGACTATAAGATTATGTTTCATAAATAAAAAGTATTGCATGTTTGTAATTCGGACATTATGACAATTTTAATTAGAAATTTTCATTTTTTGTATAATTATTTCATATTTTAAGTTAAGTACTTTATTCAACTTTAAATTGCAAAAACAAATTCAATTAGATTAATTTTAAGAATTTTAATTAAATGAAATATTAAACAAAATTTGTTTAAACTCTGTTGGCAACGCGAAGCCTAAAATCTTAATATTTAATCTCAAAAATATAACCGCGTCTTCGGCTTATTGCAATACTTTGGATCTTACTTCCTTTTTTTGCTTCCTTTTAGCTTTCACTTATCTTAATAATCCCCTTATTTAAAACCACCCCGTTAATTCGCGTAAGTATTACAAGAATATTTTTATATATATATATGTATATGTATAGACCAAGGTTAAATAACCATCAAATTAATTAACAAGATACAAACAAACTCACCCTTTTATTTCTCGAGAAGTGGCCACTGCTGTCGAATAGAAGGAATCGTTGAGCTCTGTGCAATCTTTATATGCACTCGATGTTGTTTCTTATCTCTTGTTTTACTTATTGTAGGTATTCACATATATATATTTCACTTCCGCGAATTAATTTTAACTTATAACTCGGTTCGCGTGGCGATACTTTGAATTAAAACGTTAATTTTTTTTACTTCGAACTACAAATTTAGAGGTTTAAAAAAAAAATTGAATTAATGGTAAAATAAAATGAAATTACCTTAAATAGAAACGAATAAAAAAAATTTGATTTTTGGTTTTGGTGGGGACTCGAACCCTGGACCTCTGCTTGGAGCCTATGAATTGAGCGACGGCTTTTTTTTTTTTTTTTTTTTTTTCCAAATTCATTTTTATTAATTCAATCTTAAATCTATCTTAAAGCTAGACAAAAATTCATAAAACTAACCTAATTAACCATAACTTACAACTAACTTACTGGTCCCATACGGACACTCTAAGTTAAACAATAATACTTAATGCTAATGCCTTTCGGCCCTAAGATCTATTTAACTTCAATTCCATTTTATTTATTTTTTTATTCATTAGAAAATTTCAAAAAAACTAATATCAATATCCTTTTTTATTTTTACTTAAAAACTACTTAAAATAAGGTCCTTAATATAAAACTTAAAGCTAACTAAAACTACCTATTCTACCTATAAACTACTTAAAACTAGAATAACCACAGCAGCAAATCCAATTATCTAACGTTTTTTGTTTTTCATATTTTGTTGTCTTTTTTTTTTTATTTTTTTTTTATTCCATGTTTTTTTTTTGTATTTTTTGTATTTTTTTTTGTGCCACCATGCCTATTCTACTTAAAAACTAAACCCTAAAACTATAAAACAAGTATGTAAGCCGGCCAAGGCTTAAAACCTCATCCCGACTACCCACTATCAAGTGCCGATTGAAGCCACCAAAACTGGTTCTCCTGCTTCACCCTATCAGTTCGGTCCCGTTCGGACACAGCCCTACTGAACCGAAGGAGCTCTGCTCCGCCTTGTGCCATGACGTCCCGATTGTACAGGAGTCGCCTATCTACGGTTCGTCGTCTGACGTGGTAGATTAGCGGAACTGCCAATCCATCCTGTATCAGACCGCATCTATCTAAAAAGAGGAATGCCTCTGGTGGAATGAAGCCACTCAAACGTGCACTTTCAAAATACTCGTCGTTCGGATAGAACGCCCCGAAAATTAAATTGTTGGTCGAAGACATAGCTCTTGCAATGTGACCTCGGACGAGTTTTATCACGAAATTGTCAATTCTGTTGATTCGAGCCCCATTGGATAGGACCTCGTTGGAATAGTAATGCACATAAGAAGATTCGGCTGTTCTGTATAAGCTGGTACAGCGTCGTAAACACTGCCGCTCGAACACCCGAAACTTCTCCATCTGGGAAGGGGCAACGTTGAACCACACAGGACAACCATAAACGATCATCGGCCGTATGAGGGCCATGTAGCAAATTACCTTCACTCTGGGGTCAAGCCGACTGCTAAAAAACAGCCGTTTCGTCAGAGCGAAGGCTCCTCGGGTCCTGGTCAGAGCAGCATTTATATGTCTGTCGAAATATAAATACTGATCTAACCAGATACCGAGGTACTTCACTACACTTTTGCTCGCCAATGGCTGCCCGTGAAGATCAACGATGACCATCTTGCGCCAATTCTTGCACGTATCCCTCGTGGCCCCAGCCAACGGAGTCCGGAACAGAATTGTCTCCGACTTCTGGATATTTATTTTCAGTTTCCAGTCGTCGCAATATCGCTGAATCTTGTCGAAATCACGCTGCAAGAGAATTCTAATAACCTCAACCTTTCGGGCCGATCTGTACGCAATAAGATCGTCGGCGTACGCAATTGCCTTTGTAAGACTACCTATCAGATCGCTGGTGTAAATGTTGAAGAGAATCGGCGAGTTCACCGCTCCCTGTTGAAGACCATTTTTAATTAAGAATGTTGTGGTAGAAGTTACATTGCCACTTTTGACAACAAACTTTCTACCGTTAAGCATATCATAAAGTATATACAACAATGGCTTGCTTATGCCAAGCCTGCTCAGTTTTAGGTAAAGACCCTCTAACCATACGGTGTCAAAGGCCTTTTCCAAATCAACCAGAACAGCACCTGTGCATTGTTGTTTTGTTTTATTCCATTGGATATCAGAAACGAGTTTAGACGCAGCATGAATTGTGTCATGACCCGCCTTGAACCCGAACTGTTTATCCGGAATTATTTTGTTGTCCGCAGCCCACTTAGTCAGAGCCCTATTAATGATTTTTTCGAAAACTTTGCTGATGCTCGGAAGAAGACTTATCAACCGAAGATTTGACGGGTTGGAGTTGTCCTTTCCCTTTTTCGGGAGCGGATGAACCACAGCGGTCTTCCAATGCACTGGATAATATGCATTATTGCATTATTGAAGAGTGTGGTGTAAATGTCAATTGCCTCCATCGGTAAATGTCTTAGTACAACGTTGGATATACCATCGACACCTGCTGACTTTTTATTTTTTATTGAGTTGAAGATGAGCTGAAGCTCAATCTTCGTCACTAACAGGGGACTTGGTCCCGTTTGCTCGGCGATTATGGCATTTGCGAAGGAATCGTCATCGAACCGCATAAAACCGCGGTTCTCAGATCGCCAATGTGTTATATCATTTCGAAGATAAAAGTGATTAAGTAGGGCTCTGTTTTCCAGGTCGTGGTTGGGGCGAATGCTAACATTCACCTTGTACACTTGCTGGAAAGCAGCTCCCACCGCCTCCACTTTTTCCTTCGGATCTTCAATTATATAAAAGTCATCGTCAAAGATGGCTTCTTCTGGATCTATTTGCGCTGTCATGAGTACGTCTCTGTTCTCTTCAGTTCTTTGGAGTTTCAGACACGGAAGGTCATTGTCGTTCTTTTTCCTGAATATCTTGTTGATTTTCGGGAACATACTAGGGTCACTGGAATTAACTGACCGGATCTTGCGGTCCCAGTACTTGTTAATTGATAACCTGTAGTTCTCCTTAATCAACAGATTGACATTTTTTATTGACGACTTAAGTGTCCTAACCTCCAAGTCGTGTGGGTCTGTAAGTCGTCTGTACAAGTTTTTGAGTCTTGTCAGTAAGACACTCTTGTGCTTACGTAGTGCGTCAATAGTCGCGTTTCTGTAAGCGTCCATTTGGTCCCGTTCTTTGTACTTTGGTATTGTCCGTTCCATCGTTCGTTTTATTGTTTCGTCCATCTGTTGTAAATGTTGGTCAATTTCTGTATTTGTCAGGTTTCTGTTGTTTGGTGGGACTATATCACTCGAACGAAGTTCTCTCGCTAGGGCGTTGGTGAAACGAGGCCAGCGCATCTTACTGTAATTGTAAGAATGCGTTGCAACGTATTCCTCCAACTCCACGCGTTCGTTCGGAATCTGCATTACAGCAGCCAGTCCGCAGTGATCACTGTCGTACTCGACTGTCTGTAAGCAGTTTCGAGGGTGATTACCCACTTTGTCTGTAACTGTCAGTCTTGTGTCGTACAGCAAAAGATCCAGAAAGGAGTCGCTTCTTGGATACGATGGCTTTTCAGTAGCCAGCAGGTCGACGCGACGGCTTAACCCTCTGGACTATGGTGGCTGTATAGTCTTGCGTAGACAAACTCCGCACCTAAGCGACTTCCTAACTCCCTCAAATGCCGTACTGGATATGGAGCGAAGTTCCAGCACTGCTCAAACTTTTATTTCGGCTGCCTTCTTTTTCCTTGTTCCCCTGGTATACACTAATCCTTATAGATTGGTCTTTTTGTTTTGTGATTAATTTTTCCGGGAATCTGGATGAATATATCGGGCAGTCGTTATTTCCGAATGCCAATTCAAATTCTATTTTAAAAAAGAGGAATATCACTAACCATAAAAAAAATATTAATTTATCCTTACCAAGACTTTTATTTAAAATCTGCTTATATGCAAGTTTTGGATGGTGCTTCACTCTTTTTCTCTTCTTTATTTTCTTTTACTTTTTAAGATTTTTTTTCCGAGGGAAATTTTAATTTTTAAAGAAAAAATTTATACAAGAGTATACGACTTTCAGAATGCAAGGTCTTCAGTAGGTACTACTGAAAAAGAAAATCAGTTTCTTTGTTTCACGTAAAATGGTATATAAAACAAAATTACGTTAGCCGTACGTTTGCTTTAACCGCTGAAATGTTAATAAATAATCTACCTACGCCTTTGTTCTTACTTTCTCTCCTTAAGCTTTGCAGCCACCCAACGAAAGGAAATCCTGCAAATCCCCTCTTTCCAGGATCATTGACTCAATATTTCATTTTTCGAGTTTAAGCTTTTCAAACTTCACTCGAGTTCCTACTTAGTTCGAATTCGACCTCTCTTTGAGTTGCTGCTCGGAAAGCACTCTTAGGCTTAGGAATGAAAAGTTGCTACCGTACTAAGTTTTTTTTTTTTATTATTCATATATATTTTCTGTCTCAATCTGCTCATACCACTCTCACTCATTCTTACTAATGTTTATAAACATAATGAAGTAATTAATGTCATCCTAAAAGCCATCTTCAAATACAAATCATAAACATTTGTCTTATATTCCTGTCGTCGTCAGTGCCGTGCGCAGCCTTTTTTTTTTCAAATGATACCAAAAATATTCAAATACATATTTCGGTTACAGGGCTTTGCCTTTTCCAGGTATAACGATATCTGGAATAGGCAAATGAACCCACGGGCTTTCGTATCGGTCGGTAGTGACTGAGACGGTTAAATAGCTGCACCTAATAACCAGCAGTGCATATACAAAAAATATCCCTGCACTACAGCAAGCTAACAAGAAAAGTATGTAAGTAAAAAAATTTGTTTACCAATAAAAACGGACATTTTACCGTCGGGTAAACGAATTGTTTTGCCGTCGGCAAAACATTGATGCTATTTGTGTAGCTCGTATTGTTTTGTAACGTAAGTATATCGTGCGTTATTCATATATTTTTTAAATTCTTTTAGGTAGTGAAGTATGAGATAAATAAAATCTATTATATAGAACGAGGTAAAATTAATTCTTATTCATTGCAGAAGTAAATATGAAATAACTTAAGGCAAATGGTCGTTAGTCTTAATAAACGTGGGTCGCGAACCCATTTAACTAGCCGGGCAGCATTAAAGTTACCTCAGATAAGTTAAACAAAATTTTATGCAATTTTAAATCGTTGGTTTGTGGTTTGTTTTGGTTTTATTTCTGCAAGATAATCACTGTCTTATGTCTTTGGCATGGAAAATGCCTATGGGTTTCCCTGCGCGCGTTTCTAATTCGTACATGCAATTGCCCACTATTCTTCGTACGCGAGATTTAACAAATTTTGGCAGCAGTTTAGCATTAATTCCCTGGCCGAAACTGCTTTGGGCAAAATTTCGATGAAACACTTCTTGGCCTTCACGATATACCACCGGTTTTGACCGAGAATTGTATGTATTTTTAGACTTAACGTATGCCCTTTGACAACTTCTGTCTGGCAAGCACGGTTTTAGCTCGGCAGGCGAGACCAACATTTCCGAATCTTGTAAGGCGTTCAAGTTTCGTAATATCCTATAAGCAGAACCATTCGATATCATGTTTTGACCAAAAAGTGCAAAATACGGTTGGCAACCCAACGAATCGTGTATATCGGAACGTATGGCACAAGCGATGCTTGATTAATGGACATCCCAATCATTTTGCTCTTTGGATATCAACACTCTTAGTTTACTTAAAACGCTTCGATTGACCCTTTCGGAAATGTTGGCCTGTGGAGAATACAACGCCGTACGCACATGCTTTATGCCATAGTCCGCCAATAAGTTCTTAAACTCATTGGAAACGAACTGACGTCCGTTGTCGGAATGAATAAACTCCGGGGTCCCGAAAGTATGAAATATTTCTCCTTCTAAGAACTGCACTACCCTAGAAGCAGTAGCATTAGGCATTGCCTTTACAAATGTGAATTTAGTGAAGTGGTCTACTACAATGAAAACATACGCGTTTCCTCGCTTTGTACGCGGATATGGTCCCAAGAAGTCGACATAAAGTCGTTGAATAGGCCTTTCCGTTACAATCTGCTTGGTGATAGGTGGACGAAGAATCGCGTTAGGGGCCTTCACCATTTTACAGATTTCGCAATCACTCACAAATGCCTTGATGTCTTTTACCATTTTAGACCAATAATACTTCTCTTTTATACGAGCATATGTCTTTGCAAAGCCACTATGACAGCTTAGCTTAGTATTATGAGATAGCTCGATACAATTGCGAGTGAGTCCATCTGGTAACCAAAGACGCCATAACGAGTCTTCTTCGTTCACATCACCATTCCTGAATCTAACTCTTTTGTAAATAAATTTTCCCGATACAACTAGATCAGGAAGCGCAGATTGATTAGAATCGATGTTCTTTCTCAATTGGGTATATTGCTCCGAATCAAATTCAACGGAGTCAAGATCGATCTCACCACATATAACCGTAGAAGAAACCTCATCAAGCCCATTTTCTCTCACGATTACTTCAGCAGAAATCTCTTCCATGTCCATACGAGATAGAGTATCTGGCACTACGTTGAGGGATCCCTTCCGATGCTCGATGAAAAAATCAAAACCTTGGAGTTCTAAACTCCAGCGAGCGAGTCTGCCACTTAACTCCTTCATCGACATCAACCATTTAAGGCTTGAATGATCAGTTATTACCTTGAAAGGTAATCCATCAACGTAGGGCCTAAATTTTCGTAAACTCAAAACTGCGGCAAGACATTCCTGCTCAGTAACCGTGTAGTTTTTCTGAGATTTATTTAGTTTCTTTGACATATACGCTATTGGTCTCTCGTTGTTGTTATCATCCAACTGAAAAAGAACACCCCCTACTCCTTCCGAGGAGGCATCACATTGAATAGTAAACGCCTTGTTGAAATCAGGCTGTGACAATACAGGCGCCGAGGAAAGCGCAGTCTTCAATCTATTAAAACCGTCCAAAGCTTCAGGTGTTAACTCAAATTTTTTTGACTTTTTAAGACAATCGGTAAGAGGTGAGGCTAGATCTGAATAGTTTTGAATAAACCTCCGGTACCAGCCAGTCAATCCTAGGAATCTCCTAACTTGTCTTATGGTCGTCGGAACGGGAAAATTAACCATTGCATCGATTTTGTCCGGGTTGGTTTTTAAAGTACCTTGGCCGACAATGTACCCAAGATACTTAATCTCCCGCATGCAGAACTTGCTTTTATCGAGGTTAATCGTTAGGTTTGCCTGCGAAGACAAGCAGCCACTTCGTTAAGGATTTTAATGTGCGACTCAAAATCAGCCGTACAAATAAGTAAATCATCCAGATAAACAAACACATTCTCACGAATCGAACTTGGCACGACTTGGTCGATGACTCTGCTCATGGTTTGGCCCGCATTGCTTAAGCCAAATGGCATTACCTTAAACTGGTAAAGCGGTCTACCTGGCACGGCAAAAGCAGTTTTCTCTCTCGATTTCTCATCTAGAGGTATTTGCCAATATGCATCCTTCAAGTCGATTCCTGTGATATAATGTGTGTCCTTGATCCGGCTTAGTAATCCCTCTATATGAGGCAAAGGGTATGCATCCTCAACGGTGACTGCATTAACTTTTCGGAAATCGAGGCACAGGCGAACCTTGCCTGGCTTTCTTACTAACACTACAGGGCAACTCCAAGGTGAATTACTAACCTCGATAACCCCAAGTTCTAACATGCGGTCTAACTCCTTATAAACCTCTTCCTGCCGAACCGGAGACAAAGGATAATGCCGGGATTTGATAGGGACCGCATCTCGAGTATCGATGACATGACAACCCAAAGTTGTCTTACCTAGCCCTAGCACGACAAAGTTAGGAAACAGCCTCTTGACATTTTCAAGTTTTAGGTTTTGTTCGGGTGAAAGTTCTATTAGCTCAGCCTCATCCTTGAAGTTACCTTCTCCTTCGCTACCATCGACGTTGGCCTGAATTTCGCTTATTTGAGGCGTCAAATTGAAATCTCGCCAAAAGTTCATCCCCAAATACAGTTTTTGAGTGAGGTTGGGAATCAAGTAAAAAGAAAGGGGTTTCGTGATACCATTGTACGTAGTTTGAATTTCGCAGTGACCAATTATTTCATGCGACTTACCATCTGCAGTTCGTACTTTATTTGTATATGGTTTCATGACGACTCCTATTCTTCTTACCAACTCCCAACACTCCCTGCCTAACACAGATATAGATGCTCCACTATCCAATAAGCCAAAAATTGACTCATTGTTTAGCAGGACATTCGCATACATCCTGCCGTCTGCATTTGAGGAGATGATAGTTTCTACAATATGTTTTCGAAATTTCTTTCGATTGCGAAACCGGCGCCGGCACTTTTGAATGTGAACGCTGGCTAAACTATTATTTTTCCCGAAAATTCGAGAACGAACTTTATAATAGTTTAGCTTGCGTTCATGAAGGGATTTCAGGTTAAGTGTCTCACAAGGATGAGACTGAGTGACTTGAGGAATAAGAGGTTCTGTTCGTTCCAAGATCTTAACAGGAATACTTTTTTGAGAAACTTCCGAACAGGCAATGACATTATTAAGGGTATTTATTTCTGAAGGTGTTCGGGGAGATTTTTCGAGGAACGAATTTCCCCTTTCCTTTTTTCGTCCCTCGAAAAGTTTCCCGTATGCTTACCGCATTCAATAGTGGAGACACCCTTTGCACCACATAAGAAACAGAATAAATTCCTTACCCGAGAAGGGCAGAAATGATAAGCGTGACCTTTCTCATCGCAGTTCCAGCACACATAATCGGCCACCGAAGTTCGTTTTCGAGCTGAAGAGATAGCTGCTATTTCCTCACCATCTTCAGCGACTTCTTCATTCCCAACATCGACAGCGATTTCGTGAACGCTCTTTTGAAAAGAAGTTCGCTTCGCTAAAAACCTCTCAACCTCTCTTGCTTTATTCCTGAGCTCCTCAATATTCTTTACATTTGACGACAACAGAATTTCACCTAATTTGTCTCTCGAATTATTTCGGATCACATGCACAAGTTTTCGTTCGTCGAACGGCTCTTTTAAACGGTCGTTAAGACCTATAACAGAGTTGTAAAAATCATCGAACGACTCTTTCAAACCCTGCTTGCGACTCAGCAATTTCATATAAATTTCTACATCGTCCTCTAAACGCCCAAATTCTTTCGTCATCGCTACCTTTAGATCGGATAACTTTGCTGTTGGGTTTTTTCGCAAATATCCCCACAACCACTTGTTCGCTCTTCCGCTCAACAAAATATGAAAATTTGCTTTAACCTGTTCATCGGAATAAGATGACGATGCATGCAACAGGTCGACCTTTAAAAGAAAATCTGAAACATTATCAGTTCCATCATACTTTATGTTCCACCGATCAAGCCTACAAGATTCCGTTGCACTAAAATTTGATGGACTAGCGGAATTTCGAGATGCAGGTGGAGGTTGGAACGGATTACTATTTGCTCCCTCATTAGATGTTCTTAAGGAGTTACTTGCAGCAGGAGTGTTTTGTCCTTGAGTGGGAAAGTTCAAAGTTTCCAGTTTCTTTATTACGTGCACCATGAAAACATCCATCTGCTGAAACAACCTGACTTGATTTTCGAGCATACCTTCCTCTATTCTCTTCGCTAACTCTTCCGTTGGATCTGTCCTTTGATCAACTACGGGATTTAAACTATTACTACCCGCCTCATTGTCTTGAACTTCGTCACTGACAACGGAATTATTATTGGACATGTTTGAGGTTGAGTTTGAAACGATTGAGTTTAAATTTTCGGAAAAAGAAAAGGAATTATCTAAATCAAAACGATCGATACTGTTTCGAAATCGTCGGTAGAATTTTTCAAACCTAGCTTCAGAGTGCGCCAAAATCACATTCAAATCGTCGTGAATTGAAACCCGACGACCTCTACTCATGCCGTTCTCAAAGACAAACTTCTGCCAATCTTGTTTTCTTCAGATGTCAAAAGAAAAGTTCGTTGAAAATTTAAACCTTACAAAAAAAAAATATCGAAAATTTCTTCCTAAAAAAAATCAATGATCCTAAAAAAAATAACTCCGAACTCCAAATGTTCAGCTGGCTGCAAACCGTAAAATAAAAAGGGAAAATAAAAACAAACGAAAACGAAAATCCCAATTTTAAATTGCCACCCTTAATTTGATTTCCCAAAGAACTCAAAACAAAACTCCAAATTCAATTCTTTGAATCCCTGGTTCAAATACCACCAATACCAATCGTTAAAAAAAAATTATAAAAATGTATTGAAAATAAAAAATAAATAAATTCAAAAATATAACAAGAATAATAAAAAATGTTGTTTTAAAAGGGAAAAAAAATATATGTTTTTAAACTTTTCCAAAAATAATGCAAACTTTTCCAAAATGTTAGATTTATAATATCATGTAATGTACAAGGATGAGAAGATAAGATTTGAGAAGGGCGGTTCCTGACATTGAGGAAGAAGCCATAGTTCTGTGAGCCGAAAAATGAGCAAAACAAATTTAAAATATTCTAATATAATTTGCTATTTTACTTATTGTATATTGTAGTCTATTTCTATTTAAAAGTTTTCTCCTCAGTTTTCAGGACATCAATTGACAATCCTTCATCAACGAAGACATCTGAAAACCTCGGAGAAATGAAATAAAAATTTGTTGAAAGGACTTCCGAAGGCGCATCTCGCACCTACGAGTCTCTTTCATACATTGTTTTATAATTGAAGTGTGTGCTACTGTGCCCTGCTATTTGGATACCTGCTATGCAATTACCCAAAGACTCGGACTATCTATCACCCACTTCGTCTATTGATTAAATGTAAAATTGCACCTCCCGTATGGCAACGCGGTACCAAATGCTATACACTCAGTCACCGGGACTCACACGGAACGTGCAAACACATCAACCAACGGATGTCGAAAATGAATTTAAAAAAAAATTTATTGAAAGAGAAAAAAAAAGTATTTAAAATTTTGTACACAAAAATGAATTGGCTCAATTAAAATCTGTAGCCTCACCATCTTACGATAGTGGGCTCCACACGTTGGGCGCCATTTGTAACGACCTGTTTGCCTTTCCTTGGTCCTGGCTGGCAATTTCTTGAACCCTAAGCTCAGCGGTGGGTGTGGTTCTTGGACCCTTCCATGTCGCTACAAAAAAAAATCTTGCCAGACTCTGCACCTAGATGTTGATGATGCGCGAGACATCGCCTCTACCCTCCCATCCATGGTTGGCTCCCTCGCTAGAGCAACCCCTTTGAATGGCTTCCTTCCCATCATTACCCTCTCATCCTTTATACAAAAAAAAAAACTTACTCCATGACTATAAGATTATGTTTCATAAATAAAAAGTATTGCATGTTTGTAATTCGGACATTATGACAATTTTAATTGGAAATTTTCATTTTTTGTATAATTATTTCATATTTTAAGTTAAGTACTTTATTCAACTTTAAATTGCAAAAATAAATTCAATTAGATTAATTTTAAGAATTTTAATTAAATGAAATATTAAACAAAATTTGTTTAAACTCTGTTGGCAACGCGAAGCCTAAAATCTTAATATTTAATCTCAAAAATATAACCGCGTCTTCGGCTTATTGCAATACTTTGGATCTTACTTCCTTTTTTTGCTTCCTTTTAGCTTTCACTTATCTTAATAATCCCCTTATTTAAAACCACCCCGTTAATTCGCGTAAGTATTACAAGAATATTTTTATATATATATATGTATATGTATAGACCAAGGTTAAATAACCATCAAATTAATTAACAAGATACAAACAAACTCACCCTTTTATTTCTCGAGAAGTGGCCACTGCTGTCGAATAGAAGGAATCGTTGAGCTCTGTGCAATCTTTATATGCACTCGATGTTGTTTCTTATCTCTTGTTTTACTTATTGTAGGTATTCACATATATATATTTCACTTCCGCGAATTAATTTTAACTTATAACTCGGTTCGCGTGGCGATACTTTGAATTAAAACGTTAATTTTTTTTACTTCGAACTACAAATTTAGAGGTTTAAAAAAAAAATTGAATTAATGGTAAAATAAAATGAAATTACGTTAAATAGAAACGAATAAAAAAAATTTGATTTTTGGTTTTGGTGGGGACTCGAACCCTGGACCTCTGCTTGGAGCCTATGAATTGAGCGACGGCTTTTTTTTTTTTTTTTTTTTTTCCAAATTCATTTTTATTAATTCAATCTTAAATCTATCTTAAAGCTAGACAAAAATTCATAAAACTAACCTAATTAACCATAACTTACAACTAACTTACTGGTCCCATACGGACACTCTAAGTTAAACAATAATACTTAATGCTAATGCCTTTCGGCCCTAAGATCTATTTAACTTCAATTCCATTTTATTTATTTTTTTATTCATTAGAAAATTTCAAAAAAACTAATATCAATATCCTTTTTTATTTTTACTTAAAAACTACTTAAAATAAGGTCCTTAATATAAAACTTAAAGCTAACTAAAACTACCTATTCTACCTATAAACTACTTAAAACTAGAATAACCACAGCAGCAAATCCAATTATCTAACGTTTTTTGTTTTTCATATTTTGTGGTCTTTTTTTTTTATTTTTTTTTTATTCCATGTTTTTTTTTTTGTATTTTTTGTATTTTTTTTGTGCCATCATGCCTATTCTACTTAAAAACTAAACCCTAAAACTATAAAACAAGTATGTAAGCCGGCCAAGGCTTGAAACCTCATCCCGACTACCCACTATCAAGTGCCGATTGAAGCCACCAAAACTGGTTCTCCTGCTTCACCCTATCAGTTCGGTCCCGTTCGGACACAGCCCTACTGAACCGAAGGAGCTCTGCTCCGCCTTGTGCCATGACGTCCCGATTGTACAGGAGTCGCCTATCTACGGTTCGTCGTCTGACGTGGTAGATTAGCGGAACTGCCAATCCATCCTGTATCAGACCGCATCTATCTAAAAAGAGGAATGCCTCTGGTGGAATGAAGCCACTCAAACGTGCACTTTCAAAATACTCGTCGTTCGGATAGAACGCCCCGAAAATTAAATTGTTGGTCGAAGACATAGCTCTTGCAATGTGACCTCGGACGAGTTTTATCACGAAATTGTCAATTCTGTTGATTCGAGCCCCATTGTATAGGACATCGTTGGAATAGTAATGCACATAAGAAGATTCGGCTGTTCTGTATAAGCCGGTACAGCGTCGTAAACACTGCCGCTCGAACACCCGAAACTTCTCCATCTGGGAAGGGGCAACGTTGAACCACACAGGACAACCATAAACGATCATCGGCCGTATGAGGGCCATGTAGCAAATTACCTTCACTCTGGGGTCAAGCCGACTGCTAAAAAACAGCCGTTTCGTCAGAGCGAAGGCTCCTCGGGTCCTGGTCAGAGCAGCATTTATATGTCTGTCGAAATATAAATACTGATCTAACCAGATACCGAGGTACTTCACTACACTTTTGCTCGCCAATGGCTGCCCGTGAAGATCAACGATGACCATCTTGCGCCAATTCTTGCACGTATCCCTCGTGGCCCCAGCCAACGGAGTCCGGAACAGAATTGTCTCCGACTTCTGGATATTTATTTTCAGTTTCCAGTCGTCGCAATATCGCTGAATCTTGTCGAAATCACGCTGCAAGAGAATTCTAATAACCTCAACCTTTCGGGCCGTTCTGTACGCAATAAGATCGTCGGCGTACGCAATTGCCTTTGTAAGACTACCTATCAGATCGCTGGTGTAAATGTTGAAGAGAATCGGCGAGTTCACCGCTCCCTGTTGAAGACCATTTTTAATTAAGAATGTTGTGGTAGAAGTTACATTGCCACTTTTGACAACAAACTTTCTACCGTTAAGCATATCATAAAGTATATACAACAATGGCTTGCTTATGCCAAGCCTGCTCAGTTTTAGGTAAAGACCCTCTAACCATACGGTGTCAAAGGCCTTTTCCAAATCAACCAGAACAGCACCTGTGCATTGTTGTTTTGTTTTGTTCCATTGGATATCAGAAACGAGTTTAGACGCAGCATGAATTGTGTCATGACCCGCCTTGAACCCGAACTGTTTATCCGGAATTATTTTGTTGTCCGCAGCCCACTTAGTCAGAGCCCTATTAATGATTTTTTCGAAAACTTTGCTGATGCTCGGAAGAAGACTTATCAACCGAAGATTTGACGGGTTGGAGTTGTCCTTTCCCTTTTTCGGGAGCGGATGAACCACAGCGGTCTTCCAATGCACTGGATAATATGCATTATTGCATTATTGAAGAGTGTGGTGTAAATGTCAATTGCCTCCATCGGTAAATGTCTTAGTACAACGTTGGATATACCATCGACACCTGCTGACTTTTTATTTTTTATTGAGTTGAAGATGAGCTGAAGCTCAATCTTCGTCACTAACAGGGGACTTGGTCCCGTTTGCTCGGCGATTATGGCATTTGCGAAGGAATCGTCATCGAACCGCATAAAACCGCGGTTCTCAGATCGCCAATGTGTTATATCATTTCGAAGATAAAAGTGATTAAGTAGGGCTCTGTTTTCCAGGTCGTGGTTGGGGCGAATGCTAACATTCACCTTGTACACTTGCTGGAAAGCAGCTCCCACCGCCTCCACTTTTTCCTTCGGATCTTCAATTATATAAAAGTCATCGTCAAAGATGGCTTCTTCTGGATCTATTTGCGCTGTCATGAGTACGTCTCTGTTCTCTTCAGTTCTTTGGAGTTTCAGACACGGAAGGTCATTGTCGTTCTTTTTCCTGAATATCTTGTTGATTTTCGGGAACATACTAGGGTCACTGGAATTAACTGACCGGATCTTGCGGTCCCAGTACTTGTTAATTGATAACCTGTAGTTCTCCTTAATCAACAGATTGACATTTTTTATTGACGACTTAAGTGTCCTAACCTCCAAGTCGTGTGGGTCTGTAAGTCGTCTGTACAAGTTTTTGAGTCTTGTCAGTAAGACACTCTTGTGCTTACGTAGTGCGTCAATAGTCGCGTTTCTGTAAGCGTCCATTTGGTCCCGTTCTTTGTACTTTGGTATTGTCCGTTCCATCGTTCGTTTTATTGTTTCGTCCATCTGTTGTAAATGTTGGTCAATTTCTGTATTTGTCAGGTTTCTGTTGTTTGGTGGGACTATATCACTCGAACGAAGTTCTCTCGCTAGGGCGTTGGTGAAACGAGGCCAGCGCATCTTACTGTAATTGTAAGAATGCGTTGCAACGTATTCCTCCAACTCCACGCGTTCGTTCGGAATCTGCATTACAGCAGCC
Source organism: Eupeodes latifasciatus (assembly GCA_920104205.1). Taxonomy (NCBI): domain Eukaryota; kingdom Metazoa; phylum Arthropoda; class Insecta; order Diptera; family Syrphidae; genus Eupeodes; species Eupeodes latifasciatus. Next base: position 279,209,355 of record OV049924.1, read on the forward strand.
AGTCCGCAGTGATCACTGTCGTACTCGACTGTCTGTAAGCAGTTTCGAGGGTGATTACCCACTTTGTCTGTAACTGTCAGTCTTGTGTCGTACAGCAAAAGATCCAGAAAGGAGTCGCTTCTTGGATACGATGGCTTTTCAGTAGCCAGCAGGTCGACGCGACGGCTTAACCCTCTGGACTATGGTGGCTGTATAGTCTTGCGTAGACAAACTCCGCACCTAAGCGACTTCCTAACTCCCTCAAATGCCGTACTGGATATGGAGCGAAGTTCCAGCACTGCTCAAACTTTTATTTCGGCTGCCTTCTTTTTCCTTGTTCCCCTGGTATACACTAATCCTTATAGATTGGTCTTTTTGTTTTGTGATTAATTTTTCCGGGAATCTGGATGAATATATCGGGCAGTCGTTATTTCCGAATGCCAATTCAAATTCTATTTTAAAAAAGAGGAATATCACTAACCATAAAAAAAATATTAATTTATCCTTACCAAGACTTTTATTTAAAATCTGCTTATATGCAAGTTTTGGATGGTGCTTCACTCTTTTTCTCTTCTTTATTTTCTTTTACTTTTTAAGATTTTTTTTCCGAGGGAAATTTTAACTTTTTAAAGAAAAAATTTATACAAGAGTATACGACTTTCAGAATGCAAGGTCTTCAGTAGGTACTACTGGCAAAGAAAATCAGTTTCTTTGTTTCACGTAAAATGGTATATAAAACAAAATTACGTTAGCCGTACGTTTGCTTTAACCGCTGAAATGTTAATAAATAATCTACCTACGCCTTTGTTCTTACTTTCTCTCCTTAAGCTTTGCAGCCACCCAACGAAAGGAAATCCTGCAAATCCCCTCTTTCCAGGATCATTGACTCAATATTTCATTTTTCGAGTTTAAGCTTTTCAAACTTCACTCGAGTTCCTACTTAGTTCGAATTCGACCTCTCTTTGAGTTGCTGCTCGGAAAGCACTCTTAGGCTTAGGAATGAAAAGTTGCTACCGTACTAAGTTTTTTTTTTATTATTCATATATATTTTCTGTCTCAATCTGCTCATACCACTCTCACTCATTCTTACTAATGTTTATAAACATAATGAAGTAATTAATGTCATCCTAAAAGCCATCTTCAAATACAAATCATAAACATTTGTCTTATATTCCTGTCGTCGTCAGTGCCGTGCGCAGCCTTTTTTTTTTCAAATGATACCAAAAATATTCAAATACATATTTCGGTTACAGGGCTTTGCCTTTTCCAGGTATAACGATATCTGGAATAGGCAAATGAACCCACGGGCTTTCGTATCGGTCGGTAGTGACTGAGACGGTTAAATAGCTGCACCTAATAACCAGCAGTGCATATACAAAAAATATCCCTGCACTACAGCAAGCTAACAAGAAAAGTATGTAAGTAAAAAAATTTGTTTACCAATAAAAACGGACATTTTACCGTCGGGTAAACGAATTGTTTTGCCGTCGGCAAAACATTGATGCTATTTGTGTAGCTCGTATTGTTTTGTAACTAAGTATATCGTGCGTTATTCATATATTTTTTAAATTCTTTTAGGTAGTGAAGTATGAGATAAATAAAATCTATTATATAGAACGAGGTAAAATTAATTCTTATTCATTGCAGAAGTAAATATGAAATAACTTAAGGCAAATGGTCGTTAGTCTTAATAAACGTGGGTCGCGAACCCATTTAACTAGCCGGGCAGCATTAAAGTTACCTCAGATAAGTTAAACAAAATTTTATGCAATTTTAAATCGTTGGTTTGTGGTTTGTTTTGGTTTTATTTCTGCAAGATAATCACTGTCTTATGTCTTTGGCATGGAAAATGCCTATGGGTTTCCCTGCGCGCGTTTCTAATTCGTACATGCAATTGCCCACTATTCTTCGTACGCGAGATTTAACAAATTTTGGCAGCAGTTTAGCATTAATTCCCTGGCCGAAACTGCTTTGGGCAAAATTTCGATGAAACACTTCTTGGCCTTCACGATATACCACCGGTTTTGACCGAGAATTGTATGTATTTTTAGACTTAACGTATGCCCTTTGTAAATTTTCCGACAACTTCTGTCTGGCAAGCACGGTTTTAGCTCGGCAGGCGAGACCAACATTTCCGAATCTTGTAAGGCGTCCAAGTTTCGTAATATCCTATAAGCAGAACCATGCGATATCATGTTTTGACCAAAAAGTGCAAAATACGGTTGGCAACCCAACGAATCGTGTATATCGGAACGTATGGCACAAGCGATGCTTGATAAATGGACATCCCAATCATTTTGCTCTTTGGATATCAACACTCTTAGTTTACTAAAAACGCTTCGATTGACCCTTTCGGAAATGTTGGCCTGTGGAGAATACAACGCCGTACGCACATGCTTTATGCCATAGTCCGCCAATAAGTTCTTAAACTCATTGGAAACGAACTGACGTCCGTTGTCGGAATGAATAAACTCCGGGGTCCCGAAAGTATGAAATATTTCTCCTTCTAAGAACTGCACTACCCTAGAAGCAGTAGCCTTAGGCATTGCCTTTACAAATGTGAATTTAGTGAAGTGGTCTACTACAATGAAAACATACGCGTTTCCTCGCTTTGTACGCGGATATGGTCCCAAGAAGTCGACATAAAGTCGTTGAATAGGCCTTTCCGTTACAATCTGCTTGGTGATAGGTGGACGAAGAATCGCGTTAGGGGCCTTCACCATTTTACAGATTTCGCAATCACTCACAAATGCCTTGATGTCTTTTACCATTTTAGACCAATAATACTTCTCTTTTATACGAGCATATGTCTTTGCAAAGCCACTATGACAGCTTAGCTTAGTATTATGAGATAGCTCGATACAATTGCGAGTGAGTCCATCTGGTAACCAAAGACGCCATAACGAGTCTTCTTCGTTCACATCACCATTCCTGAATCTAACTCTTTTGTAAATAAATTTTCCCGATACAACTAGATCAGGAAGCGCAGATTGATTAGAATCGATGTTCTTTCTCAATTGGGTATATTGCTCCGAATCAAATTCAACGGAGTCAAGATCGATCTCACCACATATAACCGTAGAAGAAACCTCATCAAGCCCATTTTCTCTCACGATTACTTCAGCAGAAATCTCTTCCATGTCCATACGAGATAGAGTATCTGGCACTACGTTGAGGGATCCCTTCCGATGCTCGATGAAAAAATCAAAACCTTGGAGTTCTAAACTCCAGCGAGCGAGTCTGCCACTTAACTCCTTCATCGACATCAACCATTTAAGGCTTGAATGATCAGTTATTACCTTGAAAGGTAATCCATCAACGTAGGGCCTAAATTTTCGTAAACTCAAAACTGCGGCAAGACATTCCTGCTCAGTAACCGTGTAGTTTTTCTGAGATTTATTTAGTTTCTTTGACATATACGCTATTGGTCTCTCGTTGTTGTTATCATCCAACTGAAAAAGAACACCCCCTACTCCTTCCGAGGAGGCATCACATTGAATAGTAAACGCCTTGTTGAAATCAGGCTGTGACAATACAGGCGCCGAGGAAAGCGCAGTCTTCAATCTATTAAAACCGTCCAAAGCTTCAGGTGTTAACTCAAATTTTTTTGACTTTTTAAGACAATCGGTAAGAGGTGAGGCTAGATCTGAATAGTTTTGAATAAACCTCCGGTACCAGCCAGTCAATCCTAGGAATCTCCTAACTTGTCTTATGGTCGTCGGAACGGGAAAATTAACCATTGCATCGATTTTGTCCGGGTTGGTTTTTAAAGTACCTTGGCCGACAATGTACCCAAGATACTTAATCTCCCGCATGCAGAACTTGCTTTTATCGAGGTTAATCGTTAGGTTTGCCTGCGAAGACAAGCAGCCACTTCGTTAAGGATTTTAATGTGCGACTCAAAATCAGCCGTACAAATAAGTAAATCATCCAGATAAACAAACACATTCTCACGAATCGAACTTGGCACGACTTGGTCGATGACTCTGCTCATGGTTTGGCCCGCATTGCTTAAGCCAAATGGCATTACCTTAAACTGGTAAAGCGGTCTACCTGGCACGGCAAAAGCAGTTTTCTCTCTCGATTTCTCATCTAGAGGTATTTGCCAATATGCATCCTTCAAGTCGATTCCTGTGATATAATGTGTGTCCTTGATCCGGCTTAGTAATCCCTCTATATGAGGCAAAGGGTATGCATCCTCAACGGTGACTGCATTAACTTTTCGGAAATCGAGGCACAGGCGAACCTTGCCTGGCTTTCTTACTAACACTACAGGGCAACTCCAAGGTGAATTACTAACCTCGATAACCCCAAGTTCTAACATGCGGTCTAACTCCTTATAAACCTCTTCCTGCCGAACCGGAGACAAAGGATAATGCCGGGATTTGATAGGGACCGCATCTCGAGTATCGATGACATGACAACCCAAAGTTGTCTTACCTAGCCCTAGCACGACAAAGTTAGGAAACAGCCTCTTGACATTTTCAAGTTTTAGGTTTTGTTCGGGTGAAAGTTCTATTAGCTCAGCCTCATCCTTGAAGTTACCTTCTCCTTCGCTACCATCGACGTTGGCCTGAATTTCGCTTATTTGAGGCGTCAAATTGAAATCTCGCCAAAAGTTCATCCCCAAATACAGTTTTTGAGTGAGGTTGGGAATCAAGTAAAAAGAACGGGGTTTCGTGATACCATTGTACGTAGTTTGAATTTCGCAGTGACCAATTATTTCATGCGACTTACCATCTGCAGTTCGTACTTTATTTGTATATGGTTTCACGACGACTCCTATTCTTCTTACCAACTCCCAACACTCCCTGCCTAACACAGATATAGATGCTCCACTATCCAATAAGCCAAAAATTGACTCATTGTTTAGCAGGACATTCGCATACATCCTGCCGTCTGCATTTGAGGAGATGATAGTTTCTACAATATGTTTTCGAAATTTCTTTCGATTGCGAAACCGACGCCGGCACTTTTGAATGTGAACGCTGGCTAAACTATTATTTTTCCCGAAAATTCGAGAACGAACTTTATAATAGTTTAGCTTGCGTTCATGAAGGGATTTCAGGTTAAGTGTCTCACAAGGATGAGACTGAGTGACTTGAGGAATAAGAGGTTCTGTTCGTTCCAAGATCTTAACAGGAATACTTTTTTGAGAAACTTCCGAACAGGCAATGACATTATTAAGGGTATTTATTTCTGAAGGTGTTCGGGGAGATTTTTCGAGGAACGAATTTCCCCTTTCCTTTTTTCGTCCCTCGAAAAGTTTCCCGTATGCTTACCGCATTCAATAGTGGAGACACCCTTTGCACCACATAAGAAACAGAATAAATTCCTTACCCGAGAAGGGCAGAAATGATAAGCGTGACCTTTCTCATCGCAGTTCCAGCACACATAATCGGCCACCGAAGTTCGTTTTCGAGCTGAAGAGATAGCTGCTATTTCCTCACCATCTTCAGCGACTTCTTCATTCCCAACATCGACAGCGATTTCGTGAACGCTCTTTTGAAAAGAAGTTCGCTTCGCTAAAAACCTCTCAACCTCTCTTGCTTTATTCCTGAGCTCCTCAATATTCTTTACATTTGACGACAACAGAATTTCACCTAATTTGTCTCTCGAATTATTTCGGATCACATGCACAAGTTTTCGTTCGTCGAACGGCTCTTTTAAACGGTCGTTAAGACCTATAACAGAGTTGTAAAAATCATCGAACGACTCTTTCAAACCCTGCTTGCGACTCAGCAATTTCATATAAATTTCTACATCGTCCTCTAAACGCCCAAATTCTTTCGTCATCGCTACCTTTAGATCGGATAACTTTGCTGTTGGGTTTTTTCGCAAATATCCCCACAACCACTTGTTCGCTCTTCCGCTCAACAAAATATGAAAATTTGCTTTAACCTGTTCATCGGAATAAGATGACGATGCATGCAACAGGTCGACCTTTAAAAGAAAATCTGAAACATTATCAGTTCCATCATACTTTATGTTCCACCGATCAAGCCTACAAGATTCCGTTGCACTAAAATTTGATGGACTAGCGGAATTTCGAGATGCAGGTGGAGGTTGGAACGGATTACTATTTGCTCCCTCATTAGATGTTCTTAAGGAGTTACTTGCAGCAGGAGTGTTTTGTCCTTGAGTGGGAAAGTTCAAAGTTTCCAGTTTCTTTATTACGTGCACCATGAAAACATCCATCTGCTGAAACAACCTGACTTGATTTTCGAGCATACCTTTCTCTATTCTCTTCGCTAACTCTTCCGTTGGATCTGCCCTTTGATCAACTACGGGATTTAAACTATTACTACCCGCCTCATTGTCTTGAACTTCGTCACTGACAACGGAATTATTATTGGACATGTTTGAGGTTGAGTTTGAAACGATTGAGTTTAAATTTTCGGAAAAAGAAAAGGAATTATCTAAATCAAAACGATCGATACTGTTTCGAAATCGTCGGTAGAATTTTTCAAACCTAGCTTCAGAGTGCGCCAAAATCACATTCAAATCGTCGTGAATTGAAACCCGACGACCTCTACTCATGCCGTTCTCAAAGACAAACTTCTGCCAATCTTGTTTTCTTCAGATGTCAAAAGAAAAGTTCGTTGAAAATTTAAACCTTACAAAAAAAAAATATCGAAAATTTCTTCCTAAAAAAAAATCAATGATCCTAAAAAAAATAACTCCGAACTCCAAATGTTCAGCTGGCTGCAAACCGTAAAATAAAAAGGGAAAATAAAAACAAACGAAAACGAAAATCCCAATTTTAAATTGCCACCCTTAATTTGATTTCCCAAAGAACTCAAAACAAAACTCCAAATTCAATTCTTTGAATCCCTGGTTCAAATACCACCAATACCAATCGTTAAAAAAAAATTATAAAAATGTATTGAAAATAAAAAATAAATAAATTCAAAAATATAACAAGAATAATAAAAAATGTTGTTTTAAAAGGGAAAAAAAATATATGTTTTTAAACTTTTCCAAAAATAATGCAAACTTTTCCAAAATGTTAGATTTATAATATCATGTAATGTACAAGGATGAGAAGATAAGATTTGAGAAGGGCGGTTCCTGACATTGAGGAAGAAGCCATAGTTCTGTGAGCCGAAAAATGAGCAAAACAAATTTAAAATATTCTAATATAATTTGCTATTTTACTTATTGTATATTGTAGTCTATTTCTATTTAAAAGTTTTCTCCTCAGTTTTCAGGACATCAATTGACAATCCTTCATCAACGAAGACATCTGAAAACCTCGGAGAAATGAAATGAAAATTTGTTGAAAGGACTTCCGAAGGCGCATCTCGCACCTACGAGTCTCTTTCATACATTGTTTTATAATTGAAGTGTGTGCTACTGTGCCCTGCTATTTGGATACCTGCTATGCAATTACCCAAAGACTCGGACTATCTATCACCCACTTCGTCTATTGATTAAATGTAAAATTGCACCTCCCGTATGGCAACGCGGTACCAAATGCTATACACTCAGTCACCGGGACTCACACGGAACGTGCAAACACATCAACCAACGGATGTCGAAAATGAATTTAAAAAAAAATTTATTGAAAGAGAAAAAAAAAGTATTTAAAATTTTGTACACAAAAATGAATTGGCTCAATTAAAATCTGTAGCCTCGCCATCTTACGATAGTGGGCTCCACACGTTGGGCGCCATTTGTAACGACCTGTTTGCCTTTCCTTGGTCCTGGCTGGCAATTTCTTGAACCCTAAGCTCAGCGGTGGGTGTGGTTCTTGGACCCTTCCATGTCGCTACAAAAAAAAATCTTGCCAGACTCTGCACCTAGATGTTGATGATGCGCGAGACATCGCCTCTACCCTCCCATCCATGGTTGGCTCCCTCGCTAGAGCAACCCCTTTGAATGGCTTCCTTCCCATCATTACCCTCTCATCCTTTATACAAAAAAAAAAACTTACTCCATGACTATAAGATTATGTTTCATAAATAAAAAGTATTGCATGTTTGTAATTCGGACATTATGACAATTTTAATTAGAAATTTTCATTTTTTGTATAATTATTTCATATTTTAAGTTAAGTACTTTATTCAACTTTAAATTGCAAAAACAAATTCAATTAGATTAATTTTAAGAATTTTAATTAAATGAAATATTAAACAAAATTTGTTTAAACTCTGTTGGCAACGCGAAGCCTAAAATCTTAATATTTAATCTCAAAAATATAACCGCGTCTTCGGCTTATTGCAATACTTTGGATCTTACTTCCTTTTTTTGCTTCCTTTTAGCTTTCACTTATCTTAATAATCCCCTTATTTAAAACCACCCCGTTAATTCGCGTAAGTATTACAAGAATATTTTTATATATATATATGTATATGTATAGACCAAGGTTAAATAACCATCAAATTAATTAACAAGATACAAACAAACTCACCCTTTTATTTCTCGAGAAGTGGCCACTGCTGTCGAATAGAAGGAATCGTTGAGCTCTGTGCAATCTTTATATGCACTCGATGTTGTTTCTTATCTCTTGTTTTACTTATTGTAGGTATTCACATATATATATTTCACTTCCGCGAATTAATTTTAACTTATAACTCGGTTCGCGTGGCGATACTTTGAATTAAAACGTTAATTTTTTTTTACTTCGAACTACCAATTTAGAGGTTTAAAAAAAAAATTGAATTAATGGTAAAATAAAATGAAACTACGTTAAATAGAAACGAATAAAAAAATTTGATTTTTGGTTTTGGTGGGGACTCGAACCCTGGACCTCTGCTTGGAGCCTATGAATTGAGCGACGGCTTTTTTTTTTTTTTTTCCAAATTCATTTTTATTAATTCAATCTTAAATCTATCTTAAAGCTAGACAAAAATTCATAAAACTAACCTAATTAACCATAACTTACAACTAACTTACTGGTCCCATACGGACACTCTAAGTTAAACAATAATACTTAATGCTAATGTCTTTCGGCCCTAAGATCTATTTAACTTCAATTCCATTTTATTTATTTTTTTATTCATTAGAAAATTTCAAAAAAACTAATATCAATATCCTTTTTTATTTTTACTTAAAAACTACTTAAAATAAGGTCCTTAATATAAAACTTAAAGCTAACTAAAACTACCTATTCTACCTATAAACTACTTAAAAATAGAATAACCACAGCAGCAAATCCAATTATCTAACGTTTTTTGTTTTTCATATTTTGTTGTCTTTTTTTTTTATTTTTTTTTATTCCATGTTTTTTTTTGTATTTTTTGTATTTTTTTTTTGTGCCACCATGCCTATTCTACTTAAAAACTAAACCCTAAAACTATAAAACAAGTATGTAAGCCGGCCAAGGCTTAAAACCTCATCCCGACTACCCACTATCAAGTGCCGATTGAAGCCACCAAAACTGGTTCTCCTGCTTCACCCTATCAGTTCGGTCCCGTTCGGACACAGCCCTACTGAACCGAAGGAGCTCTGCTCCGCCTTGTGCCATGACTTCCCGATTGTACAGGAGTCGCCTATCTACGGTTCGTCGTCTGACGTGGTAGATTAGCGGAACTGCCAATCCATCCTGTATCAGACCGCATCTATCTAAAAAGAGGAATGCCTCTGGTGGAATGAAGCCACTCAAACGTGCACTTTCAAAATACTCGTCGTTCGGATAGAACGCCCCGAAAATTAAATTGTTGGTCGAAGACATAGCTCTTGCAATGTGACCTCGGACGAGTTTTATCACGAAATTGTCAATTCTGTTGATTCGAGCCCCATTGTATAGGACCTCGTTGGAATAGTAATGCACATAAGAAGATTCGGCTGTTCTGTATAAGCCGGTACAGCGTCGTAAACACTGCCGCTCGAACACCCGAAACTTCTCCATCTGGGAAGGGGCAACGTTGAACCACACAGGACAACCATAAACGATCATCGGCCGTATGAGGGCCATGTAGCAAATTACCTTCACTCTGGGGTCAAGCCGACTGCTAAAAAACAGCCGTTTCGTCAGAGCGAAGGCTCCTCGGGTCCTGGTCAGAGCAGCATTTATATGTCTGTCGAAATATAAATACTGATCTAACCAGATACCGAGGTACTTCACTACACTTTTGCTCGCCAATGGCTGCCCGTGAAGATCAACGATGACCATCTTGCGCCAATTCTTGCACGTATCCCTCGTGGCCCCAGCCAACGGAGTCCGGAACAGAATTGTCTCCGACTTCTGGACATTTATTTTCAGTTTCCAGTCGTCGCAATATCGCTGAATCTTGTCGAAATCACGCTGCAAGAGAATTCTAATAACCTCAACCTTTCGGGCCGTTCTGTACGCAATAAGATCGTCGGCGTACGCAATTGCCTTTGTAAGACTACCTATCAGATCGCTGGTGTAAATGTTGAAGAGAATCGGCGAGTTCACCGCTCCCTGTTGAAGACCATTTTTAATGAAGAATGTTGTGGTAGAAGTTACATTGCCACTTTTGACAACAAACTTTCTACCGTTAAGCATATCATAAAGTATATACAACAATGGCTTGCTTATGCCAAGCCTGCTCAGTTTTAGGTAAAGACCCTCTAACCATACGGTGTCAAAGGCCTTTTCCAAATCAACCAGAACAGCACCTGTGCATTGTTGTTTTGTTTTATTCCATTGGATATCAGAAACGAGTTTAGACGCAGCATGAATTGTGTCATGACCCGCCTTGAACCCGAACTGTTTATCCGGAATTATTTTGTTGTCCGCAGCCCACTTAGTCAGAGCCCTATTAATGATTTTTTCGAAAACTTTGCTGATGCTCGGAAGAAGACTTATCGACCGAAGATTTGACGGGTTGGAGTTGTCCTTTCCCTTTTTCGGGAGCGGATGAACCACAGCGATCTTCCAATGCACTGGATAATATGCATTATTCAGTGCATTATTGAAGAGTGTGGTGTAAATGTCAATTGCCTCCATCGGTAAATGTCCTAGTACAACGTTGGATATACCATCGACACCTGCTGACTTTTTATTTTTTATTGAGTTGAAGATGAGCTGAAGCTCAACCTTCGTCACTAACAGGGGACTTGGTCCCGTTTGCTCGGCGATTATGGCATTTGCGAAGGAATCGTCATCGAACCGCATAAAACCGCGGTTCTCAGATCGCCAATGTGTTATATCATTTCGAAGGTAAAAGTGATTAAGTAGGGCTCTGTTTTCCAGGTCGTGGTTGGGGCGAATGCTAACATTCACCTTGTACACTTGCTGGAAAGCAGCTCCCACCGCCTCCACTTTTTCCTTCGGATCTTCAATTATATAAAAGTCATCGTCAAAGATGGCTTCTTCTGGATCTATTTGCGCTGTCATGAGTACGTCTCTGTTCTCTTCAGTTCTTTGGAGTTTCAGACACGGAAGGTCATTGTCGTTCTTTTTCCTGAATATCTTGTTGATTTTCGGGAACATACTAGGGTCACTGGAATTAACTGACCGGATCTTGCGGTCCCAGTACTTGTTAATTGATAACCTGTAGTTCTCCTTAATCAACAGATTGACATTTTTTATTGACGACTTCAGTGTCCTAACCTCCAAGTCGTGTGGGTCTGTAAGTCGTCTGTACAAGTTTTTGAGTCTTGTCAGTAAGACACTCTTGTGCTTACGTAGTGCGTCAATAGTCGCGTTTCTGTAAGCGTCCATTTGGTCCCGTTCTTTGTACTTTGGTATTGTCCGTTCCATCGTTCGTTTTATTGTTTCGTCCATCTGTTGTAAATGTTGGTCAATTTCTGTATTTGTCAGGTTTCTGTTGTTTGGTGGGACTATATCACTCGAACGAAGTTCTCTCGCTAGGGCGTTGGTGAAACGAGGCCAGCGCATCTTACTGTAATTGTAAGAATGCGTTGCAACGTATTCCTCCAACTCCACGCGTTCGTTCGGAATCTGCATTACAGCAGCCAGTCCGCAGTGATCACTGTCGTACTCGACTGTCTGTAAGCAGTTTCGAGGGTGATTACCCACTTTGTCTGTAACTGTCAGTCTTGTGTCGTACAGCAAAAGATCCAGAAAGGAGTCGCTTCTTGGATACGATGGCTTTTCAGTAGCCAGCAGGTCGACGCGACGGCTTAACCCTCTGGACTATGGTGGCTGTATAGTCTTGCGTAGACAAACTCCGCACCTAAGCGACTTCCTAACTCCCTCAAATGCCGTACTGGATATGGAGCGAAGTTCCAGCACTGCTCAAACTTTTATTTCGGCTGCCTTCTTTTTCCTTGTTCCCCTGGTATACACTAATCCTTATAGATTGGTCTTTTTGTTTTGTGATTAATTTTTCCGGGAATCTTGATGAATATCGGGCAGTCGTTATTTCCGAATGCCAATTCAAATTCTATTTTAAAAAAGAGGAATATCACTAACCATAAAAAAAATATTAATTTATCCTTACCAAGACTTTTATTTAAAATCTGCTTATATGCAAGTTTTGGATGGTGCTTCTCTCTTTTTCTCTTCTTTTTTTCTTTTACTTTTTAAGATTTTTTTTCCGAGGGAAATTTTAACTTTTTAAAGAAAAAATTTATACAAGAGTATACGACTTTCAGAATGCAAGGTCTTCAGTAGGTACTACTGGCAAAGAAAATCAGTTTCTTTGTTTCACGTAAAATGGTATATAAAACAAAATTACGTTAGCCGTACGTTTGCTTTAACCGCTGAAATGTTAATAAATAATTTACCTAGGCCTTTGTTCTTACTTTCTCTCCTTAAGCTTTGCAGCCACCCAACGAAAGGAAATCCTGCAAATCCCCTCTTTCCAGGATCATTGACTCAATATTTCATTTTTCGAGTTTAAGCTTTTCAAACTTCACTCGAGTACCTACTTAGTTCGAATTCGACCTCTCTTTGAGTTGCTGCTCGGAAAGCACTCTTAGGCTTAGGAATGAAAAGTTGCTACCGTACTAAGTTTTTTTTTTTATTATTCATATATATGTATTTTCTGTCTCAATCTGTTCATACCACTCTCACTCATTCTTACTAATGTTTATAAACATAATGAAGTAATTAATGTCATCCTAAAAGCCATCTTCAAATACAAATCACAAACATTTGTCTTATATTCCTGTCGTCGTCAGTGCCGTGCGCATCCTTTTTTTTTCAAATGATACCAAAAATATTCAAATACATATTTCGGTTACATTTTGGTGAGAAGAGGTAGGAAAAGTAGGCTGTGCCTGGATTCTAGAAAGGTAAATGTCAGGACGAAGAAGTTTGCTTATATTCTTCCTCATATTGTGGGAATCATAAGAAGACTTCAAGATACAAAATTCGTCTCTAGCATAGATTTAAAATATGGTTTTTGTCAAATTCTTCTGAAGGTCAAATCAAGAGAGAAGACTGCTTTTACAGACTCTGGGCGTCCGTTATACCAATTAACGAGTTGTGTAACGCCGCCGAAAATTAATTCCTGATCGTCTTCGATAGAAAATCTTTTTCTCTTTTGATGGCCTCATGATTTGTTCTCCAAAACACATATGCAAGTAATGTTATAGGTTGCCATTGCCTTACGCCAAACTGGATTGACTATAAATGTCGAGAAAAGTAAATTCTGTTTTAAAGAAATTAAATACCTAGGATATGTCGTTGGAGATGGGTGTTTACAGACTGACAAGCACAAGGAAGACTTTCTGATACCCAAGACCCCCAAACAATTCCGTAGATCCTAGGCATGACTGGCTGGTGTATGCCTTTTATACCAAATAACGCAACTATTGCAGCCCCAATGACTGAATGCTTGAAGAAAGAAAAAGCTTTTGAAATGACCAACGAAGTAATAACAGCATTTCAACAACCAGTTTAGTTACGGTACCCATACTTGAAAATCCAGACTTCAAAGCATTTTAATATACAGTGGGACGCTTCAAATTTAGGTGTAGGGAGTGTGATCTTTCTGTACAAAGGAATTATCGCGTTACATAACTTGAATGCTATTCTATGCTAGAAGTTCAGGGCTTAGGTGCACGGTTTACCCTTTACTATCATTACATTACCGATCACGCAAGTTTGAAATGGTTAATGACGCAAAAGGACCAGATGAAATTTACAACCGAAGATTTATGATTACATGTGGAACTAATGAAAATAAAAGAACAAGACAAGGCATATCATTTGTTCTATTTGTTTGGCCCCTACCCATGAACTAGGAAAGGGAACACTCATCGACCTAGACCACTTAAGTAAATATGTTTTCCTTAATGCAATTCATAAGCAACATCATCTAAAGTAGTTAAATTTTTGGAATAAATTTATTTCAGAATTGTTAATCAGCTTTTTTAATTGTTATGGTGTTAAACATTCACAAACTTCAATCTAATTCCTACAAGCTTACGCGTCTGAAAAAGTTAACAAATCTGTTTTATCTAAAATCAGGGGTCAAATCGGCTGATAATTGACTATCATATTCTTTATAGCCTAATTGACTATCACCGAGTTTTCTGTCTGTGTAAGATGATTCAACTGAATTCAATTTGATTGAATAATTTAAGATTAAAATAGTCACCATTCATTGTTGCTATGATGAAATTTTAAAATATCTAAATAAAAGTTTCAAATTGGCTTTATTTTAATAACATTCTTACTTTTCTTGTGTTTTTGTCGAATGTCGTAAGCTTTGTCGGTCACAAGAATGCTTTTTTTTCTAAACGAAAAAAAAGTAACTAAGAAAATTTTGCATTCGTTTATATAAACGTCTGGTAGCTCTATGTATTCAGAAACGACATATTTGTACTTTTTTTGTGACAGTTTTTAGCTATCAATTTGACTATCACCTTACATATGTAGATCAAATTAAATTATTTTGACTGTCATTTATCAACAATCACCTTATCCGATTCCACCCCAGATCCTATCTCAATAGTGATCAAAAAAGTTGGGATCAGCATGTTAGCAATGTTGCATTTTCTTTGTATAGTGTAGCATATGATTTGTTGGAAGTCGAACCATATTACCTCGTTTTCGGAACACGAATGATTCAAAACTAAAAAAACATAAGAAAATTTTCTTCACGTGGTTGGGAAATTAAAAGGTGAAGAGTAGGAGTTTATCATGCGAAAGACCTCATGTTTAATTTGAAAAAAAAAAATAGAGACGCACTCAGATGATGTTGGTTCTACTGTGATATTTATTTTTGTTAAGTTTTATCTACTGCGGTATTTATTTTATTTTAGTTTTATCATCTATGATATTTATTTTAGTTTAGTTTTATCATGTGATTTTATTTTAAGTTTAAGCCATATTTTTGAATCTGTGATATTTTCTTTTAAAGAAAAGGAAGTCTTGAAATTTTATGAAAATGTAGGCTAATAAAGAAACAAAAACTAAAATAATGTACACTGCCGGTCATAAGGTTAGAAGCAGGCATTTTCGAGAACTAAAATCGTCATTTCTCCCGGTATATGATGGATTAGAAAAAAACAACTATGGCAAATGAGGGACTATTTTGTTAACAACAAAATATAAAATTTGGATAAAGGAGAGATTTAGATTTAGAAAATTGTTAATTGAGTCAAGAATATGCGATAATAAATCGGGTCATTAGATTAGAAGCACATGAAATAAATGGAAATAAAATGCAAGTATTTGTATTTTGTTATGTTTTTTTTTTTTAGTTTTCATTAGGTTTTTAATAATGTGTGCTACCACCGGCCTTCAAAATAACTTATAAAATTCTACCTTTTAAGGATTTATAAAGAGATTCCAAGTAGACCAAAGAAATCTCACTCCAGGCCAATTTGATACCATGAATTAGCGCTTCCTTGTCACCGTATTACTTTCCTCGCTCATGAACCTTACGTGTAAGCTAGCTCCACACATTTTCAATTATGTTAAGGTCCGAGGAATATGGTGGCCAAGGCAGCAAGTGGAAGTTTTGGTTTGCAATAAGGGATTTTACCTCTCGGGCTGTGTGTATGGGAGCGTTTTCCTGCTGAACAATCCATGAAATTGGTCCAAAAAGCTCGCTAATATTGGGGAATACTGATTCCAGGAAGGCTTTGTATGCTTTCCTATTCATTTGGTATCTTGGACTACCAAGTCTATAGCGCCATACAATAAAATTGAGCCCCAGACGATAACGCCTCCTTTTTTTGCTATGGTGACGGTTTAAAAATCACTACTCTTTCCTCAGGTGATGGAAATAATAATTATAACCATCTGGCGGAAGAAAATAACCTTCCGCCAATCATTTGCGGTCATTCCATTTTGCACATCCCAGCTCATGTGATCTTTCTCGAAACACAAGCGTTGCTTCTTCCTTGCGTCATTAAGTGGTGGTTTTTTCTTAAGCTTCAGGTGCTTTAAGGGTTTAGCATGGCGAATCGGGAATTTAACAGTGGATAAGCTGACCTTAACATTAGCTTTCTCCCTAGTTATAGCTGCCAATAAAGCTGAATTTAACGCTATTCTAAGGATACTTCGCGGTTCGCGAAGTCTTAAGGCAGAGGAAGTGTTTTTTTTTTATAATTTTCCGAGTAAGACGATGGTTTCTAAATGTTTGCTGACACAATGATCACTTCGATTTTTTTTGTCGGGCTATAGCAAAGCATTAAAGACCTTTAGAGCAATAAACATCTATTCTTGCTCTTTCCTGCACTGTCAAATATTTTTTGTTCCCCATTTCTATTAACACCCAATCAAGAACAGTTCATTTATAAATTTTACCGTTTTTCCAAAAAAAAAAATGTAGGTATGCACTTCACAAAAAAACGTCGATTCATATTCATATTCTTGACTCAATTAACAATTTATCATAAAAGTGTCGTAAGCTAAATCTCTCCTGTACCCAAATTTTATATTTTGTTGTCAACAAAATAGTCCCTCATTTACCATAGTTTTTTTTTCTAATCCATCATGTAACGGGAGAAATATCAATTTTACTTTTCGAAAATGCCTGCTTCTAATCTTATGACCGGCACACACTGGGGCCAGCGTAGGGGAAGCGATGCCCAAAAATAATGGAATAAAGTTTTTGTGTTTTATTTTATTTAAAATGCTTTAAAATATATTTTAATTCATTAATATTTATTTTTTCTTTTATATTTCTTCTTCAAGCATGTTAATTACTTCGTTATCAAACATTTTTCTGTCTAATATTGGCAATTTTCGCATAAGGCTTAGTAATGGGTCAGATGAAATAAACAATCTGTTGATAGTGTCAGTTATGTTATCAAGTCTAGAAGTTTTTCTTGAAAAAAATTCTCTGTAGGATTTAAAATCCTTATTTTTAGACTCCTGCGCCTCCTCGCTTAGCATCCCGATTGGCAGCAAGGCCTCACGTACTATGGTGGATCCGTGTATTAAAATCTTATGAAGAGTAGGAGTCATTGGCATCCAAGGATACAACCTTACATATAGAGAGGCTGTATCAAAGCAATACTTTTCAAATTTGTCTGGGTTGATTTTAAATCCGCTGGATATTGTTTGTAAGATAATATAACATCTTTTTATTAGTTCGGCATCTATTTTCGTAATTGATGAAGAAATTGAGTAGTTTTGAAAAAATTTTCTAGCTACATTCCCATCATTTGAGTTTCCAAAGCCTGGTTTAGGCTTGTCGACAATAAGTCCCAGCTGGATCTTGAATTGTTCTTGGATATCTTTTTTTGTTCTTTCTACCAAGTTTTTGTTTTCGCTTGATAAACGCCAAGATAAAGTTGGAAGCTTATAGCTCAAATGCAGCAATGACTCGAATAACCTTATCCAAGCATGTAAAACTGAAATGCCAAAGGAAACGTAGTCGTTATTTATAGACCTTCTTCCAATATTTTCAAGATTATTAAAATCTTTTGAAGAAGCATCGCATAAATAGCATTTCAAAGAAGATTTCGTGCCAGAAATCGAGTTGCATATTTTTCCATCTACCATAGTGAACATTAGTTTGTGAGAAACAGAAATCGATTGGCTATTTAATGTAACTTTAGTTGGAATTAATGCTTTAATCTGCCGCTCAATATTTTCTTTTTGTGCAATAGCTAGTTCAGAAGTTTCTTTTTTGTATTGAAGACTGATAGGCCTACAAAACCTGGGTGATGATGGCTTAGGATTTTGCCAGAATACTAAGTTTTCTTCGCTTTTTTCTATGGTAAGTCTTAATGGCACAAGACAGGTCAAAAACATATATTTGTCATCAGCAGCTTCTGATACAAATCTTTGTTTGAATTGAGTGTGGCTGGAGCTGCCATCGAACCCCCACTTGGAAAACAAAACCATTTCCGAATTTTCAGAACACATTGGGTCAAGAACAGGCTTTTGGCTTTGTAAAATTCGCGTTACAGTGTGATCCAAAAGTGTCTGCAACGACACTTCCGCTTCAGTTTCTGTGACCTTGAGATCATTTGGATATGATTTTTTTTTCTCGGTTTGAACAAGTTTATAAGATGGAAAAATATGTTTTGTGTATCTTCGAATAACGTTGTACTGACTTCTACTTAATTTAGCCTCAATAATAATGGAGAGAGCTTCACGGGGCGAAATTTTATCAATTGTAACAGACGAGCTTATGTCCATACAATCCTTCGCGTAAGTTGGAGTGGCCAAAACTTTTTTAACGACTTCAGCTTCTGTTGTCTTTCCATCAGCTCTCAAGCTCATTTGAGCTGCATATGTCAGAAGATCGGAATTATTTTCTGCACGAACACTTGCTGTTTTTCTGCGCTTCGAATTATCGCTGCTTTCATCAAAAGAAAGTGTTGGTCTACCAGCTTTTTTTGAGATGTGAAGAGTGAGTTCAAAACTTCCGTTGAGCCAGGGTGTTTCATTTTTAAGGAACCGGTTTTGATGCCTTCCATACTTCTCCCATTTTTCCTTCAATTGGTTTTTAAAATTGCGTAGCTCTTTTGTTAATTTTAATCTTTCAGTGGTTGGACAATCAGTTTTTTTAGCAGCATATTCATAAATTTCTTCGAATTTTTTCTCAAAAGTAATTTTTTTACTCTTAATGAATATATCAAACAGTTTTTTT
This sequence comes from Eupeodes latifasciatus, assembly GCA_920104205.1. Classification (NCBI taxonomy): domain Eukaryota; kingdom Metazoa; phylum Arthropoda; class Insecta; order Diptera; family Syrphidae; genus Eupeodes; species Eupeodes latifasciatus. Next base: position 279,228,275 of record OV049924.1, read on the forward strand.
CGATTTATTTTAAATTTACGCTCGGTTTCTATAAAAATCGAAAAATCGCGTATTAGTCTTTTTATGAAAAAAAATTATTTAAAAAAAAATGCGCAACAGGCTTTTACTTTTGGCTTTATTTTTATGTTAAGAATACCCCTATGTATTATTAACAGTCATTAGTTTCAAAAGAACCTTGCGCATTTTCATGAAAATTGATATTTTTTCGATAAAAAGACCCTCTACTTTAACCTCACTTATCTCTGTTATATATATAAGTATAATTTAAAAAAAACACTCCAGTCAACTCTGCTTACCTTGTTCCATAGCTGATAATATTTAGTGATTTTTATTTTCAATTCAAACGAAGAAAAATACTACATCGATGATTACCCACGAAAACTGTATGCAACCAATTGTATAAAACTTTGCACTTTGATGCATTCACTTTTGCACGTGTTATGCTTAATTGATAATATAAAGCTTAGAAATAGAAAGGGACAAACATAAACTTATCAAATAAACAAAAAAAAAAGTAACAGTTATCATTTAAGAATTTGACTTTTGGGCATCTCTCCCATACAGTGGGCCCCAGTGTGCGGCAGTGTATATAAAAGGTGATTTTAAGGAAAACTTGGGACAATGAAAGAACAAGATTACCATCTTTTTTGTTACTTTGGATATGGGAGAAGAAACAATCAAAGCTTATAAAGTGGATACAAGAAATGAGCCTGGTTTTTGGAAACTCATTTTTAAGAAAAAAGACACAAATAAATGGACTTATCACCCAATGGACAATACAAAAATGAATATGACCTTGTTTTAACAAATAAAATCACTACATTGACAGATGTACCTGTCGTAAGCAAGTTAAAATTTGATAGTGACCACATAATGCTGAGAATAAAAATAAAAATTGCCCATAGTTGATTACGAAGAAACCACCAAAAGTTACCTTTTCCTGACTCAATATCGCAGTAAATTATACGATCCTATAATGGAACTCTGAAGAATAAAATAGACGAACTCATGAATATAAACCAATTGCATGATGACCCAGACAATTAATACGACAAGTTATTAAGACTATTCCAAAAGAAACACTAACAGAGCCAAGTTCAAGGAAAACTGACAAACTATCAAGTGAACCTAAAGAACTCATTAAAGAACGAGAAATTCTTAGAAAAACAAGCAATCCTACAGAAAAAGAAAAACAAGAGTTGAAAAACTTAAGACAAATTAACTAGAACAAAACAAGGTTGGTTGATATTTTGAAATCTTTCAAAGTGGTTTGTCTTTGATTAGCTCTATATTTAAATCGTTTTTTAAACTGTTTGTTTAAACAAATCTTTAAGCGATATTATTATTATTATCTCTCAATTCTCAACTCTTTAGTATAAAAAGGGTGTTAAAGCAACGCATGATTTTGTTAGGTTTGCGTACGACTTCTTATATTCGAATTAACGCCACTTGTTATTTCCAAAATTGAGTTATGAGTTTAAATTGTGTATCATGTTTTGAAAGCATTCTTAAAATCATTTATTTTTTTTAAAGGTATAACGATTGTGTTAAAAAAATTATAGATAAATCTGTAGAAGATATCGATCCAACCACGTGGACAACTTTAAAAAACAAAACAAGTGCTCGTGATACATTAATTGGCAATGCAGAAAAATTAGCAGTTGAAGCCATTAAAAAAATAGGTACTAAAGCAATTAATAATTTTCTTATTATGGTTTTGACAAAATTAATTATTTATAGAAAAATGTGAACTCGCTCTTAGCGAAATGGGAAATGTAAAAAATAACGAACGCATCATGGAAGTTCGCAAAAAGATAAAAACTCTTTCCGACCACATAAATGATGTGAAGAATGAAGTTTACAAGTCCAAAGATATTTCAAAATCATCCGAAAAATATTGGAAAAAGGTTGGCTTGAGTTGTGTTTATTTTTTGTTTGTTATCTAATTTTGTTTAGGTCGAAGAGTCTCGAAACTATTTTGTTGATCAAATTGAGTCTATATTCCCTGGTATAAATTTGGCTGAAAAAAAGTTCAAAATCTCCGAGGAAGATCTTGATCTTTTCATATTACACGCTTATTCCCATGTCTTGGCTTACCAAAAAGAGTTGAAACGCTTGCAAATTGAGGGAGAATATCGTTTGAAGCGTGCAATTGAGGCACACCGCGGGGATGATCAATCTTTTGCAGTAAATGCACTAGTTGAATTTAAACTTGAAAAGGAAAAACAAAGACTAGCCATCGAAAATCAAAATAAAATACTCCAAATGCGGGTCGATTCTGAAAAACAATTGCGAAAGCAGCTAAAACACCAAGCCGAAGCCCACGTTGACCATTTAAATGATGCAATATCACTGAAAGAGGCTGAGTTAAAACGAAATTACAAACGGGAACTTGAGGAAAAACTCGCGTCCGAAAAGGCTTCCTACAAACTACAACTTGCAGAAATGCTAGGCAAATTGCTTGGAATAGACGCAGCGTTAAAAGGTGAGTCAAATTATGCTACTATTACTATTACTTTACTATTATTGGCTCAACTTTTCCATTAGCGTAGGACGAATTTCGACACGTTTTTTTTTTATTTGATAGATATGTGTAAATAAATAATAGTTATAGCATATTTAGAGCGAGGAACCATTTATTTATATTTTAAATTAATTTTTAAAGTTCACTTTTTCACACGCAAAAATGGTTGATTTTGACATTTCTTCCCTTTTTTTGTTGGGGATTTCTTTGATTTTAGTGCTCAAATGCAAAAAGTACTTTGCATATACCCAAACTGGCACTTACCCCAAATCCTATAGTAATTCCAAGCAGGGGGTTGCAGGGGGCAACATGCCCCCCTTATATACCTAGCTGTTAGTACGCCGTACTATCAATTAAAAAAAAAACTTGTTCAGGCTCAAAAAACAAAATACAAAAAAAGTGGGGTTTAGTCCGAAAAAGAAAATATTTTTTTTTATGACTTAACGGTGTTTCCTCGCCTAATATTTAAAACATGTTCTATTGAGACCCCTTTCTAACTGTAAAAAAAAAATAAAGAGGGAAATTCGTGCTGCGGTAATGGAAAGTCGCCCACCCTCATTTTGTATTTTTGGTGAATCATTTCTTTGGTTGAAATTTTGATAGCTTTTTACTTATAAATATGCCCACTTTATTCAATAAGTAAACTACACAATTATCACGCCTTTTGGGCTGTTTGAGTTCATGGTGATGACTTTTGGTCTGTGTAACGCCGCGCAAACCTTTCAAAGATTGGTCCACGAAGTCACAGAAAGCCTGCATTGATGACTTCTCTATCGCATTAAACTCATTGAAAGGTCATCTCTCTAAACGCTGTGCTTTGCTTAAGTCGTGAATAAATAAGCTCGTAATTTTAATCATTTTTACTTAAGTTCTTATCATTTGAAAAATCTTAAATGTGTTAAAATTTAAAGTTCCAATCCTAATAGTCGTTTTGATTCATTTATTTTGTGTTCATATTGACTGTTAATGTGATTTTTTTTTGCTATTTATTTGGCTGCGCGTTAAAGTGATCATTCATTTTCATATTTTCGCTCATGCTTGGACTCTTTGTTTTTGTTTTTTATTTTTTTTTGTTTGCTCTTCCCTGCTGGATTACAATAAATACAACACATCATAAACATCATTTTTTACATCTGTACTTGTTTCTATCATCCATCAAAACCATCTGTTATCTGTCATCGACTACGTTACCGACTATTCATCTGCATATAGGTTTGTGTATTTGATAACTGGAATACAAATTTTCGCAGTACACTAAGAATCAACATTACTTATTTAAATTTTTAAACAATTAATTTTCCAACATCATTTAAATTAAAAAGTAAAAATCAATATCATCTAAAAAGGAAAAGTAAAATGAAAACAATATGTCTATGTGCTCAAGCTGCGATAAAGTTGCCGATTATTTGATTGACTCCGTAAGTAGTAGTAACTAGAGGGTACGAGATCACCGGCATCACCAGGGTTCTGATCTATGCTAAATACCGACATCACCAGGGTTCTGATCTATGCTAAATACCGGCATCACCAGGGTTCTGGTCGATGCTAAATACCGGCATCACCGGGGTTCCGATCTATGATAAATACCGATATTATTTTGGGTTCTAGGCCATGCTTAGCAAACGTTAGATACCGATATTATTTTGGGTTCTAGACCATGCTTAGCAAATGTTAGATACCGATATTATTTTGGGTTCTAGACCATGCTTAGCAAACGTTAGATACCGATATTATTTCGGGTTCTAGACCATGCTTAGCAAACTTTAGAACGTAAAAAAACGTAAAATTCACGTTCACGTTAGAACGTAAAAACGTAAAATTCACGTTCACGTTAGAACGTAAAAACGTAAAATTCACGTTCACGTTAAAACGCAAAAACGTAAAATTCACGTTAAAACGTAAAATTCACGTTCACGTTAGAACGTAAAACCGTAAAATTCACGTTCACGTTAGAACGTAAAAACGTAAAATTCACGTTCACGTTAGAACGTAAAAACGTAAAATTCACGTTCACGTTAGAACGTAAAAACGTAAAATTCACGTTCACGTTAAAACGCAAAAACGTAAAATTCACGTTAAAACGTAAAATTCACGTTCACGTTAGAACGTAAAAACGTAAAATTCACGTTCACGTTAAAACGCAAAAAACGTAAAATTCTCGTTAAAACGTAAAATTCACGTCCACGTTAAAACGCAAAAACGTAAAATTTACGTTAAAACGTGAAATTCACGTTCACGTTAAAACGCGAAAACGTAAAATTAACGTAATGATGCCAGAAACTGAGTTGGAAAACACTTTCAAACTCATCGTTGGTTTGAAATATTAAAAAAAGAAGAATCACAACAAGAGGATAATATTAAAACAGCGAAACGTCGTAAGATACATACATTTTCAAATCCTTTAATGAAAGAGACATTTTATTTTTATTTTTTTTTTTTGGAAATATTTTTTTTTTATTTTTTATTTTAAATTTTTATATTTAAAAAAATATTTATTGAGGCTGGTAGGGGGCTTACATCAACCCCCCTTATTCGCAGAGAATAAAGCAGGTGGGCCACTACCATAAGACCTCCCAAGCAGAATCCTGCAACTGCTGGAACTCCCAGCATTGGCAGCTATATTGTTTCATCCAGTCTTCCATCTCTTGTACAATTTTTGGATGTTGGTGTTCCATCTTCTATTACTGATGATTATGATGATAATGCTTAAAGTATTTATACAAAAAAAAAAAAAAAAAAAAGAGGGGTGAAAAAAAAAATACACATACAAACATAAGTAATTGTATGCAGACCATTACAATCCACACATTTTCAGAGACCCTCTGATTTTCATAGCACACTTTCAATAAATTTAAAGGATGTTAAAAGTCATCAGAAATAAAAATCAAATAGGATCAACACTATATTTCTATAAGGATGAATGTCGACAATTAAAATTTACGATTATAATACCTGCATTGATATATCAAGACCCTGATACATCGTTACCATCATGTTACTCATCTGACTAATAGGACTTGACCATCTATATCTATTGCTTTAGGATTTTTCCTGGATTGAGGTAATAATTAGTGTAACAAAAGCCTTATACCTCACTACCATCATATCATACATTTGTCTAATAGGGCTATACCTTTATCTATTGCTTTGCTAGCATCATGTCAATAATATTACTAAACCCTGGCCCTTATCATTAAAATCCTGAAAAATGGTCCAGGGGTTATTTTTATTGCGGAATACAAATGTATGTCAATAAGGTCAACACATTATTTTATCTATAGGGACGGATGCCGACAATTAAAATATGTATTCATGATGATCGCAATACATAAATTTATCCTACTGCTTCCTTATTTACACCGATGATACCCCAAGTGTCAACAATATAAATTTATGATAAGGGTAACCACATGAATGAATGCGGTGAAAAACTCTATTGATCTACTATTAGCAATCAATATGTTATAAGCATGCATTATCACCCCAATACTTCTTTTCATTAGTTACTTTTCACCCCAAAGAAAGCTTTTGCAATGTGTAATACAACATTTAGGATCATATCCTGCATATGAATACTTTCCTACCCTTAATAGCAAATGAATAAACATACAAATGTTATGATATTCCTATATTATTTTGAAGTGGTGATGTAAATTAGATGCAATGAGCAAATCTTGAATAATAACACATGCTTCTTTTTTTTAATAATATTATATTTTATTTATACAGGGTGGGCCGTTAATAAGTGCACTTTTTGTCTCGCTCTAACTCCCGAACGAAATAACCGAGACGCGCGGGGATGGTATCTCCTTGCAGCTCGAGATCTAAATTTTTAGTCGCAATGAGTCCGTTCACGGGCGAGCAGCGCGATTTCTGCGTTCGCGCCTTTTATGAAAACAATCGCTCATACGTGACTGTTCGTCGGCTTTTTCGGGTAAAGTTTGGATTACGCAACATCACCGAGTGTCCAAGTACGAATGTAATCAAAAAATGGATCGTAACATTCGAGGCAACGGGATCAACGCAAAAACTTCGACCTACAGGACGCCCACGTTCCAGGCGGACTGCAGAAACAATTGAACGCGTACAAGCTTCTGTGCGCGAGGATCCAAGAAGCTCTACACGGAAACGCGCTGCGGCCCTGGGAGTACCCAGAACGACTTTACGTCGCATTTTACGGGATGATTTGAAGTTATACCCTTACAAAATTCAGATTGTCCAAGATTTGAAAGAATCCGATTTTGTTTCACGGTTCAATTTCGCAACAGAAATGTTACGGAGATTCCCTCACTTCAATAACATTATCTTCTCAGACGAAGCTCATTTTCATGTCAACGGATTTGTTAATCGACAAAATTGTCGATACTGGGGAACAGAAAATCCACGCTTAAAACATGGACGACCGTTACACTCTCCGAAAGTGACCGTTTGGGCCGGAATAGCCAAGTGGGGGATCATAGGGCCGTATTTTTATGAAGATCGATACGGGCGTAATGTTACTGTTAATTCAGAGCGTTATGTTTCGATGCTTAGAGATTTTTTAGCTCCAAAACTGCAAGAATCGAGTGGTTACACTATTCACACCTGGTTCCAGCAAGATGGCGCTACCTGCCATACAAGTAACGACTCTCTGGAGGTCGTTAGAGAAATGTTTCCTCGAAGGTTGATATCGAGGAGGGGTGATATTGCTTGGCCACCCAGGAGCCCTGACTTAACGCCACCGGATTTCTTTTTATGGGGCTACCTCAAGAGTAAGGTGTACTCTAATAATCCTTCAACGACGGCTGAATTAAAAGCGAACATTGAAGAAGAAATCCGCTTAATCACTCCGCAACTTTTGACAAAAGTGTTCCAAAATCTCAGAGTCAGATTGGAAGAGTGCTGTAGGCGAAATGGACAATATTTGGATGATTTAATTTTTAAAAAATAAAAATTCATTTCGTTTTGTACAATTTAAAATAAATATTTCATTTAAAAGCGCTACAGTTGTATTAATATAATTTTTTTTAAGTGCACCTATTTACGGCCCACCCTGTATATTTTCTGGTTTTATTTTTAGGTTTACATTGATAAATTACAATATAATAATAATCCTTAGAAAATTCTGTTAACAACTTGATCAAGTGGATTGTATTCAATAATCCGATCATGAAGCATGAGGCAATAAGCTAAAGTATTTGCAGGAATGTTTTTTGATGTTCTCATCTCCAAGCGTATATCGATAGGTCCTGTTTTCAAAGTCTCATTTTGATGTCTGCAGTCTATAACAAAAATTGGAGGACGGGAGCTAAATAGACCCCAAGAAAGCAAAGGTTCAGTGTTGGTTTTATTGTAGTAAGTTCTTTGAAAATCCGTATACATTTTATAGAGCAAGCTATATCTATTTCTTTCGAAAGAAATATTAAGATCTTCATGAGGATATACATCAGAATTTAGATACACTTTTAAGTCTGTTAGATTACAATGATCAAACGTTGTAGGATCAGCAGCTAGATTTTTATTTTTCCCAGTTTGTAGTGCAAATACAATGTATCGAGGTTTTTCTATTTGCGTTGTTGTTTTAACGTTCCAGATGTGATGGTCAGAGCTTGATAACATGGGATACTCATAGAGACCCCAGTTTCGGAAAGCAATTTTCATAAAACTATTTGCATTTATAGATTTATATAGATTTAATTTCATCGAATCTGATAAAGTCACGTGTGGTAATCTCCACTGTACCTTATGTAGTTTTACTTGTACATTTTCATCAGTTGGGGAGATTATAGCGTTTTCATCCATCCTAGAACGAGTGAGAATTAGATCATGACGAGCATTGGGAATAATTTTTTTATAATCTTCGGCAAAACCCAAAAGCTTATTCAATGGAATGCAGTAGTTAAAATGAAATGGATTCAAATAAATAACTGAATCAGGAGACCATGAAGCATTTAAAAGCATATCACTCATTTTTTGTCAACGATAAATAGTTTTTGATTGTTGTTGTAATCCCCACATTTCGATTGTAATCAATTTCCTATCCATTCAGCTCATAACGTATTTCGTCGAAGAGAAAAGCCATTGCATTGTTTACAAGACTTGTGCTGACTATTTCTTTTCCATCTGTCCTCGATATTGATCCTTCACATATAGAAAACTTTCCGAAGGAAGAACATTAAGATTTTGGCGTTGTATGCAAATCTGAACGATATCATTTTTTTCAAAATTGTTTTGATATGGTGAGTAAGTATGATATTCATAATTAGAAACACTTTCATAGATTTCGGGCTCTTGGAAAATGTTCAACATATTGTTTTATTTTGTTTTTGATTTTCAATATTTTATGATATACCCCAATGAGAGTAAAAAATCCTGATAATGTTTTGTAAGATTATGTGTTACCGCGGCGTTGTTTTTATATGGGATTGTGGTAATTATATTTTCATATACAATCATGGCTGCGGTTGTAAATGTAATCGAGCTGTTAATGTCTCTCCTCTAAAATGTATAACTTTTCCGTCTTGATCTATGAACTTTAAACACAACGATGTTATTCGTCTGACGTTCACGGGTAAATAAATGACATTTTTCGGAACTTCTATGATTTTATAGCCTGGACTTACTTTAACAGAAAATTCATGTAAAATATGAGCAGGTTGATTGTTTATATACGTTCCATCTATAATATTACATTCAATGCGTATGGCATTAACTCTATTTATATCGACGAAGAGATCTGATTCATATTGCCTATTTGCCTTCAGCAGCTTCTTACTAAATCCTAAAAGAGATCCAATTGAATTCGGTTTAGAGAAGTCAATATCTTCCGAGCTGAAAATTTCACATTTTAGAGTATTTATATTGGCCTTGATTTTAAATTCACTTTTTTTAGATTTTTTTTTTGTTAATTTCATTAAGTTTTGTTTGTATTAAATTATTTATATCTTCTATCTCATATGAACCAATAGGAAGCGAGATAACTTTATCGCTCACATGTATTAAATTATTAAACTCATCTACATTTGGTATAGAGTTATATGTTTGAAAATCTATAAGCCCGCAAACATAATTAGATTTCAGTACAATTGGTGGAAAATATTCTGCATTGAGACTTGATTCATTACCAATTAATGTTAATGTTAGCGACATCCTGGTTAAAAGAAAAATGAGACAGTTTTGATGTGTTCACATGGTTTTATTCATTTTTTATTTAAACTTTTGAAAAAACATTTCAACATTGGTCTAATAAAAATCTTAAGCATAAATGTCCACATATAAATGTATCAAAATCTTGTTCTCGAATATAATTATAATTTATTTGCCAAGATAGTCTATTACTTCAGTTGGTGGTCTTAAATTACCAAAACTATCAAAATACTTTATAATATTATATTTTTTATTTCTAATATATGCTACCCAATGAGTACCCATACCAGCTTCACTATCCAAATTTATAACGCCACACTCTTGATCCATAGAGGTTTTTGGTAATGAGTCTCGCATAAAAACTCCTCTAAAGTGCTTGAGATGTTTCTCTCCAAACCGTAGAATATCATGATTATTTAAGGGTCTCTTAGGCAGCAAATCAATCAGTTTTTTGTATTATGTGTGTTTAGAAATAAACCAAGACCATTTTTATATGGTTTCAAGTATAAACCCTTCCCTTGAATAGCGACTGCCTCCATTGCCTTATTATGTCGTTTGTTTTCTTCAAAAGCTCTTTTAGCAACATGAACGTCATTGAGTGCTTTTGCAACTCCGGCAACTCCACCTGTTAAAGATCCAACAGCTGATAAACCAGCTAGAATAGGAGCTAGAAATGGAAGAAAACCGCCTCTCTTTGGAAGTGGGATTATTCTTGGAGTTTGTATATTTTGTTTTTTTTTTTTTATTTTTAAAAACATTGTTTGCAGCTTTCAGAGCAATATTTGCCATAGATGTTGTACCACAACAATTGATATTACTTTTAATAGCATTTCTTGCTTCAGTAATGGCCTTTTTAAAAATATTTTTCTTACAAGGATGCTTCTTTTGTTTACCAGCTCGGCTAGTTTTTTTTTTTATTCTCTTTATTACCCATACCGAACTTTGTTTTCGCCTTCATCATGTTGGTGACCAAAAGGCTGCTTAACTTTTCAGACGTTGAAGAGTCGTTTGCTTTAAATCGTTTCCACGCTTGCTCAGTTAGAATTTTATCAGCAACGTATCGATCTGGGGCAGTGCTACTCTTAGAATATGCAATATCATGCAAACGACAAGCCTCATCCCCCTTATCTCCTCTACGTAATCGTTTTTTCAATTTAGTTCCGGGCCCACAATAATTATATGAAGGAAGATGTAGCTCAAATGGCAATTTGTCTATAACCGTATTCAAAAGCCCCTTTCCTTCAATTGATTTTCTTTTATTATGATTATGATTTCGAACGTTGTGCTCAATCATATTATAATTTTTGTACCTTCCTACTTGGAGGTTGAAACATATATGAATATAATCATATAAAAATGCTATGTTTTATTGTAAAAGCTATCAGTCGGCATTATGCGCTTCGTAAAGCAGTCAGAAGTTATTAAAGTAAAAAACTTTGATTCCAAAGTCAAAATAAAAAAAAACATAGTTCATTATTCCCAAACAGCATTCGAGGAATTATCGTTGGACCATCAAACTGTGGAAAAACAAATGTTATGCTTAGTATTCTTCTCGATCCGAATGGATTAAAGTTTGAAAATATTTATATTTATACTAAATCCTTACATCAACCAGAATATATATATCTCAAAAAGCTGATTACATCCGTGAAAGGAATGAAATATAATGAATTCTCAAATAATTCCGAGATAATGCCCCCATCAGACGCGAAAAATAATTCAATATTTATATTCGATGATGTTGCATGCCAGAAACAAAATAGCATAAGAGATTATTTTTGCATGGGTCGTCATAATGGAGTTGATAGTATTTACTTATGTCAGTCCTATACCCATATACCAAAACATTTAATTACGTCGTTTTCAATTGGCAATCTGGAAGTGAAAAAAAGCATTCTGAATGCGTTCAATTGGGCAAAAGTGACAGTTCTGATTCTGAAAAGAAGAGAATTTCCCTTCTGGTTTTAAAAACAGAATCAGAAGCAGAATCACTCACACATTCATAAATTTTAAATGTCAGATGTCACACTTGACAAATGACATTTTTTTTGTAACACATTTGTTTGCATAAATTATACCAGCAGTGAAGTGATTTCTTGAAATTGATATAAAAATTATAAAAAAAACCAAAAGTGCAAAACTTTGTGGAGGATGTAGTGGACAAGTATTCGGAGGAACAGCTAAAATAATATCGCAGCTATCCAAATTCACTTCCTCCATGTTTGCAGCACAAAAACAAAATGAAATTTAGCGCGAATACACATATATGTGACACATGTCATACTCAACCAATACATTCTCACCAAACTTCAGATTCTTCGGAATAAAAAAAAAACTGTTCAATTGGGATTCCGAATCTAACGTCGTTTTCAATTGGCAATCTGGAATTGTTCTTAGATTCGGAATCCCAATTGAACAGTTTTTTTTTTATTCCGAAGAATCTGAAGTTTGGTGAGAATGTATTGGTTGAGTATGACATGTGTCACATATATGTGTATTTGCGCTAAATTTCATTTTGTTTTTGTGCTGCAAACATGGAGGAAGTGAATTTGGATAGCTGCGATATTATTTTAGCTGTTCCTCCGAATACTTGTCCACTACATCCTCCACAAAGTTTTGCACTTTTGGTTTTTTTTATAATTTTTATATCAATTTCAAGAAATCACTTCACTGCTGGTATAATTTATGCAAACAAATGTGTTACAAAAAAAATTTCATTTGTCAAGTGTGACATCTGACATTTAAAATTTATGAATGTGTGAGTGATTCTGCTTCTGATTCTGTTTTTAAAACCAGAAGGGAAATTCTCTTCTTTTCAGAATCAGAACTGTCACTTTTGCCCAATTGAACGCATTCAGAATGCTTTTTTTCACTTCCAGATTGCCAATTGAAAACGACGTAAGAACAATTCCAGATTGCCAATTGAAAACGACGTTAGAGACAATGCTAATTTTATTATTCTTTTCAAACAAGATGAATTGAATTTGATGCATGTTTACAAAGATCACATAAACTCTGATATGACATTTAATCAGTTTAAAGAATTATGTTCTCAGTGTTGGGCTGATAATTTCGGTTTTCTGGTTATAGACAAGGAAAGCACCATTGAAAAAGGTCGATATAAAAACAGTTTTCACAAAATTGCAATACTATAAATATACATTTATCATTTGAAAGCAACACATTACATCAGCAACACTGTTTGAAGGTACTAGTCCATCATATAATCATAATAAAATAAATATTTAAATACTGTCTCATATTTTGTACTATAAAAAATGGATGAAAGCGTGTTAAATGATCTAATAAAAACGCGAAATGTGCTAAAAACAAAATATTTTCAACTAAAAACTGGTAAAATGATGCGAGAAACTGAGTTGGAAAACACTTTCAAACCTATCGTTGAGCCGTTGAAAAAATTGGTTGGAAATGTTAAAAAAGAAGAATCACAACAAGAGGATAATATTAAAACACCGAAACGTCGTAAGCTGCATTTCAAATCTTTTAATGAAAAGGATGAGTAGGACCATGAGCGAGCAGAATCACCTGCATTAGAATTGAATAGTCCAGATAATACTTTTTTATTCAGTACACCAAAAAATTTTGATAGTCCTAATAAATCATCGTCTTTCAATCAACAAAAACTATTGTCAGAGTCGAATCGTGATACGGCCTATGGACCATATTTTGATGCAAACACTCAATCTGTAAAAATAGGAAAATGTAGCTTTAAAATGAGTGATAAGAATATTATCATTGATGATGAAATTTTTACTCGAACTCCGGGTCTCATTGAATTGGTGTTAAAGAAAAATCCTTGTAAGCAAAAATATACTAAGGATGACTTAGAACAATATTCGAAAATCCTACAAAAAACTAATGCATACAGAATGAATCATGATAGTTCTTCTCGAATTAAGAGTAACAGAGGTGTGAAATATACACAAATAATAAAGGCTATTGTAGCTGGACTTAAAAATGATAATGCAAAAATAGGAAAATCGTATTCTAGTATTACTGAAATGAAATACACAAACAGAGATATTGAATATGTACACTGGAATGATCCAAATGAACTTGTAGATAGACTACGAATTTTGATAGCATCTAAAAATGCTGGTAACGATAACCATCAGAATGAAATCACTTCCATAATTGAAGAATTAAAGGAATCAAATATTATATATTAGTATCATACAAAAAAGAAAACTAAACATTTGAACAATGAACGTCGACAAGTTCGGTAGGAACTTCAAACCTACTCCAAAAACCAAAGGTATTGTGGGTCCTCCAGGATTGGGATTTAAACTCTTACCCTCTGGTGATTTTGATATAGAAAGTAAATATTTAAACAATGTTGGAAGTAATCCTGAATATCCCCACCAAGCCGTATGTAAAGGATATGTTGATGATCAAATAAGTCTTAAAGAATCAAGCATTATAAATCACATAAATTTTTCTTTAATGGAAGTTTTATCCACTTTTACTAAGGAAATTCATAGCTAAAAACCCACATAGACTCTACGATAAAGGAAACAATAAAAAGTATGGAACAAGAAAACATGGCATCACAATTAATTTCCCAAAAACTTAAAGGCTCCATAGAAGAAGACAAGTATGTTGAGGAGAAAATAAGAAACAATATTGAACATATTATGAAGACGATATTTCCTAATGTACCCTTTACACCCAAAGATTAAAATAAAATATATAATATATTTTATTTTAATCTTTAATTCATCTTACAAAAAGTAAAAAATTGTTAGTAAGCATTCAACACTTTAAGTAAGTAAGTAAGTAAGTATTCAAAACTTTAACCAGCAACAACTATAAAAATGGACTCAAAAGTTATAATTAAAAACATTTTTGAGTTTTTAAAAACTCATCGCAAGAATGTATTAGATGAGCATTATGAAGAGATCTTAACTTGCATTTCCATGCTTAAAAGATTCGATAATGTACATTACACTGAAACTATTCACGGACATCATTACTCCAATTGCTGTTGGGCATTCAACCAATGTAAGCTAGGACCTGGTACTTGCGCCTGCTATATGCTAGAAAACCGTTTGGTTAGAATTAAGAAATTGATGTTATTATATAAAAGATTGGAATAAAAGCATACATACATTTATAAAAATATATAAAAGATTTGTTTTATTTATATGAAGTCACTCTTTTTAAATATGAGTAAGCGAAAGGTTGTTGAAGAGTTACATAAGCCTACACGGCGAAATTTCAAACGTCGCGTCGTCATGTTATCATAAAGGGGTATGATGACTTGTGGCAAGCAGATCTGGTTGAAATGATACCCTACAGCGATCAAAACAATGGATTTAATTATTTGATGACAGTTATCGATGCTTTTTCAAAATTTGCTTGGGTTGTCCCAATGAAAAACAAAAAATGCATTACTATTTCAAAAGGAATGGATGAAATATTTACTAATTCTTCTAGGATTCCAAAGAACTTGCAAACTGATGATGTAAAGGAATTTTTCAATACAAACTTCAAGAGTTTGATGGAAAAACATAACATTAATCACTATTCTACATTCAGCTCATTGAAGGCTTCAATTATTGAAAGATTTAATAGAACCTATAAGGAAAAAATGTGGAAAGAATCTAGTTTCAATGGAAGCTATAAGTGGATAAATATTTATAAGAAATTGCTTAATGATTATAATCATTCTTACCACCGAAAAATTAAATGTAAACCTGCAGATGTAAACAAGAACAAATCAAAGTCAATGTTATCACTTTTCAAAAATAAGAAAGAAGTGTTTAGTAAAAGAAAATTCAAAGTTGGTGATAACGTAAGAATTAGCAAGTATAAACATGTATTCGAAAAAGGTTATACACCCAACTGGACTACTGAGGTTTTTAAAATAAGAAAAGTCCAAGCAACAAAACCTATAACATATCTTCTCGAAGACTTTCAAGGAAAACCTATTCAAGGAGGCTTTTATGAACTAGAACTGCTGAAAACTGATTGTGCCGATGTATATCTAGTTGAAAAAGTTCTACAAACGAGAGGAAATAAAGTTTTTGTAAAATGGTTGGGATTCCCACCAGAACATAACTCTTGGATCGATAAAAACAAAATTCTGTAAAATTATTAAAAGAAATAAATTTAATTTTTAAAAATTTTAATTTAGCTTCTTTTTCTTATACGTATATATACATATAGGTATATGCTTATAAATTATATTAACATAAAATTATTTATATTTTTGTAAATTTCAGCTCAAACGTTGATCCACGTTGATATGTTTTCTCTAAAACATAAGAGCCTCCTCCAATTAGTAATATGCTTTCTGTGGACAGCTTTGAGTATCTTATCGGTAAAAAGACCTATAAGAAAGAAAAAAATAATTTTCAAGTATTTTGTATAAAGGAAGCAGAACGAGAAAAATTGTATCTTACCGTATATTCGCCCAGATCCGCTACGATTCTATCACCCCACCGTGTCGTAACCTTTCGCAAGGTATAAATGTTATATTTTAGACCCATTTCCAACTCCGATAGCTTTTTGTTGGCTTGAATCCACTGGCTACAGTTAATGAATTTGCTTCAAAAGCAGCGAAATCATCCAGAGTAAAAACGGAGTATTCTGCTTCATCGGAATTAATCATTATGTATAATATTAGTAATTATGTTGACTGTGTAGCTTCTTGAAATCGACTATTCTGATTATCACCAAATCATTTCTTATTTATAGAAGTATCCCCACTCAATCTTCTTACACACACACACACACATACCATTGGTTTGAATGATAGGGGTATTTGAGGGTGAGAGCGATGATAGTTAATCTCCCCCACACAAACATTTTTTTTTCCAATTTTCATAGGGTGAGAATGTTCCTTTCACCTCCCCCATACAAACATTTTTACAATTTTCATGTTGAAACACGTATGGTGTGTGGTAAGGTGTTACTTATGAAATGACTCCCCCCTCAGAGTTCAACCCCTAGTTTTTATTTTATAGAGTACCTATCCCAATCGCAGAACTATGAAAAAAAAGAAGAAAATCTCTTGGTAGGACTTATGTATGTTTTATAGATAGTATGCGGATGACTTGATTGAATTCGTATTTCTATCGTAATATAAAAGTATAAATGTTATGCTAACTAAGTAACAGTCTTATTCCATATCGTGACTAGAGAACATTGCTTCCCATATCAGTTTTTCAATTTTATTAAAGATATTTGTAGAATATTCATATCTAAGAAAAGCTATCCAAAAAGTGTGTGTTTTGCAATCGGTATAAACTGTAAAGTTAATATAATACAATGGTGAATTTTGTTTGTAACGTATGCAGTAGCAAATTTATACAAATGGGTTCTCTTAACAGGCATATAAAAGCTGTACATGGTTATAAGATAAAATGTCCTCAATGTGAAAAAACGTATACGCGAACGGATTCAATGAAGGAACACTTCCGTAAGAAGCATATGAACGACCCCTCCGATAATCTGGCAATTAATAATAAAATCGAAAAGTCTAATAATAAAAGAAAACTTCTTGATAATGATGACCCTCCATCTTCGTCAAACGCATCGAAAAAACGTAGATGCGTTACTTGTGAAATAGACGTGAGTACTTCTGAATGGACACATCACAGTAGAACCAATGATCATAAGAGAAAAAGTAGAGTTCCAGTTATTAATACACGGTTTAACAGAATAAGGCATTGTTTTGAAGGTAAAGTGGAAACGTACTCATTAGAAAATACCGATGAGGGGGTTATAGACATTAATGTATTTTTGAAAAGTTGTAAGACTGATATTATACAACTAATTGGAAAATCGTTTGAAACAAAAGGAAGTGTAAAGTTCAGCATTGAGCTGTTTGCAGAGTTTATAAAATATATAACAGTACATGAAGAATCAGAAAAAACTGAGATAAGTATAAAATCTTTCAAATGTCCAATGCAGATAGTTCTTCAAAATGATAACTTGGAAGATATACTTGAAAATGTGAGTAAGATCATTGAGACTAAAAGTGAAGAGTTTGAGGATAAAGATTCTGGATTGACACTATTTTGTATAAAACATATTGAAGTCAATATTAACGAATATAAGCCCTTAAGAGGTTCAAGTTACTTAAAACTGCCGAGAAGTATTGAATTGAAACAAGCCTGTGTTATGTTACCGACATATTCCTTTGAATATTTTCTTTATTATTTTTCGAAAAGATAAGACGGTACACGACACTGACGACGACTTGAGCAGATTGACTATTGAATTGACTAATGTTTATGTTTGGTATTTATTTCTTTGGGGACGACTATATTATTATATACATCATTATGCTTATAAACATTGAGTAGTAAGAAAGAGTGAGACAGACGTATGACTGGGTTGAGAGGAAGATATTAAAGAATTTAAAACTTAGGATGGTAGTAGATTTTTCATTTCTAAGCTAAAGAGTGCTTTCCGAGAAGCAACTCAAAGAGAGGGTATAACGTAGAATGCTTGATCGGTCTAATTAAGTGAAAACTCGAGTTAGGTAAATTTAGAAAAGAGTAAGCTCAATTTATGAAATATTAATATTAATGATCTTGGAAAGAGGGGAATTGCAGGATTTTCTTTTGTTGGATGGCTGCAAAGCTTAAGGCAAGAGAAAGTAAGAACAAAGGCGTAGGTAAATTATTAACTCCTAAGCAGTTAAAGTGATAAAACGTTCGGCTAGAGAATTGTGTCCAAACAACTATCCTGAATTAAACAAAGAAACTTATAATTTCCTTTGTTGGCGGTACATTTGATTTCTTTAGTTTTTTTTTGAAAATCTAATACTCTCGTATAGATTTTTTTTATATAAAAGGTTAAAAATTTCTTTGGGAAAAATCCCTAAAAAGCTATCAAAGAAGTGATTTGCAATCCAAGAATTGCATATATGTAAGCAGTCTTAAACAAAATTTTAGGTAAGAGTAAATTAATATGTTTTTTTTTGTGAAATGGTTAGTGATTTTTCCTTTTAAATAGAATTTAAATTGGCAGCCGGAAATAACGGCTGCCCGACAAACCCATCCATCCCGGTTCCCGGAAAAATCGTTTAAAAATTTTAAAAAAACCATTCGATACCAGGAGAACAAAGGAAAAGCAGGCAGCAATATCAGTTTGAGCAGCTCTGGAACTTCACTCCATATCCAACATTAGAGCAACCTTTGTAGGGATTGAGGAAGCCACCTAAGTATTAAGTTTGGCTTTGAAAATTTGTATATCCGAAGCAGTTCAGAGGATTAAGTTGTCGCTCCACAAAGCAGAGTTACAGAGTTCGAATCTCCACCAAATTCAACATTTTTTTTAATTTTTTTTATTCATTCTATTTTTTATTAATTTTTTTAGTTAAAGTAAAATCATTTTTTTACCTTAAAATTTGAAGTTGTAAAGTGCCTCTAAAATTGGTAATTCGGAGTGTAAAAAAAAAAATTAACGTTTTATTCCGAATATCACCTCGCGAACCGAGATAAAAGATCAAATTAATTCGCGGAAGTAAAATATATGTATATACATAAGTGAAATAAATACCTACAACGAAAAGAAATCTACTTCGAGTGCATACAAAGATTGCACAGGGCACAACGATTCCTTTTATTCAGCAGCAGTGGCCACTTCTCAAGGAATACAAGGGTGAGTTTGCTTATATCTTTTAAATTCGTTTGAAGGTTATTTAACCTTTATATTACATATACATATATACATATATATAAAATAAAGAAACATTTTTTCTTGTGGAATACTTACGCTAGTTAATAGGGTGGTTTTAAAAAGGGGATTAAAGAATATAAAATAAAGTAAAGTAAAAAAAAATAAAAAAAAAAGGAAGTAAAATCCAAGACTTTGCAATAAGTCGAAGACGCGGTTATATGCGTGAATTATAAATATTAAGATTTTTAGGCTTCGCGTTGCCAATAGAGCTTGGTTGATTTTTACTATATAGCCTGATTAAAACACTTAAAATTGAATTAATAAATTTTGTATTTACTTTTAAATTCAATTAAATTATATAACTTCAAAATAAAATTTTCCTAATTAAAGTTGTCAAATGATTGAACAAAAAAATCACGATTCTTTTTATTTATGAAGGATAATTTCATAACCATGGAATAGTTTTTTTATTAGAAAGGATGAGAGGGCGATGAGAGGAGGGGTGATGACGTGAGGGGGGAAGAAGCCATTCAAAGGGGTTGCTCTAGCGAGGGAGCCAACCAAGGAAGGGAGGGTAGAGGCGATGTCTCGCGCATTAACAACATCGGAATGCAAAGTCTGGCAAGATTTTTTTTGTAGCGACTTGGGTCCAAGAACCACATCCACCGCTGAGCTGAGGGTTCAAGAAGTTGCCAGCCAGGACCAAGGAAAGGCAAAATAGGTCGTTACAAAATGGCGCCCAACGTGTAGCCCTCTATCTTTTTAGATAGAGTGGCTAATTGATTTTTTTGAGCCAATTCATTTTTTTTTATTGATAGATTTTTTTTAACATTAATTTCAATTCAGTTTTATTATTTTAATTTTCAACTTTTCTACATTTTCTTTTCCATTTTTCATTTTTAAAGATTTTTAGTAGTGGTGGCATTTTTTTTGTGAGTCCCGATGACTGGGAAGTTAATTCCTCGGTATCGCGTTGCCGCAAGAAAGATGCAGCCACATAACGCAAAAATAATTTTTTTGTGAAAGATTGTCTGAGTCTTTGGGTATCTTTACTAAAGGTATCCAGGAGTCCAGGCAGTCTTACACAATGTAAAATAATGCTGAAAGAGACCCGTTGATGTAAAGGCGTCTTCGGAGGTCCTTTCAGCAAGTCACTAAAAATTCTCCGAGGGTTCCAGATGTCTTCAAGGATGAAGGATTCGTCCTTAGAAGTCCTGAAACCTGAGGAGAATAACATTTTTTTTAAAAAGTCCTTTACAGTTTTTAGTTTATTTCACTTTTTTTTGGCTCGCAGAACTTCGGCTTCTTCCTCATCTTTGGTTATCATTCTTCTCGCGTCAGAACTCTCATCCTGTTCTTAAATTTTATAAATAAATTTTAAATATTTTATTTTTTTTAAATAAATCTTTTTCAAGATTCATATTTTTATCTTTTTATGAAATTAATCTTTTAATTTTCATATAGTTTCATCATTTTTTTATTATTATTATTTTTTTTTTTACATTTTAAAATTTCGAACTTCTTTAGGCTGGATTCTTCGATACCTGTATCTGCTATCTGCTTTGTGGATTATTTGAGAAGCTTCAGTTTCATTTTTGAAAATTTGTTTTATAAAACACATAGTACAAACTGTGAAATTTCATAGAGTTTTTTTTTGAGTTTGTTATTTTTTTATTATCGCTTTTTTTCAATTCGAATAGTTTTACTTTTTAAAATTTTTCAATATTTTTTTTTAGAATTTTAGTTATCTGAGATTTTGAATATCTAATTGAATTCACAATTTAATTGTTGAAATTTGTTTTGAAGATAAGCATTTTTGAATTTTTTACATTCAAAAAAATTTTCTTTTTTTTCTTTTTATTATCTTACCTATCTGAATTTGAATTTCATATTTTTTTCTTTTAATTTTTTTTTGAATTTCTCTGTGAGTTCTTGAGTGGTTTAACTTTTCCGATTGTGTTTAAAGGAATTATATTTGAAATTACTCATTTTAAATAGATTTTTTTTGGTAAGTGCGTTTGCTGAGGCATGAGCACTAACATACGGAGTTCCTTACACGATAGTTTAGGCACTATTTACGCTCGTTCCGAAGCACGATTTGAAGCCTTCTTTCAAAGGTTCCGAAACAGAATTGATCGATTTGATCTCAATAATTCTTTCAGTTATTCTGAAAACTTGAATTCCGTAGTTTCCGAACTGACAGACAGCATGCCAAACGAATTGGATAGGTCGACCAATGAGGTCGAAAATGAAAATGCAGATGCGCCACCACCTATGGGTGAAGCTAATACTTTCCCAAGCGACCAAACTGCTGAATTAGCAGCGCGAATTGAAAGAACCATGATGACGAACCAAATAAAGTTGTTCGAAACTTTCGACGTCTTCATGGGGAACGTAATTCAGAAGCTAGAGTCGCTTGGGATACAACAACAACCCCAACCTGGCGGGTCGAATAGCAATCCGTTCAATAACGGTGCGCAACAACGGCAGAGTGAAGTCCGCCAATCAACACCGGAGGTTAGGCTTTCTACAGCCCCTTCTTTAGCCTCCAGTGGTTCTACCATATGCCGATTAGATCGCTGGGACATATCCTACAACGGCAACGAAAATGTAAGCGAATTTCTTTTTAAGGTCGATCGAAAGCGAGCATCCTCACCTTACACTGATGAACAAATCGTTGACAATTTTCACGTTTTGTTGAAAGAAAGGCCGTGCAAATGGTATTGGGCCTTTCTACGTAAAAACCCTAATGTTTCGCTTTCGGACCTTAAAACCGCGATGAAGAAAGAATTTGGTAGGTTAGAAAGCGATGTTGAGATTTACATGAGGGTACTCACGAGAAAGCAGGGTGTTAAGGAGTCGTTTGACGACTATTACAATGCTATCGCGAGCATGAACGATAGGTTGAAAGAACCTTTCGATGATCGGAAGATGATCGACATTATCCGAAATAATGCCAAGGACAAAATAGGTGAGATTTTGTTAGCGGCTGACTTAAAGAGCCTCGAACAAGCTCGAAATAAGGCTCGCGAAGCGGAACGATTTTTGGCGAAGCGCACTTCTGCTCCAAAAACTGTCCATGAGATCGCAGCCGGTGAAGATCAAAGTGCGATTTTCCCGGATGGAGAAGAAGTCTCCGCAATAGCCTACAATCGCAAACCGACTTCCACGGCTAATTATGTCTGCTGGAATTGTGGCCAAAAAGGTCATGCTTACCATTTTTGTCCGTCCAATATAAGGACATTATTTTGTTTCCTTTGCGGGGAAAAAGGGGTCAACACTGTTGATTGTGGCAAGCACTCGGGAAACCAACCAGGGAACGAACGGAAGAGTGGCGAAATTCGTTCCACCAGGGATGCTCTGAACCACTCCCAAAAGTAAGTGGAGATTCCAAAATCTCCACCAAAATTACTGACGCGGATGTTCCAACCAAGATTTTGGAACGAACAACAAATGTGAGTCCGGTAGATGTTGAAGCTCATCCTGTTAAAACCCTTTCACTTAAATCGCTTCACGAACGGAAAGTTCAATACTATAAAACTCGTCAACGAATTTTCGGAACTAGCCATACGAGTAATATAGCTAGTTTGCATATCCAGAAGTGTCGAAGTCGTTTCCGAAAACGAAGAAAATTTCGAAAACAAATTTTAGAATCTATCATTTCTTCAAATACAGATGGAAGAATGTACGCTTGCGTTCAATTAAACGGTGAATCTGTTTTTGGATTGTTGGATAGCGGAGCTTCGATATCGGTATTAGGTAACGACTGTTGGGAATTGGTTAGGAAGATTGGTTCGGAAGTAAGGCCATATAAAAACGTTGTGCGAACCGCTGACGGTAAATCGCACGATATAGTCGGCTACTGCGAAATTGAAACTTCGTATAATGGTCTTACCAAACAACTTTCTTTCTACCTAATTCCCAATCTTACCCAGAAGCTTTATTTGGGGATGAATTTTTGGAGAGAATTCCACCTTATGCCTCAAATATCGGAAATTCAAGCTGACCTCACATTTGACGAAGATGAAGTGAATATAAAGGACGAGGCTGAGCTGATAGATCTCTCTCCAGAACAAAATCTAGAACTGGAAAGAGTCAAAAACTTATTCCCTAACTTTGTAGTGTTAGGATTAGGAAAAACCAATCTTGGGTGTCATGTCGTTGACACTGAGAATGCCGCTCCTATAAAGTCTCGACACTACCCTTTGTCTCCAGTTCGCCAAGAAGAAGTGTATAAAGAATTAGACCGCATGCTAGAGCTTGATGTTATCGAGGTTAGTAATTCGCCATGGAGTAGTCCGGTGGTTTTAGTGAGGAAACCAGGCAAGGTTCGTCTCTGCTTGGATTTTCGCAAAGTCAATGCAGTTACCGTTAAGGATGCGTATCCGTTACCACATGTGGAGGGGTTACTCAGCCGGATCAAAGACACAAGATTTATAACCGGTATAGACTTGAAAGATGCTTATTGGCAAATTCCTCTCGATGAGAAATCTCGCGAGAAGACCGCATTCACAGTTCCGGGTAGGCCTCTTTATCACTTCAAGGTGATGCCTTTTGGGTTGAGCAATGCGGGCCAAACGATGTGTCGAGTGATCGATCAAGTCATACCCGGTTCTCTCCGCGAAAATGTTTTCGTCTATCTAGACGATCTTTTGATCTGCACTTCCGATTTTGAGTCCCACATGCGCATCCTTAGCGAAGTAGCTGCTTGTCTACGTCGAGCGAATCTCACTATTAACCTCGATAAAAGCAAGTTCTGCATGCGAGAAATAAAATTTTTAGGTTTCATAGTTGGTCAGGGTACATTGCAAACGAATCCTGACAAAGTCGAGGCGATGATCAATTTTCCAGTACCGACTAGTGTCCGACAAGTTAGGAGATTTTTGGGAATGACCGGATGGTATAGGCGGTTCATACGAAATTATGCCGACTTGGCAGCACCGCTTACAGACTGCTTAAAAAAGAAAGCGAAATTTGAATTGACGCCTGAAGCCTTAGAAGCATTTCACAAGTTGAAAACAGCACTTTCGTCTGCTCCAGTGTTAGCGCAACCCGACTTCAAAAAACCATTTACGATTCAGTGTGATGCATCTTCAGAGGGTGTGGGTGGTGTTCTCTTTCAGTTGGATGAGAACGACAACGAAAAACCGATAGCCTACATGTCGAAGAAGCTAAACAAATCGCAGAAAAATTATACGGTTACCGAGCAGGAATGTCTTGCAGCCGTCCTGAGTATACGCAAGTTTAGGCCCTATGTTGACGGATTACCTTTCACCGTAATAACAGACCATTCTAGTCTAAAATGGCTAATGTCAATGAAAGAACTCAGCGGCAGATTAGCTAGATGGAGCTTGGAACTCCAAGGTTACAATTTTAAAATTGAACACCGAAAGGGATCCCTCAATATAGTGCCTGACTCGCTGTCCAGGATGGATATGGAAGAGATTGCTGCAAAAGTAACCGTAGAAGATGAAGCGATGATGTGTGGTGAAATCGACCTTAATTCGGTTGAGTTTGATTCGACGCAATATTCCCTACTGAGAGAGAACATCAACTCTAATCAGTCTGAACTTCCTGATCTAGTGGTATCGGGAAAATTTATTTATAAAAGGGTTAGGTTTAGGACAGGTGAAGTAGACGAGGAGGACTCGTTATGGCGACTTTGGGTACCTGAAGCACTAACGCAACAATGCATCGAACTGGCACATGACACTACGTTGAGCTGTCATAGCGGTTTTGCAAAAACCTATGCTCGCATCAAAGCCAAATTCTATTGGCCTAAAATGCTTAAAGATGTGAAAACTTATGTGAAAGAGTGCGATATTTGTAAAATGGTGAAAGCCCCAAACAAAACTCTTCGTCCACCAATCACAACCCAAACAATTACTGAAAGACCTATGCAACGTTTATATATAGATTTTTTAGGTCCATATCCACGTACAAAACGAGGTAACGTTTACGTCTTTATTGTAGTGGATCATTTCACGAAATTTACCTTCCTTAAGGCGATGTCAAAAGCAACATCTTCTAGAATCATCCAGTTTCTAGAAGTTGATATATTTCACACTTTCGGCACCCCTGAAAAGATTCACTCTGACAACGGACGTCAGTTCGTATCCAAAGAATTTAAACAATTCTTGGATAACTACGGCATACAGCATGTGCGAACGGCTTTGTATTCTCCACAGGCTAACATTTCCGAGCGGGTCAACCGAAGCGTCCTAAGCAAACTCAGGGTCTTGATATCGAAAGAGCAAAACGACTGGGATACACATTTATCCAGCATAGCGTGTGCTCTCAGATCCGATATCCATGATTCCATAGGTTGCCAACCATACTTCGCCCTTTTTGGCCAGAATATGGTGAATCACGGCTCATCCTATAAAATTTTACGCGAACTGAAAGCTTTAGGAGACCCGGAGATGTTAGTCCTGCCGAATGCACTGAAAACTGCGATTGCCAGACAGACGATGTCAGAGAATCTTTTCAGGGCACACGTTAAGTCTAAAAACACTTATAATTCTAGAGCAAAACATGTAACTTACCGCGAAGGACAAGAAGTTTTTCACAGAAATTTTGCTCAGAGTAAGTTTTCTTCAGGAATCAACGCCAAACTTCTTCCCAAGTTCGTAAAATGCCGAGTGCGGAAGGTTATTGGCAACTGCATGTATGAATTGGAAAGCAGAACCGGAAAAGCCATCGGCATCTTCCACGCGAAAGACATACGCCAGTAAAATCCTGGAATTAAAATAAAAACATACCACAAAGTATCTTGTCGTGTCATAGATTTTGTTAAAAAAATACTTATCTGACTAATTTGCATGTTTTTATGCCCGGCTAGATGATCCTTAAGTGGGTTCGCGTCCCACGTTGGTTCATTACTGACGAAGATAAATATCCAATTCTTGTGGACTATGTACATACATATGTATATTTTCGAAAATTAAAAATTTTTCACAAAACACACACTTGACTATTCTCAAGGACTAGATTTGACTTACACACTATTTATTTTTTTGTATCTTTTGACGATTTTAAACTGACACAACACATTATGACAAACCAATGACTATATGTATATTTCATTATTTATTTATTTCAATTGACGATCGAGTTAATCGAATCTTTTTTTTTTTTTTACTTTTTTCATTGGAAAATTCGTGCAATAACTTTACTTGACCGTTTTTCCTTTTTAAACATTTTTTTTTTATTTAATATCTCGTGCAATACAATAATGACTCTAATTTATTTTATTATTTTATTTATTTAATTTATCTTGACTTTTTATTCTTATTTGTGCAATAATAAACCGGGAAATAAGCAATTATACACAAAATCATTTTTTTATTAAAAACAACACTCAACCCGCAATAACAATATCCCGACGGCAAAACGCAATTTTCATTTTCTTTGATATCAAGGTTATTGACCTCCGTAAATTTCGCGATTTGTAAACAAAAAAACGAACGGATTTTTTTTAGTTATTATATATTCCTGTTGAATGTCGGTTATGTACATATGTTTAATTAACGGAGCAACCATAGAGTTGTCTCATACACACTTCCGTTATCCCGTTTTGATATATTATATTAGCTTTGTTTACATTTTTGATTCGTTTTTTTTTTATTGTCACATTTTTGTTGCATTTGATTGCTAAATAATTAAATAATTTTGAAAACAATTTTCACACATAAACACCGACTTTAACTTACACAAAATGACGAACGACTCACAATCCAATTCAATATACATAGATAATCTACCTGATGGTTCACACTTATATTGTACAACGACGAACGACGTGCGCCGCCGCCGCCGCCGCCAACGAACGACTTAGCCAAATCACGATGGGCGTGTACGTGGGTTCATTTGCATATTTCTGGTAATATTTTCACCAGAAAAAAGCAAAGCCCTGTTACCGACATATTCCTTTGAATATTTTCTTTATTATTTTTCGAAAAGATAAGACGGTACACGACACTGACGACGACTTGAGCAGATTGACTATTGAATTGACTAATGTTTATGTTTGGTATTTATTTCTTTGGGGACGACTATATTATTATATACATCATTATGCTTATAAACATTGAGTAGTAAGAAAGAGTGAGACAGACGTATGACTGGGTTGAGAGGAAGATATTAAAGAATTTAAAACTTAGGATGGTAGTAGATTTTTCATTTCTAAGCTAAAGAGTGCGTTCCGAGAAGCAACTCAAAGAGAGGGTATAACGTAGAATGCTTGATCGGTCTAATTAAGTGAAAACTCGAGTTAGGTAAATTTAGAAAAGAGTAAGCTCAATTTATGAAATATTAATATTAATGATCTTGGAAAGAGGGGAATTGCAGGATTTTCTTTTGTTGGATGGCTGCAAAGCTTAAGGCAAGAGAAAGTAAGAACAAAGGCGTAGGTAAATTATTAACTCCTAAGCAGTTAAAGTGATAAAACGTTCGGCTAGAGAATTGTGTCCAAACAACTATCCTGAATTAAACAAAGAAACTTATAATTTCCTTTGTTGGCGGTACATTTGATTTCTTTAGTTTTTTTTTGAAAATCTAATACTCTCGTATAGATTTTTTTTATATAAAAGGTTAAAAATTTCTTTGGGAAAAATCCCTAAAAAGCTATCAAAGAAGTGATTTGCAATCCAAGAATTGCATATATGTAAGCAGTCTTAAACAAAATTTTAGGTAAGAGTAAATTAATATGTTTTTTTTTGTGAAATGGTTAGTGATTTTTCCTTTTAAATAGAATTTAAATTGGCAGCCGGAAATAACGGCTGCCCGACAAACCCATCCATCCCGGTTCCCGGAAAAATCGTTTAAAAATTTTAAAAAAACCATTCGATACCAGGAGAACAAAGGAAAAGCAGGCAGCAATATCAGTTTGAGCAGCTCTGGAACTTCACTCCATATCCAACATTAGAGCAACCTTTGTAGGGATTGAGGAAGCCACCTAAGTATTAAGTTTGGCTTTGAAAATTTGTATATCCGAAGCAGTTCAGAGGATTAAGTTGTCGCTCCACAAAGCAGAGTTACAGAGTTCGAATCTCCACCAAATTCAACATTTTTTTTAATTTTTTTTATTCATTCTATTTTTTATTAATTTTTTTAGTTAAAGTAAAATCATTTTTTTACCTTAAAATTTGAAGTTGTAAAGTGCCTCTAAAATTGGTAATTCGGAGTGTAAAAAAAAAAATTAACGTTTTATTCCGAATATCACCTCGCGAACCGAGATAAAAGATCAAATTAATTCGCGGAAGTAAAATATATGTATATACATAAGTGAAATAAATACCTACAACGAAAAGAAATCTACTTCGAGTGCATACAAAGATTGCACAGGGCACAACGATTCCTTTTATTCAGCAGCAGTGGCCACTTCTCAAGGAATACAAGGGTGAGTTTGCTTATATCTTTTAAATTCGTTTGAAGGTTATTTAACCTTTATATTACATATACATATATACATATATATAAAATAAAGAAACATTTTTTCTTGTGGAATACTTACGCTAGTTAATAGGGTGGTTTTAAAAAGGGGATTAAAGAATATAAAATAAAGTAAAGTAAAAAAAAATAAAAAAAAAAGGAAGTAAAATCCAAGACTTTGCAATAAGTCGAAGACGCGGTTATATGCGTGAATTATAAATATTAAGATTTTTAGGCTTCGCGTTGCCAATAGAGCTTGGTTGATTTTTACTATATAGCCTGATTAAAACACTTAAAATTGAATTAATAAATTTTGTATTTACTTTTAAATTCAATTAAATTATATAACTTCAAAATAAAATTTTCCTAATTAAAGTTGTCAAATGATTGAACAAAAAAATCACGATTCTTTTTATTTATGAAGGATAATTTCATAACCATGGAATAGTTTTTTTATTAGAAAGGATGAGAGGGCGATGAGAGGAGGGGTGATGACGTGAGGGGGGAAGAAGCCATTCAAAGGGGTTGCTCTAGCGAGGGAGCCAACCAAGGAAGGGAGGGTAGAGGCGATGTCTCGCGCATTAACAACATCGGAATGCAAAGTCTGGCAAGATTTTTTTTGTAGCGACTTGGGTCCAAGAACCACATCCACCGCTGAGCTGAGGGTTCAAGAAGTTGCCAGCCAGGACCAAGGAAAGGCAAAATAGGTCGTTACAGTTAATGTGCAAAATAATGATAAATTCTGTTTCAAATGGGCAGTTATATCAGCTCTTTCCCCCATAGATGACAATTCAAATAGAGCTAGTAAATATCAGATTGAAAACATTCAAAACGGAATGATAAGTTTAATGAATGGAACTCTAGTTAACTTTACAAATTTAGTTTTCCCTTTGAAACTTAAAGATATTTCGATTTTTGAAACTCTAAACCCTGCAATAAGTGTAAATGTGTTCGGAGTAGAAAATAATGGAACTGGAGAAAACTATAAAGTTGTAGGTCCATATTATAATTCTAATCATAAGAGAGACCTACACATAAACTTGTTACTTATACAAGAAGGCGAAAACAATCACTATGTGTGGATAAAAAATATGTCCAGGGGTGGAATCGGCTATAGGTGATAGTTGACTATCAAATTTTTGATAGTCAAATTGACTATCACCGAGTTTCCCGTCTGTGTAAGCTCATTCAATTCAATTCAATCGATTGAACAATTTCAGAATATAATTGTCACAATTCATTGTTGCTATGGTGAAATTTTAAAATGATTTCTATAAAATATCTAAATAAAAGTATTATTCTTATAATTTTTCGACTGTCGTAAGCTTTGTTGGTCACAAGAATGTGTTTTTGTACCTAAAAAGGTAACTGACAAAATTTTACATTCGTTTTTTTGTAAGCGTCTGGTAGCTCTACTCAGAAACGACATGTTTGTAGGAAAACGATTATCAAATTTTTCTAGCGAGAGCTTTTTAGGTATCAATTTGACTATCACCTTACACAGATCAAATTCGATTATTTTGACTGTCAACAATCAAGAATCACCTTAGCCGATTCCACCCCAGATTAATAGGAGCTCAAATAAATCATGGTAAACGATCAATTAGAATGTGTAATTCATGTCTGCTGATATTCAACACGGATAAAGGATTTGAGAAGCATGAAACTGAATGCAACAAAATTGTGACAGCCCTACCAAATGAGACAAATAATATACTACAGTTTGAGCATCAAACGAGGTCACTCGAAGTGCCATTTGCCATCTATGCAGATTTTGAATGCATGCTGGTGAATATTGATAACTGCCAACCTGATTCCTCAAAATCATCGACTACATCGATTAAAAAACATATCCCGATTGCTGTTTCATACTTTATCAAATGCTCATTTGATCCATCTCTAAATAAATTGTTCAAATACACCGGTAAGTACGTTTGTTTTAAAGGATTTATCTCTTATGCTGTATGAAAATTATGACCGCTGTAATATAAATTTTTTTTGTTTACTCTAGGTGAAGACTGTGCACGAGTTTTTGTTACGAACTTGATTGAAGACTCCAAACATATTCATCAACATCATTTGAGTAAGAAGATCACAATTAATATGACACCCCAGGATGAAATCAAATTTCAGCAGGCAACAAGATGTCATACTTGCAAGAAGGCAGTATGGGGCGACGTAAAGGTACGAGATCATGATCACTTGACTGATAAATTCAGAGGAGCAGCGCATTCAAATTGTAACTTAAACTATAAGATACCTAAATTCATTCCAATTTTTTTCCATAATTTGACCGGTTATGATTCTCATTTATTTATAAAAGAGCTGGGTAATATCAAAGGGTTTATCAATATTATTCCCCTCAACAAAGAGAAATATAGATCCATATCAACAAAACTATTAATAAATAGTGAGCAGAGCGAGTTTCTAGAATTACGGTTCTTAGACTCATTTAGATTTTTACCTTCAAGTATAGATAAGATAGCAAAAACTTGATGAAAAAAAATATTTTAAAATTTTATCAACATTTTTCAAAGATGATGAATCTATTCAACTTATGACTCGTAAGGGTGTTTTATGCTATGATTATTTAGATTCTATAGAAAAATTAGGTGAGACGGAGCTTCCTCCAATAGAATCATTTAGAAATTCTTTGGTTGAAGAGGATTGTAACCAAGATGATTATAATCATGCTGAGAAAGTTTGGTCACATTTTAAATGTAGTAATTTAAGAGAATATCTTGAACACTATTTAATTACAGACGTCTTAATTTTATCAGACATTTTTGAAAAATTTAGAATTGATTCTAGAACAATTTATGGTCTAGACCCCTGTCACTATTATAGATTGCCAGGTTTTTCGTGGGATGCTATGTTGAAAGAAACAGGTGTTAAGCTTGAAGTTTTGACAGACATTAACATGTATAACTTTTTCGCTAAGGGTATAAGAGGAGGTTTAACACAATGTAGCTTGCGACATTGTAAAGCAAATAATAAATATTTGGTTGATTATGATTCAAGTAAACCATCTGATTATTTAATGAACTAAGAAAAAAAGCCACCACAAAGTTTGAAAAGGATCAGCGTAAACTTTGCAATAATGCTGTATTCGGAAAAACTATGGAAAATGTAGACAAACGAAAAGATGTTCAAATTGTCAATTCAATAGAAAGCAAAGGCACTCATCTCGGTAGTCGCGCTCTTATAGCTAAACCTAATTTTCATAGCATATTAGAATTTTCGAAAACCATGGCTGCTATTCAGTTAAAACGAATTTACAGTGTATATAATAAGCCTATATACTTAGGTTTTTGTGTTTTGGAGATTTCAAAGTATAAAATGTACGACTTTCATTATGCATACATGAAACCTAAATTTACTGACAATCTACATCTGGCCTACATGGATACCGATTCATTTATTTATAAAATAAGAACAGATGATTTTTACAATGATATAAGAAATGATATAATAGATAAATTTGATACTTCAGACTATCCACCCCAAAACCGCTACGGTATTGCCCAGCTCAATGTGAAAAAGTTAGGATTTATGAAGGATGAAAATAATGGTAAAATAATGAAGGAATTTATAGGATTAAGAGCTAAAATGTATAGTATAGACATAGAAGATGCAGCACTAATAAAAAAGGTTAAGGGTGTTAAATCAGCAGCTGTAAAAAAATGTCTTTACAAAATTATAGAGACTGTTTGCTACACAAACAAAACTTCTATAGTAAAATGTTGAACTTTAGATCTAAACACCATACTATATACACCGAATGTATAAACAAATTAAGTTTAAGTTGTTCTGATGATAAAAGATTTATATGTACTAATAATGTAAATACACTAGCTTGGGGTCATTATCGAATAGAACTTGAAAATGAAATGTAAAACTGATCTTGTGGCAGTGGCCTTAAAATTTAATTAAAAAATAAAAAAAAATATTAAAAAAAATTAACATGTCTTTTTACTTAACGATTCTTTTCTCTCTTCACTCATATGGACCATCTTTTCTGAACAAACTTAACTCTTAAACATCATGTTCTGTTCATGATTTTGTTCAGTTTCCTATGGTGATTTTTGCGTTCCGAACGTGAATTTTACGTTTTTGCGTATTAACGTGAACGTGAATTTTACGTTCTAACGTGAACGTGAATTTTACGTTTTTACGTTCTAACGTGAACGTGAATTTTACGTTCTAACGTGAACGTGAATTTTACGTTTTTAGGTTCTAACGTGAACGTGAATTTTACGTTTTTTACGTTCTGAAGTTTGCTAAGCATGGTCTAGAACCCAAAATAATATCGGTATCTAACGTTTGCTAAGCATGGTCTAGAACCCAAAATAATATCGGTATTTATCATAGATCGGAACCCCGGTGATATTTAGCATAGATCAGAACCCTGGTGATGCCGGTATTTAGCATAGATCAGAACCCTGGTGATGCCGGTGATCTCGTACCCTCTAGTTACTACTACTTCCGTAATTTGCCATGGAAATTGTAGAAAATTATTTCATATGGCCTGTATTGACGCACCATATAGTACAATTAAACTCTTCAAAGAGAGAAAATCATTTTACTTTTTCTGCGACGACTGTGATCCGTTCGCATACACAAACATTGTTCGTGATTTACTGCAGAATAAATTGAATCTTGACAAATTATATTCGCATGTACTAAGACTATCAGAAAAGGTGGATAATTTAAATTCCATGCATACTAATGACGCAGTTATTAAAGAAGTAGAAATGTCGAATATTCCAAATGATTCTGCTTGTTTGAAACGTAAGATTGACGACATCGATTCCGAAGATAACCCGTTGACAAAAAAACTTGCTACAAACTCTACTCAACCAGAATCCTCATATTTATCGACTCACCCAACTGAATCCGTACAGCAGCCAACATCCGAAGAACAGTGTTAATTTGATACACCCTTCACCAACCTCTCAACAACCTATAGCAACACCGACTGAACCTACTTTAACAGACGCTCTTACGTCATCGCGATCATCATGCCCTCCTCTTCCTTTCACTACGCCATCTATAGGAACCCTGCTATCGTTACCAGCGTCATTAATTCCTACGATTAATACAAATGAACAGGGAGTTCGAAATATATCTCCTATATCTAGTGGTTTAAAAGTAGTCGAAGGTCACCGTACTCTATTCATATCAAAACTCGACCCTTCAACTAATGCTCTTGATATTAAGAAATATACTCAAAAAAAGCTTGGTTTCTCGACAACCATGAAAGTAGAGAAATTGATCCACCGCAACTATTCGAAATATGCATCTTTCAAACTAAGAATGCCGGACTCTATCTTTGGACTTCTCAACTCCGTTTCTATGTGGCCTAGTGGTATAATAGTCCACGAATTTGAAAATAAGCAAATCAGCACAAGAATATCATCTTCTAACCATTTTCGCAATATCCAGACAATGCCACATCATCAAAGAAGCAGCTTCAAAAAATTCTAATCTATTATCAAAATGTCAACGGACTACGGACAAAGATCAATAAGGTCTACAAAAATATAACCATTCTACCACACGAAATAATCATTTTGACTGAAACTTGGCTAAACAATACATTCTTGGATACGGAACTCTTCGATTCGAATTATCAAGTGTACAGACGTGATAGACACTGCTTAAATGACATTAGCACTGTAGGAGGTGGACTTTTGCTTGCCGTAAAAAATTGCTTGATATGCACTTTGGTTGACGACTTTCATCAATCTGATGTCGAAATAATTTGCATAAAAGTTAAAACTGCGACAGGACGCTATACATTATCGCCACATACATACCTCCAAGCTCTCCTAACAACGTTTATGAAAACTTAATTAATTGCATAGACAAAATAAACGATCAAATTGAGCCACAAGACGAGTTACTAGTCTTAGGAGATTTCAATCTTCCAAACTTGATCTGGACTAAACAGACGCATGAGAGCTATCTATCTCCTATTAACATGTCCTCTACCAACGAATTCTTGAAAATTGACGGTCTTTCCTCATGTGGACTAAGCCAAATTAATGGGGATTGCCAACAACTTCAACAAAATATTGGACCTTATATTCTTCTCGGACACACTCAATGCTGATATTGCTGTAAATTCAGCCAATACCCTACTTGTCGAAGAAGACCGACATCACC
This sequence comes from Eupeodes latifasciatus, assembly GCA_920104205.1. Lineage (NCBI taxonomy): Eukaryota > Metazoa > Arthropoda > Insecta > Diptera > Syrphidae > Eupeodes > Eupeodes latifasciatus. The sequence goes on from OV049924.1 coordinate 279,263,178, forward strand.
CAGCATTAGACCTATCTTTTAATTTAAATGTATGTAATGTTCCTAATTGCTCCAAAGAAAATCTTGAATTTAACTTTAAAAAATGCAGACTTAATGAACTTATCAACCTGTTATGTAATGTTAACTGGAATCATTTGTTTGAGAACTGTGACTTTAATGCTATGTGCTCTAAATTCTATTGTGTTCTCTTTAACTTTTTTTATGAGACCACACCATTAAGAAAACCGCGCAATATTTCTAAATCTCCTCCATGGTTTGAATCTTGCCTAAAAAATTTAAAGAATAAAAGAAACAAGGCCTGGATTAAATATAATAAAACAAACGCTGATAATGACTTGGTAATTTACAATGAGCTAAGAAATATGTTTATTGACTATTCAGATATTCTTTATAATGACTTTATTTTAAATACTGAAACCGACATAAAAAACAACCCAAAAAACTTTTGGAGCTATGTTAATAGTAAGAGAAATACTGATGGGTATCCAAACTGCATGTCTTTCAAGAACGAACTTAGCCATGACTCTGAAAAAATTTCAAATATGTTTGCAAATTTTTTCAAAGATGCTTTCGAAGTAGCGAACTCCTGTCAAATGCCTGAGTTATTGGCCCCTTCACAAAATTTCCCTCATTTGAATTCAATTAATCTTTGGATCTCTGAAGATGAAATCGTTCGCAAAGCTTCAGAACTTGACGTTTGTTATAGTCCTGGCCCAGATGGTGTACCTTCTTATATTTCCTATCCTCTATCTATTTCCTATCCTCTATCCTATCCTCTTCATATTCTTTTTAATGAATCGCTCAAATCTTCAATTTATCCTGAAATTTGGAAGAGTTCGTACATTACACCGATACATAAAAAGGGTAGTAAAAATGAAATACAAAATTATCGTCCCATTGCAAAATTGTCCGTCATCCCTAAGTTATTTGAGTCCATTATTTGTAAAGTCATATCGTTTAATTGTAAGTCTTTAATTTGTGACAGTCAACATGGTTTTGTTCAAAATAAGTCGACAGTTACTAACCTCTTTCATTTCAGTTCTTTTTGTTTAGATTCGTTTGAAAAACGGAAACAAGTTGACTGTGTCTTCACAGACTTCAGTAAGGCCTTTGATAAATTGTGCCATAAAACATTAACTTCCAAACTTAAATCCCAAGGCTTAATGATAAATTTGTTAGTTGGGTTTCGTCGTACTTATGTATATAATAGATCATACAGCGTAGTTTTTAGGAATGAGCGGTCATCATATTTTTATACCAACTCTGGCGTACCACAAGGTAGCCACTTAGGACCTTTACTGTTTATTCTGTACGTTAATGACTTACCTTCTATTATAAAACACTCATCTGTTTTACGCTGATGACATTAAAATTTTCAAACGTATTGACTCACTTGACGACTGTTTACTCCTACAAGATGATCTAAATAGTTTTCGTGAATGGTGTTTTATAAATAAGCTTTTACTTAACATAGACAAATGTAAATTAATGTGTTTTACACGCAAACAAAATGTTTTGACTTTCAATTATCAATTAGACTCTTCTTATTTGACTAAACTCTCTACTTTCTCTGACCTAGATATTATTCTTGACTCAAAATTAACTTTTACAAATCATTATGACTATATTATTAAAAAACAAATAAGACACCCGGATTTATAAAACAGTTTTCACATGATTTTCGCGACCCTTATATTCTTAAACTTCTGTATATATCATTTGTAAGACCGATATTGGAATATGGCTGCATAATATGGGCTCCCTTTTATTCAGTCCATATAAACAGAATAGAAGGAGTACAAAGAAGATTCATGCGCTTCTGCCTCCGTTTGTTCCCATGGTCCAATAGGCTCGAACTTCCACCCTACAATCATAGGCTCACGCTCATAAATCTTCCATCGCTTTCTAAACACAGAGAGTACATTCAGCTGTGCTTTATTATAAAATTAATCAATTGGTCAGTCATATCACCATCAATTTTGGAACAATTAAACTTTATTTATAGCCGTTCAAGTATTAGAAGACAAGTTCCTTTACGCCCTATATCAAGCAGATCGAACTATGGTAAAAACAGTCCCCTCAACCAATTGATTTCAGTTTACAACAAGTATTACTTTTTGGTATATTCCGTAAGCGATGATTTTAAAAGTAAAACATTTAAAGTAAATTTCTTCCATACCTCAGTTTAGCTTTTTTTTTTTGCAATTAGCTTAAAGCATTGAAAATCTAAAAATAAATCTAATATTAGTCTTAAGTTCTAACGTTAGTTTGTTAACGAATTCAATAAATAAAATAAAATAGGTTATCTAGACCATCACAAATTGCTTTTGCACGTTTTCGAGTCGGTATCTGAAAACTTTTTGGGTTATCCTGTTCCCGAAAATGAATCAAAGCTTTGAAATCCAAATTTGACGACAACAAGAAACCATCAACCATCCAAAAGCGCAAATTTTTGGGAATGCTAAATTTCTACACTTGTATTGTTCCCAAAGCTGCTCAAATTCCAGTTCCTCTTTACGCTATCTATGCAGCAACAAAAACAATGACATTTTTAAGCCTGCAATGAAGCTCTTAACTCAAAACTTCTTGCACACCCAGATGTCAATTTCAATTATGATAGATGCATCCGACACAGCTCAAATGCTGTTATACAACAGTATCCAACCGTTGGCAACCGCTTGGATTACTTTTATACAAATTTGTAATAAAGTCAATTCCGGTTTTAAGAAAACTTGCTCAAAGAACGTTTTAATCCAACGAACATGAAAAATATATTGCAGCACATGTTCTCAAGCATGATGCCAAAAATTCAATTCTTCTTCTGTAACAACTTTTCGAAAAGCGACGCGACGAAAGCATTTCTTCACTTGTCTCAATTCCTCTATTTGATTGTCGCCAAGAAGTTTTCTTTCTTCAATGTTATACAATGAAAAAAATACATTTTAAAATTTCCATAAACAAATAACATATTCAAGACACTAAACCTTTTAAATCTTAAATCAACCTCTGCTTCTGTCTATCTCTCGGCTTCTTTCTCAGAATAGGCTGGAACTCTGCTCCTTTTTTTTCTATTTGGAAAAAAGTTTTTGATTTTTAAACCTCAATTAAACATATAGTTGCTGCTTAGGTTCATTTTCTTTTAGCCGGTTGAGAAGACGGACTGGGTTCGTCCGTACGAAGACTTTCTTGCGAATTTTCTGAAGCAGGCCGCGAAATTTTATAGTATTCCAAATTTGTGGCTCATTTCAATACTCAGATTATACATACATCGCTTCTAATGTGCTGCTTTTTTTCTATTACATATTTTGTAAGGCATGTTGGCTATCATTTAGATTAGAGAGTGTTTACATATGCTTTTACTCAGTCGGTTGTATCTAAGGCTTATTCTTAAATACAATAGAATTCATACTAACTTAAAAACTATACACAAAAAAGGATTAGAGTAAGCAACGCACCAGAAATGAACTTTCTTATATTCATTTTGTATGTAATTGTTTTGTTTCTTGTCATTTAGGTAGTTAGAACTCAGTTTTTGACTGCAAAAAAAAATATGCTATTACGAGGGTAATGAATAAAATGAGTTGGGTATAGGCTATCCCAAGACAACTGGTACCGACGCACGCAGCACATCCCGCACGGTTCATCCCCAGATAATCCCAGAAAAGCTTTCCAATTTAATTTTAAATTATACATCTTATGATGATAAGAAAAAGCAAGAACACGTAGGATTATATTTTAAAGCGATCACCTCCATTGGTAGTTTAGAATAAAACTTAAAATGTAGTTACGTAGATGTGGAAAACGAAGAAAGAGTAGTATGTATTTGTCTAATAAGAAAATAGTGTTGGATAGCTTCAAGCAGATAGGTAGGGTGGCAAAAGTAAGATCAATAAATGGGGTAATCAATGGAGTCCATGTCAAATATTTACCTGCGGATATGTCTATATTGTAATAAATATGATTTAAAAATAAAACCAGCATAAAAGTGTTCATATATGCGTTTCGCCCCGGTGTAATGGTTAGGCTCATCAGAAGATGACCATTACACCTTGTCTTGACGCATATTTTCCCGAATAAATCGAGATTCCATATAATCCGAGCTACATAGAGCAACTGCGAATTATATATTGTGTTTTTTTCTTTTACATAAACTGAGGTTGGTAATTTCGTATTATAGGTACATATGTATGTATCTAGATAAGCAGGAAGATCAAAAAATGTTTTAAATTCAAATAAATAAGAATTACTTGTACCTTCATTACGTTGGTATGTATCTATCGGCTGTCGGTACTTACAACATATGTATGTACATACGTCTTTAAAATTGGAAGATCTTATTTAACCCTGGAGGTACTAAAATTTAATATTAACTTTAAGTGATAAGAAGCTATACTTTCCAATATAGGAAGCTAAACTTAATACACATTTATAAGGCAGATATATAGTGTTTTCAAGACCTTAAATGAGCGCAATAAGTTCCTTAATAAGTAGGTAAAATGGGTAGGTACTTCTAATAAGTGTGTTTACATGCACATGTCGGCAAATGATGGTGGAACAGACAGGGAGCGAGCACAAGACAGACTTTGTTTTTATATTTATTGTATTAGTATGCCACTGCACCAAAACTTTGAATATTGTTTTGTTTGCTTTGTAGGTAGCTGAGTGGTTGATTTAGAAATTGATGCATAAGAAATTGATTTAGAAATTGGTGCATTTTTATAGTAAGCGTTGGTTATTGTTTAATTTTATTTGTATTATTTATTTTGGAAGGGGCGAACAAATTTTGATTTAAATTTTTAAAGGTCAATTAATATTAATTTATCGAAATATAACACTGCGAGAGACAATTATACTACACTCCCACACGTATGCTCAGCTCACGGTGGCATGCGGATTGGCATTGAAATAATGGCTGAATCACATACACGCTTCAGCTTCGGCTTCGTCTGCGTTACGTTGGGCATGCTTCGTGGTTGCTTTGAATGACATTTCTATTATTTCATCCGTCCAAAGAACAAATATTTTGTTTGTTGACATTTTTTTACAGATGTTGAGCTGTCAGACAAAGCAAATGTTCAGATAATTGAACTAGAGCTTCCGTTTGGAGTCACATTACGTTACATTACGTTTTTTTCCTTAAGATTGTCAAACGAAACTTGAGGTCGAAGCTCCATTGTGATAGCATGCATTGAATTCCTATGGCTGAACTCGTAAACGTCAGGCGAAGCCGAAGCTGAAGCGTGTATTGGCTGAATCACATACACGCTTCAGCTTCGGCTTCGTCTGCGTTACGTTGGGCATGCTTCGAGGTTGCTTTGAATGACATTTCTATTATTTCATCCGTGCAAAGAGCAAATATTTTGTTTGTTGACATTTTTTTACAGATGTTGAGCTGTCAGACAAAGCAAATGTTCAGATAATTGAACTAGAGCTTCCGTTTGGAGTCACATTACGTTACATTACGTTCTTTTCCTTACGATTGTCAAACGAAACTTGAGGTCGAAGCTCCATTGTGATAGCATGCATTGAATTCCTATGGCTGAACTCGTAAACGTCAGGCGAAGCCGAAGCTGAAGCGTGTATGTGATTCAGCCCTATGTGATTCAGCCTTAAACGATAGCATGATTCCGACGAGCCCACGAAGTTGAAATAGGAATTACTCATTACATGTCAAATCTCAACTTCGCGAGATTCAACCACTAAAAAAACATCTATTGATGTCTCCCTCCCACTGCTCAATCTGTGGGGGTTGGTTCGATTTGATAATCCTTTTTAATCCGATCCGATGAAAGAATATCAAAAATAAATACAAATGATAATGAATTTACTAAATGAAATTAAAAACAAATTAGGAAGTAAGTACAGAAAGCACTGACTTTTTTGGGAAACCGTGGGCTAATTAAATCTCTGGAGTAAAACTGAAAATGTTTTCAAATAACTACAACAAATAAATTGTGGTTTACGGAAAACCGTTTAACCGAAAATAAAAATGGGCCTTTACCGATTTAAACAAAAAAAAAAAACTACCTATATGAGATCGAAAAATTAAAAATAAAACCAGTTAAGGAATAATATATATGTTTCTACATAAATATTTTTATATATATATACCTACCACAAAAAACAACTATTAACCTTTCCTATTAAGCAATATTCACATGAGCACAAGCAACGACCAACGAATGAACGAATATTCGTCGATTTTGACATTTCTTTCACATGAGAGTTTTTAATTCGTCGCGAATGAAGTTTGACAGCCGAACACCATTCACCACCGAAACCTAAACAAGAATGATTTTTTTAGGTTTAGTACGCGCAATTATTTTATTCGTTGCGAGTGTGGATAATGTGGAACGCGAATAAAGTTTAACAGTTCCTATCAACTACAATTTTTTTCGCGACGAATAAATTTGTTTTCTTAAATTTATTAATATATGATATTAAAAAGTAAAAGTATGCATCATAAATCAAATAGAAACTACAATTGCTACCGTTTTGTTAAGAATTTGTGTGGAAATATGTCTTCAAACGTATATAAACTCACATTTTGTAATTCATTCGTCGTTCGTTGGTCGCGCTCATGTGAATGCTACTTTACTACTTGCGTTGTCTATTTTTTTTTTGTTGCTTCCACCTCGAATTCCTTTATTTCCTTCCACCTCTTATTCTTTTATTTTACTTTCTTTCCTCGATCCTATTTCACTTAATCTTCTCAAAACTTTTCCTCATTTTTTTCCTTCTTTTCAAATTTCTCAGAACTATGTATATTATCTGCCTGTTGAAAATATAGCGTCTCTGTTGAAGAAGTTATCGTTGGCCTAAAATCATCCTCGTTCTATCTTTCTCACTCACTTAGTGCATTGACTTAAGCCCAGAGGACATCTCCGTAGCTATGAACGCCAACCTAGTGTTAATTTCTTCTAGCGTTGTGTCCTGTTAGGTCGTGATTTAAGACAGATCTTGTTCGGAAATTATGAATTATTAAAAAAATAAAGGTTCGAAATGTGTTTCGCGCTTTACGCAAATTTTATGCGTTTTTTTTTTTTAAAAAAGTTCTCAAGCTCTTAAAAAATCACCCATTATATTAAACAATGTCCTCTTTTCAATGGAGGACAATAAATACATAATGGGTGATTTTTTAAGAGCTTGAGAACTTTTTTTTAAAAAAAAACGCATAAAATTTGCGTAAAGCGCGAAACACATTTCGAACCGAACACTGATTTTGGTAATTAAATTCAATGATTTGCAAGCGTTGCTCGTTAGTAAGTCTATTCATAATGAAATGTCAAAGCATACTGAGCATCTTTCTCTTTGACACCATGTCTGAAAGCCCGCGTGATCTGTCAAATACTAATGCATGAAAATCCTAACCTCAAAAAAATCACCCGATATATTTGGTTCATCCTCTGATTCTTATAAGAACCCAGAACTAGCTCTGCCTGCAGGCACTTCAAGTTTTAATTCAATCAGTTTTTCTTTTCCCAGAGAGAGAAGATCAGATTATCTTTTTGTTCCAGGCCTCTTCTAGTGTTTCCAACAGAAGAGGTTTTACGAAGATTCTCAACACTCTTTATCTACAGAGATGGATCTTCAAATACAGGAGATGAAAGAATAAAGTGTTTTAGAACCCTTCCCAAAAATCAGTCCAAGTTTTATATCAAAGATGTTCTAATAAAAAAATCAAACGGGGAAGTTCGTCCCATTTTCAACCTCAGGGGACTGAACAAATAAGTAAAAGAAAAATTTTTCAAGATGATCTTTCACGCTTCAGTTTCAGATTTTGTTTAGGCAAACGATTGGATGGCGAAGATAGACTTATCTCAGGCGTACTTCTATGAGCCAATTGCAGAAAGCCATCGACATTTTCTGAGGATTGTGTATAGTTGCGAACTCTAACAGGTTACTTGCCTTCAATTCGGCCTGTCGCTCGTCAGCCCCCAGGTTATTCTCAGCCCTTACTTGTTGGATCGCGGAGATTCTTCGAAGCAGAGGTATTCGAATTTTAGTTTATTTTGACGATTGTAGAACTTTTTAGGGTCCTTTCAAAAAATCTGTTCTGACACCAAAGTAAATGGAGTTTCTGGGTATTCAGTGGGATTTGAAAGAGAATCGCATGAGTATTCAAAAGAGAAGATCAGACTTTCTCTTCAGATTTTAAGTCAGAAAAAGTTTTGTAACCTTCGTCAACTCTAAAAGGTCTTGGTTCAGTTGAATTTAGCATGTTTTGGTGTCTTTGGCATGTTTGGAAGAGTCAATTGTTGTAATCTTCAAATATTTCTTTAACAATTTGGGAGACATGTAAGACAGACACTACCCACGGACAAGTTTACAGCAATTCACAAACCGGCACTACAAAATTTCTTACCACAGATGCCACAGACTATTCTACGATATAGCCCTGTCAGGCCATTGAACAGGAAAGCAGGAAAGGTGGCATTCAAACATGAAGGAGATGTATACTGTATACAGAGCTATAAACGCCCGAGCGGATCAGTTACAAGGTTCACACGTCTTGCTGCAAAAAGACAATCGTACTCTTGTCGCTTACATTTGCAAAGAGGGGGGAGCGAGGTCTAAAGGTCGAAAGGTATGTGTCCATAGATCCGAGAGATCAAGCAGTAGCGTTTCTCGATGCATTCAGCCGCGAATGCCGACACATAGATCCGAGAGATCAAGAAGTAGAGTTTCTCGATGCATTCAGCCGCGAATGCCGAAAGTTTTTGCTCATCTAAATCATTCACACGGAACTAATCTCATTGTAGCCCCCGAATGCCCGACCTGCGGAAGGTATTGATCGATATGAGAACCAGACTACCACCTCCACAAATCAACCATTTGAGCCTTAATGTATGAAAAATTAGGGCTGGGTGGTCAATCAAATCTATGCGCAAATGAAGTGAAGTAGTTATTTAAGAAAAGGTGGCAACTACCGACTTTAAAAACATACGAGCATGGATAGCTTGGTGCAAAATAAACAATTTTAAGTCAAACTGTCCAACAGGTCCGACTGTGGCTAGATATTCGGCTCAAATATTTTTGCAGCCCAAATCATCTTTTTTCTCATTTTCTGGTAAGACAGATTTTGAAAGCAGTAAAATTAACTGAACCCACTACAAAGAAACTTCATATTTGGTTTCTAAGGACTACTACAATCCTACTGGCTTTGTGAAGCATCAAGAAGGGCTTCGATTATACTATTACTTGCATCTGGACGAAAAGTTCAGATTTGACGTTACTGAGAGTTTCCACTAGCATTTTTATTAATAATGGAAGCGACATCATATTGCACCCATCATTTGTTTGGAAGACTGACGACTCAGCCACACATAGACAGGAGAGTTGGCAATTAATCGAACAAGAATATATGTCTGGTATTTTGGCTAAGACGTTTAGTAAGTTCATTTGAAGACTAAAAAGCACATATTAATAATCTTGAAAAGCTGTTCATAAGTGTTAAACCAGCGTCTAGAATATTGATTGGTGGCTGGGTACGTTCTATTCTACGCGAGGCTGGAATAAGTGATACACCTGGTAGCGTACGAGCGGTAGTTGCTTCATTAGGTTGGTCACAGAACCATCCTGTTGATGAGATCCATTCAAGAGGACGTTGGGAACCGGAAAATACTATCAGACGTTCCTACTGAAAAAGCATATATTTGTATTATATTCCTCGAAGGAAAACAATTTGTTTGCTAATTTTAAATCAAATTGATTTAAATGAATTTTCTTATGTTTTTATTTGATCAATTTAATTTTCTTAAAAGCATAACTTATAGTTTGTCAACACTTTTGAAACATCGAGGAGATATGATGTTAAAAATGACTATAAATACTATACTATATTGATATATGTATAATTTATTTTGGTTTTATGAATTTCAGAAAAATTTTGCTTAAACTATTTTTAGGTTTTTCATCATCATAGCGTTGTGTTCAAAAACCAGCAGATAACAAACACAACTTTAACATCCACGCTGTGTTTTCACCAGGCAGAAGATATTACGGTTTAACAATAATATTAGCTAACTACAAACTTGCGAACGATGCATTTGTACAAAAATATTAAAAAATAATGGTCCGTTAGCGATTTAAACAAAAACAAAACTTACTGTGCTAATAATAAGTATAATTTAGACAAAAATGAAATCGAAAAATGAAAAGTATAAAACCAATTAAGGAATATTTTTATATATATGCATATATTTATTACAAACAAAAAACTAGTTATCATTCCTATTACTCCTCGCCTTGTCTAAGAATATTCCTTTATTTCCTTCCACCTATAGTTCCTTTATTTCACTTTCTTTCCCCGATCTTAAACATTTTATATATCAGGAAATTATACTTTGGTGTGAATTTAATTCACGCATCGTTTGGCATGGGGCAATATCTTCATGGCGAGAGAAGATATAACTTGTGGTAAGTTTTACCCCCACACCCACCTCTTTGAAAATGTGCTGTGCCCTCCTAAAACTTTCTTCTATCTTCCAATTGAACTTCCTATTCTTTTTAACAACTCTGATAACGGTCTAAGTAACGACATTCGGTACGAATCGTCGGTGCCATGAAACTTTCTATAAAACTTTTAACTTATTTATCATTCCGCCGTTACTATACCATACTGTTGTAATGAAACGCAAAATTCATTAACATTAACTTTGTTATAATAGAATTACAATATGTTTTCAACGGCTGAAGTAGCATGAAGCGGACTCGATCTCTGGGAATTGAATCGAAGAAGTCAGTTAGACGTAGCTCGGAGCCGTACATTAGCTGAGCAGCAGTGGTTCCAGACTCATTAACTATTGCACGTTGCCCGAGGACTGGAAGTGAAGTCACCCAATTGTTAGATCTGTGTGCAGTGTGCAGTAAGGGCGGCTTTTAGTGAGTGGTGCCAGCGCTTCACCACCCCATTAACTTGAGGATGATAGGCTGTAGTGTAAATGCATTTGTAGCCGAGAATTTGAGAAAAGCGATGGAACAAGGAAGATTTAGGTTGGCGGCTTTGATATGGTTTCAACTGTTGGCAACTCTGCTGTAAAAGTGTAGTTTACGTACAAAATCGCTCGTGAATATTTACAGGTTTTAGGTGTGTTAAACTAAGAGATACAATTTGAAACGAACTTTTACTTGAAGATAACAATCAGTTTACTAAATTAAATCAATAAAATCTCCAGGTAAAATTAGTTTTAAGCCGCAAAAAGAAAGAAAAGTTTTCTCTATTTGGTCACATGACTAGCAAAAGAAAAGTAGGAGAAACTTCACCAGAAGAAAACTCAAGTTTGGCACCGAAAAGCAACAGAAACCCAAAAGCATTTAAACACCACAATAACATGGCTATGTCTCAATCTGATTTTGAACAAATAAGATCAATTATTGATAAGGCACTCCAAAAGGAACTTCCACTTGCCGTCGCCAATTTGGCTACGAAAGATGACGTCATCAAAGTAAACAAGGAGCTGAGTCTTTTGCGACAGCAAAAGCATAATTTGACAGAAAAGGTCCATCATTTTGAAGCCCGTTGCCGACTTCTTGAAGAGGAATTGGAGCATCAGAGTCGTGAAATCAAAGGAAAGAATATTATTTTCTCTATTCCAAATTATCCCGTATGTGTCAATCCTCAGGAACGTGTCCAATCAATCACAAAACTTTTGTTAGAAAATCAAACTGTGGCCAGTGGCCACAAAAAGAAGTGAAAAGAACAAAATAATCAAACTCAAACTGAACACAGGATCGAACGAAACCGCAACCAAAATGTTGAAGAACTCGTCTAAGCTTAAAGGCACAGGTGCTTTTATCCAACGCGATCTTAGCAAACAAGCACAACTTAAACGTCGAATCCTCCTTGCTTATCGCAAAGTAACCAAAACAAAAACAACAGAAGCAGTTAAGATAAGAAATAACACTTTAATTATTTGTGATAAAACTTTTTATTTAAATGATGCTAATAATCTAAAATATAAAGAAATTGATGGAGAAACTGAGCTGCAAAATATGTTCGGTGATCTTAACTTTGGAAATGTCAGAGAAATCAAACTGTCAATGTCAAACAAACAACAACAGAAATGGAATAGATCACATTATTTGCATTCACCAGGGGTGGCACATGAAATCCCAAATTGTAGTAGATTTTTAAAAAATTGAGAATTAAATGCCGTCAGCCCTATTAATAATATATCTTGTAAGATTTTATCCTATAATATCTCAGGACTAAATAATAAACTGTTATTTGTAGACTTTTTTAATTATGTTAAAAATTACGATATATTTTTTCTATACAACTCATGTTACCAAAGATAAAATCATTAAATTTAAAAACTATTTTGTAGGCTATAAGCTTGTATGCATTGAAGCAATTAAAACTAATATTAAGGGTCGTGCAAGTGGAGGTTCTTTGTATGGCATTAAAACATCATTAACTAATACGTACGATTTCGAATAGAAGAAACGATAGCAGTAAAACTCATTCATCAAAACAATATGTATATTTCACCCTGCTACATTAATTGTAACAAGTGGGATCATGATTTTGAGAAGTTACATCACACCATGCAATTCTTAGCTAGTAAAAGCGTCTTATTGATCGGGGATTGAAATGCTAGAACTAGCAACGCACAAATCACTACATGTCAACATATCTCTAATCCGGCGATTACTCATGTAAACAGGAAATCGAAAGACAGAATATGTAATAAAAACGGCTCTGATATGTTAGAGTTACTACAAATGTATGACCTAGTAGTGCTTAATGGATGTACTGAAGGAGATGAACAGGGTTGCTATACCTTCATAGGAGGTCAAGGGCAATCAGTCAATGACTACTGTGCAGTGAATAATGAATGGATTGAGCAGATTAAAAAAATCGAAGTGCAGTGTAAAACCTTCTCGGATCACATGCCTATTACAGTTGAATTTATAAGAGAATCATCAACCCGACACACTAATCTCAAATTACTACCGAGACTCAAATGGAAGAATGAGGAATCAGACTGCTATAAGCGTGCTTTGAACAATTTAATTGAAACAAATTTACTGGCAACCGAATCTACTGACATTATGGCTAGTCAATTAACAGAATTTATACGAAGCTCAACAACGAACAAAATATCAAACACGAGTTCACCGTTTAAACAACAATGGTTTGATAATGACTGTTTGAAGGCACGCCAAAGATCTTTTCCACTTCTGAAAATCGTCCGGATTTCGCATAATCCCGATTTAAGGAAATGGTACAATGACTGCAACACCTACTGAAAAAATGTATGCCTACACAAGAAAATAGAATTTGAAAACAACAATGCACTTAATCTAGGTGAAACTAAAAACTCGAAAGAATTTTGGAAAATCGCCAGAAATATTAACGGTACAATCTACAGAATAGGTTCAAGGTTATCAGCTGAATCACTTGCAATCCATTTCAAACATCTTCTCCACAGCGACTCAAACCTTCAGTTTTCCTACGCTCAGCCATCAATCTTCGACGAATCTTTAGATTCGGCCATAACACTTGAAATAGAAGCAGTAATGAAGAAAGCGAAAAATGGAAAGGCACCAGGTGAAGATGGGATTCCCTACGAATTTTACCAGAACGCAACTCCTTCATACTTTAACTATTTGTTAAAGTTTTATAACAAGATCTTGGCTAACGCCGAAATTCCCTCCTCGTTCACAAAATCAGTTATCTTCCCAATTCATAAAAAAGGCGCTTTTGATATTGCTGACAACTATCGGGGCATATCATTTATGAACGCATTAGCCAAAATATTCTGCGGTATACTTGTGGAGAGACTTGAAAAATGGGTGAAAAGGAAAAGTATTCTTTCAAATCTTCAAGCCGGTTTTAGAAAGAACTATTCTACAAAAGACCAGATTTTTACACTTTCTTCAATCGTTAAAGCCTTCCAAGCACGTAATAAGAAAGTATACTCTTTCTTCGTAGATTTCAAAACAGCTTTCGATCGGGTGAATCGTAATGTACTGTTATATAAGCTCTCGCAGTTGGGTATTTCATCAAAATTTCTTTGTGATTAAGGAAATGTACAATGGAACAAAAGCAGCGGTATGGGATGGTGCAATATTCTCAGATTGGTTTGAAACAACCACTGGAGTAAAGCAAGGATGTCTTCTCAGCGCGTTACTGTTCTCCCTTTTTATCAATGACATTGTTGAAGATCTACCTGGAGGCATAAGGATATCTAATTCGGTTGTAAATGTTTTACTATACACCGACGATCTTGTTATTCTGTCTGAATCATCAGAAAACCTACAATTAATGATTAACCGATTAGCATCTTACTGCAACAGATGGGGACTAACGATTAATACGGAAAAATCTAAGGTCATAGTATTTTCGCGCTCCTCCCGAAGTCAAAACGTGAAAAGGTGGTACTAAAATAGAAATCTACTAGAAGTAACCAATGAAATTAAATATCTAGGCGTAAAACTTACCCACAATTTGAACTTCAACAACCATCTAAGAGAAAAGGCTAACACTTCACTAAGCTTTTTGAATTCTACATGGAGAAAAGTGTTTACTAATAGTAGAATAATTCTTTCCGCCAAGTATAAGATATACGAAGCGGTAGTAAAGTCAACGCTCTGTTACGCATGTCAAGTCTGGGGTGCAGATAAATATGAACAAATTGAACAATTCCAGAGAAATTTCTTAAAAAAAACTTCAACACACCAAACTATGCAATCTACTTGGAAACAGGATTACCAAAACTCCTAACAAGTACCCTTAAAGCGCAGGCTGATTTTATTATTAAGACTTTAGCCCATGACGACTCAAGGATGACAAAAAAAATGCTCTTATACGAGTTGAGGAATAAAGACTGGTTGACTGCTAAGTGGGAAAACTTAGGTACTGCTTGTGGTGAAACACTTCATATTGACTTTAATAACCCCAACAACTTAAAGGAACAGCTGTACCGTATAATTAGAAAGAATGAGGACTTGACTCGAGAAACATTTGTTCTAAATGGTCGTGAATCCGACAGTAGATTGTTATAGTCTCAGCTTAACTACAATCTTGAGAAGAGAAACTACTTTAACGATACCTTACTTACCGAGAGATTTCTTTCATTTTTAAAGCGAGATGTGAACTACTCAGCCTAAACGGATGCCCTTATAACGGGAGCTTTGATCAGTTCTGTTCAATATGCAACCTTAAGTCAAAAGAGGACTGCTTCCATTTTATAAGTATATGCCCAATATTTAAGCCACACCGACGTTTCTTCTTTGGTAAAAATACCCTTTCAATGCAAGACACCCTTAAAATACTAAACGAGTGCGACTGGAAAACACTAAGTAAATTTTTAGAAGTTATCTTCAAATATAGAATGCTTTTAGTTAGCATATGTTTAATTTGTAAATTTATCTATATAAGTGTTATCTATAAAAAAAACGTTTATAAGAATTATAATTCTTGTCAACCAGGCTGACGGCTTAGCCATAGCTTTAAAATTCATGTATAAATTTAAACTTAAACAATTATTGAATTAATAAATGAATTTGTTACTTACTTACTTCCTTACTGGTGTCAACCGCTGAGGGCAACCGAATCGAGCTATGTAGTAGAAGAGGAATGCATTAGCCACAAAGGTAGCTGTGATGTCAGCAATTGGAATGGCTTCTGGGACAAATACGTGCCCACTCTCCGATGAGTGCGTTCATTGATGGCCAGAAAATGCAAAGTACAATTCTTTTGGGCGACGACGCTCTTACTCCAGGGTAGCTGAGATTATGTACGCTCTGAAAAGCTGCTCGCCAGAATGGTTTTGGGAAGTACGGTCTAGCTCCTCCTGAAGTTGTTTCACAGACTATTTAGTGTTTTCTACCAGGATAGAAAAAGTTAGCAAAAACATGTTTTTGACTTACCGATTTTAACTTTTCCAGCTCCTTGTGAGCTTGCTGTACCTTGGAGATCGAGTTATAGTCCATGCAAAAAGGACTGTCGATTGCCGCGATCCTGCTGCGTTTTCTGATCCGCTACCGTGACGGAGGTCGGTGGACAATTGGGAGATATATCCCAACCAGCGTTCTCTTTATGTAGTACCCGTGACATGATGGTTAGTGCGTTGGAGAATGCAAGCTGGGGAATGAGCGGGTTGAGGATTTAACCCAGCTCAAGTGTGTCCTTTGTGGAAACCAAGGGCACCCGGCTAACTATAGGGGTTGCCCTAAGGTCCAAGAAATAAAACAAAAACAGGCCAGTCAAAAAGCCGAAGGAAGTCAAAAAAAATTCGTGGATCCCAAATTCTCTGACGCCCAAATGGTGTCAGGGAATGGGAACACGAGACAGGCTCCACCAACGTTTGTCCCAAAGGCCACCGTGCCTAAGGCACCAGAGGTGCAGCCTGACATTGTAGCCTTGATGAGCATTCAAGGTCAACTAACAGGGCTGCAAAGTCAGATAAAGGAGCAAGGCAAAAGGGTAGATCATCATCTCTACTCTTTGTTGCCTGGCCTGGCGCAATTTAGACCATAATGGGCGCGCTGCCGGAGACGCGCCTAAAAGTCCTAGCTGTGAATGTAAATTCATTGATTAGGATTGAACGAACAGCTAACATGTTCCAATTGTTGAAAGACTACAGTCCCGATGTGTTTATGGCTAGCGAAACCAAGCTAAACCACAAACACAAATTGACTCATAAAAATTACAATATCGTCAGAAGAGACCAGCCCGACTCCACTCAAGGGGGCGGTGTCGCTCTCTTTATACGAAAAGGCATTAATTATAAAGTCATATACAACAATGAATTGCGAAAGCTCAAGACGCTAGAAGTTTGCGTTGTATGCATCTCTCTCACTCAAGGGAAACGGATGTGTATGATTGCGGCTTATGCGGCTGGTGGTCCGCAGGTTACTTACTTTGCTTCAGAACTCGAGATTCTTTTTAGGGAACTGAAACTGAGCTTGGAAGAAAACTATTTCATCTTTTCAGGTGTTTTGAACGCAAAACATGAAGATTGGGGAAATCAACATAGTAATCCCAGAGGTAACCATCTTTTTAATTTGATGAATCTTTACAGCGTTGAATATGGCGTCGACCTGCTTTCTACTGAAAAGCCATCGTATCCAAGAAGCGGCTCCTTTCTGAATCTTTTGCTGTACGACACAAGACTGACAGTTACAGACAAAGTGGGTAATCAGCCTCGAAACTGCTTACAGACAGTCGAGTACGACAGTGATCACTGCTGACTGGCTGCTGTAATGCAGATTCCGAACGAACGCGTGGAGTTGGAGGAATACGTTGCAACGCATTCTTACAATTACAGTAAGATGCGCTGGCCTCGTTTTACCAACGCCCCAGCGAGAGAACTTCGTTCGAGTGACATAGCCCCACCAAACAACAGAAACCTGACAAATACAGGAATTGATCAACATTTACAACAGATGGACGAAACAATAAAACGAACAATGGAACGGACAATACCAAAGTACAAAGAACGGGACCAAATGGACGCTTACAGTAACGCGACTTGACCTACTACGTAGGCACAAGAGTGGCTTATTGACAAGACTCAAAAACTTGTACAGACGACTTACAGACCCACACGACTTGGAGGTTAGGACACTTAAGTCGTCAATAAAAAATGTCAATCCGTTGATTAAGGAGAACTACAGGTTATCAATTAACAAGTACTGGGACCGCAAGATCTGGTCAGTTAATTCCAGTGACCCTAGTATGTTCCCTAAAATCAACAAGATATTCAGGAAAAAGAACGACAATGACCTTCCGAGTCTGAAACTCCAAAGAACTGAAGAGAACACAAACGTACTCAGGACAGCGCAAATAGATCCAGAAGAAGCCATCTTTGACGATGACTTTTTTATAATTGAAGATCCGAAGGAAAAAGTGGAGGTGGTGGGAGCTGCTTTCCAGCAAGTGTACAAAGTGAATGTTAGCATTCGCCCCAACCACGACCTGGAAAACAGAGCCCTACTTAATCACTTTTACCTTCGAAATGATATGACACATTGGCGATCTGAGAACCGGGGTTGGTGATAATATCCCCCAAGATATAATCCCCAAAGGAAAATCCCCAAATCCATAATCCCCAAAACGAAATCCCCAGCAGCAAAATTCCAAAAAATCGCGCGCGCAATTTAATCGCATGATTCACTACTTGAACATAATTGTTTTGGGGATATTCACTTGGGGATTTTCGTCCTGGGTATTTTCTCTTTTGGAATTTTGCTGCTGGGGATTTCGTTTTGGGGATTATGGATTTGGGGATTTTCCTTTGGGGATTATATCTGTCGAACTGTTTGACTTCCTTCGGCTTTTTGACTGGCCTGTTTTTGTTTTATTTCTTGGACCTTAGGGCAACCCCTATAGTTAGCCGGGTGCCCTTGGTTTCCACAAAGGACACACTTGAGCTGGGTTAAATCCTTAACCCGCTCATTCCCCAGCTTGCATTCTCCAACGCACTAACCATCATGTCACGGGTACTACATAAAGAGAACGCTGGTTGGGATATATCTCCCAATTGTCCACCGACCTCCGTCACGGTAGCGGATCAGAAAACGCAGCAGGATCGCGGCAATCGACAGTCCTTTTTGCATGGACTATAACTCGATCTCCAAGGTACAGCAAGCTCACAAGGAGCTGGAAAAGTTAAAATCGGTAAGTCAAAAACATGTTTTTGCTAACTTTTTCTATCCTGGTAGAAAACACTAAATAGTATGTGAAACAACTTCAGGAGGAGCTAGACCGTACTTCCCAAAACCATTCTGGCGAGCAGCTTTTCAGAGCGTACATAATCTCAGCTACCCTGGAGTAAGAGCGTCGTCGCGCAAAAGAATTGTACTTTGCATTTTCTGGCCATCAATGAACGCACACATCGGAGAGTGGGCACGTATTTGTCCCAGAAGCCATTCCAATTGCTGACATCACAGCTATCTTTGTGGCTAATGCATTCCTCTTCTACTACATAGCTCGATTCGGTTGCCCTCAGCGGTTGACACCAGTAAGTAAGTAAGTAAGTAACCAATTCATTTATTAATTCAATAATTGTTTAAGTTTAAATTTATACATGAATTTTAAAGCTATGGCTAAGCCGTCAGCCTGGTTGACAAGAATTATAATTCTTATAAACGTTTTTTTATAGATAACACTTATATAGATAAATTTACAAATTAAACATATGCTAACTAAAAGCATTCTATATTTGAAGATAACTTCTAAAAATGTACTTAGTGTTTTCCAGTCGCACTCGTTTAGTATTTTAAGGGTGTCTTGCATTGAAAGGGTATTTTTACCAAAGAAGAAACGTCGGTGTGGCTTAAATATTGGGCATATACTTATAAAATGGAAGCAGTCCTCTTTTGACTTAAGGTTGCATATTGAACAGAACTGATCAAAGCTCCCGTTATAAGGGCATCCGTTTAGGCTGAGTAGTTCACATCTCGCTTAAAAAATGAAAGAAATCTCTCGGTATGTTAAGGTATCGTTAAAGTAGTTTCTCTTCTCAAGATTGTAGTTAAGCTGAGAGTATAACAATCTACTGTCGGATTCACGACCATTTAGAACAAATGTTTCTCGAGTCAAGTCCTCATTCTTTCTAATTATACGGTACAGCTGTTCCTTTAAGTTGTTGGGGTTATTAAAGTCAATATGAAGTGTTTCACCACAAGCAGTACCTAAGTTTTCCCACTTAGCAGTCAACCAGTCTTTATTCCTCAACTCGTATAAGAGCATTTTTTTTGTCATCCTTGAGTCGTCATGGGCTAAAGTCTTAATAATAAAATCAGCCTGCGCTTTAGGGGTACTTGTTAGGAGTTTTGGTAATCCTGTTTCCAAGTAGATTGCATAGTTTGGTGTGTTGAAGTTTTTTTTAAGAAATTTCTCTGGAATTGTTCAATTTGTTCATATTCATCTGCACCCCAGACTTGACATGCGTAACAGAGCGTTGACTTTACTACCGCTTCGTATATCTTATACTTGGCGGAAAGAATTATTCTACTATAGTAGTAGTAGTAGTAGTAGTAGAAATGGTGGCCACGAGCAGTCTAGCTCGGTGACACAATTAGCGCTGCGTTGCGCCGTTTTGATACCATAAAATACTCGCTTGACCTATAAAGATAAAAGGGGGGTTATAAAGAGAAAAATACGCCTCAAATCCACTTTGTTGC
This sequence comes from Eupeodes latifasciatus, assembly GCA_920104205.1. NCBI lineage: Eukaryota > Metazoa > Arthropoda > Insecta > Diptera > Syrphidae > Eupeodes > Eupeodes latifasciatus. The sequence continues at coordinate 279,283,317 of OV049924.1, forward strand.
GTTTAGAAAGGAGATAAAATCTTTGATCTCCAGGTTGAGAGCTCATTGAAGTCGTTGAAAAAGGACTTTCCCAATGTTTTCGCTCTCGTTTTGGCTAAGGCGGGACACTCGCATAAGAAGTGAAGAACAGTTTCTTTTTCTCGCTGGTCCTCACAACTATGACAGAAAGTATTGTGGGGGATGCCCTCAAAGCCTCTATGACCCGGAATCCAGATGAGAGTGACCCTGAGTCCAATGTTCATGCTCGCTAACTCACTTCGGCATTGTTGAACCAGTTTGGAGGATGAAGTGGACGAGCCAATCGCTTGAATAGCCGCCTGACTGTCCGAAAAAATAGCTGTATTGCGGTTTTGATTTGGATCTAGTTTTAGTAACTTGCATGCTTCCTTGATCGCGAGTAGTTCAGCCTGAAAAACACTAGCAAAGTCAGGAAGTCGCAAAGACCTGGAGACATTTAGAGACTCGGAAAAAATTCCTGCACCGACCCCACACTCCATCTTCGAGCCGTCAGTGAAAATAGTTGTGTCGAAGCCTCTCGTCACTAAGTCATCATCCCATTCATTTCGAGATGGGATGATAATTTTAAAATCCGCACTGAGGTCCACAGTAGGGGTGCAGTAGTCGGTTTCTGTCGAAAAGATGTCCGCTGGGATGAGATTAGTGATATTACTATGACCAAAGGGCCTAGAATACCAACTATTCGATTCCCTAAGTCTCAACGCGCTGCAAGATACTAAGTATTTGATATGCAGGTCTATTGGTAAGAGGTAGAGAAAAACGTTTAGGGCGTCCGACGGACATGAGCGCAAAGCTCCCGTGGAGCCAACACTAGCTGTTCTCTGAACCTTTTTTAGTTTAGTTATATTGTAGGCTTTGCTAAGCGCGGGCCACCAAACAATCGAACCATAGGACAAGATTGGACGTACCACGGCTGTATACGTCCACAAAATCATCTTCGATTGCAAACCCCACTTTTTGCCAAAGGTTTTATTGCAGGCATAGAAAGCTATGCTGGCTTTCTTGACCCTTTCTTCGATATTAAGTTTCCAGTTTAACTTTGGGTCAAGTATTACTCCCAAATATCTAGCGCTGGAAGACAAGGAAAGAGTTTCACCGTTGAGGCGGAGAAGGGTGAAGGGTGGTACTTTTGTTTTCGTAGTAAAGAGCATCAGTTCAGTTTTGCAGGCCACAGCTTGTAGCCCAGTTGCTTACTTTTAGCAATGCCATCTCCGTAATCTCACTAATCACGGAAGTGTACTTTCCTGATACCAGTATCACCAAATCATCTGCGTAAGCAACGGCCTTCACACCACAACTTTCCAGTTTAAAAAGAATTTTGTTCATGACCAGAAGCCAAAGAAGAGGGGACAGAACACCCCCCTGAGGTGTTCCCCTGTTTACGCATCTGGTCAAGTAAGTGTTACCTAAATTAGCTTGAATCCTTCTATCACTGAGCATGGATACAATCCAACTTCTGATGTAGTCCTCTACACCCTGATCAACTAGTGATTCTTGAATAGATTCTGTTAAGACGTTGTTAAAAGCTCCTTCTATGTCTAAGAAGGTAGCGAGAGTAAATTCTTTGAAATGTATGGTTTTTTCAACTGTACGCACTACCTCATGTAGGGCTGTCTCCGTAGACTTGCCCTTAAGATAAGCGTGTTGAGAACTCTCAAGAGGATTTACATCTAAAATGCCTCTGATATGGTAATCAAGAATGCGCTCCATTGTCTTAAGCACGAAGGAAGTAAGGCTTATTGGTCTAAAATCCTTCGCGGATTCATGTCCTCGCCTGCCGACCTTCGGGATAAAAACTACTCTAACATGTCTCCAAGACTCGGGAATATGATTTAGACAGAGACATCCTTTAAAGATCATCTCCAGCCAAGGAATCGCCAGAAATTGCGTTTTCTGAAGCATGATCGGCATTATGCCGTCCAGGCCTGCAGACTTGTACGGGGAAAATGTGTTGATTGCTCAAGCAATATTTTCCTTATTTATCAAGGTATCAATGTGTTCTATATCCGCCGTCGACACGCCATTTGAATTAAGAGTTTGAGGGTTGTTATTCTCACAACCCGGAAAATGCGCAGCCAACAGCAGTTCTAGGGATTCTGCAGGAGATGCTGCCCAGGAATCGCCAGATTTTTTAAGAAAGGAAGGACAACAATGGTCCTTCGATAGAATCTTACTAAGCCTGGCGGATTCTTTTATATTTTCTATTTTGTGGCAGTAATCCCTCCAGCTTTGCTGTTTAGACTTGGCAATGGCTCGCTTATAAACTCTTAGACAGTCTTTGTACGGTTGGTAGAATTTGTGTTTGTGGCAAATATTAAAGATCACTCTAGTCTTTTTCCTGAGACTAGACAGTTCTTCATTCCACCACATAGGGAGTGATTTGCGACTGTATTTAATAGGGCACGAGACTTTGTAAGCCGTGTCAAAAGCTGCCTCGAAGGTCTTTACTTTAGACTCGAGATCGCTTACCGACTCTGGACACCGATTTGGCGTGTTACACAGTTTCGTGTTAATTATTTGACTGAATTTCTTCCAATCAGTATTTTTGGGGTTTCTGTGAGGGGGAGGAATTTCAGACTCAAAATTTATATTGAAGAGTATCCACCTGTGATCAGAAAAAGAATTCACAAGTGAGACTCTCCAATTTTCCACCATAGAATAAAGATTGTTATTTGATAGAGTAACATCAAGTACATCCTCCCAACCTTCGAAGTTAACCGAGCTCGGAAAAATGAAAGTTGGGGTGTTACCTCTATTGCATACATTTAAATTATTGTTAATAATGAAATCAAAAAGTGACTCACCTCGTTCATTAATTACCGTACTGCCCCATAGAGAATGCCGTGCGTAGGCGTCGCACCCAATCAGGAGGTCTGACTTTTGTTGTTTGGAAGCGATTACCAGGGTCTCCAACTCTTCCGGAGGTGACTGCCGGTCGTGGCCACAGTAAGCCGATGCCAGAAGTAGGCCAGCATTTTTTCCTTCAATTCTGACAACCGTCAAATCGGAGGTGCTAAGGATGGGACACAAAAAAGCTTTTAAGTGTTTCTTAGCTAGAATGCAGGTTCTAGGCTTACCTTGGTCAGTATTAAGGATTTTATAAAAAAGGTCGTATTTGTGGTCCAGAAGGCCTCGAACTCTGAGGCCATTCACCCAAGGTTCTTGTATGAACGCTACGTCCAAGTCTTCCTGACTCAGGAAGACCTTTAGATTATCTGAGGCACATTTCGAGTGCTTCAGATTAATCTGTATAGAACGCAGCGCGTTTTTAATTGCCTGAAGAAGAAGGGCCTGCACCTTCAGGGCCCGGCGACTCGCCGGGGACTTCGGCAACAATGATGTCATCGTCGGTCTTGACTTTGCCATCATTGTTGTCGCAGTCTGCTCCCTGACCCTGCAGGACCTTAATATTTGCATTTCTAATGCCGAATCTTAACTTATATTCAGCCTTCTCAAGGGCCCCCAAGCCCTCCCCGCTGATCTTCAAAAGGTAGGACGCGCTGTTCTTCTGTGGCTCCTCAGCCTTGATGACTGTCCAGTCATGCAATGGAACTAGCGGGTTTAGCCTCTGAAGACCACGGATCAGCTCCTCTCCACTTGGCTTGATGCTCATGACGGGCAACCAAATGCGAGCCTTAAGCTGTCTGGGGATGTCCTTAGCTGGGATAAGCTTAAGTCTCAAGCCTTCCCAGTCATTGCTTACCTTAGCAATGCATGATCTAAGGAAATCCCTGGAAAACACGTCATCGCATTTGATTACCCTGTGTCCCCTGAGCACTTCGCCAGAGTCAAAACTAGGGTAGGGACCCTCAATTGCCGAGATTGTGTAAGAAAACACCATCTCCGAGAGCTTGGCCTCGATAGAACTCCACACAGCTAGCAGACCTCTGCTGTTTGTGGAGAGCTCATCCACAACCGATACTTGGAGGTCGTCTCTGACAACCTCACTTAAAGTACGTTGTTGCGCCGCTCCGGAAGATGATGCCTTCTCATCTTTATTTGAATTTGGTTCATTATGTTTTGGTTTTTTAGAAGGTTTTTCGGTCTCTTCACGAAACCGGTTTCTTTTATCGGCCTTCTTTTTTGTAGCCAAGAGACTGTTGTATTCATCAACAATCTTTTGGTACATGATCTTGTCCTCGCGATCCTTCTCCAGCACAATTCCAGCCTTCTCATTTTCAGCAATCTTGCTAAGAATGAAGGAGGCCTTCTTGAACTGGTTCTTGATGCGAGTACCAGATGACTTTTTATTTTTTCCTTTACCAGCATTGCTATGGCTGGCATTGCTGGTAGAGGAGTTCGGATTTATTTGTGGTCGAGGCACAGGAGTACTATGGCTGGTACTCGCTGCACTTCCAGTTTTTGCAGGTTGCCCCACAACGGTCTCCTGACTGGAGGCCAAAAGTTCATCCTCATAGTCGGCGGATGGTCCTAAGTTCGTTATGTCTAAATCGTCCTGTGAATTGTTTTGTGTAGTAATTTTGGTCCCACGAGTAGTAAGGAAAGGAAAAGGTCAGCCCCGGCAGAGCCGATATACCGGGGTAAGGCAAGATGTAAGACGGACCCTGCCAAGGCATCCGAATGAGCTCGTTCGCGACTGGTTTACCCCCCAGCCTTCCATTTCTTCGGCACGGATTATGAAAATAGCTCACACCACCACTGAAAATTAGGGACCCCGTATCTATGGTCAAATTGCATTGCTGAGGGTTTAAACTATTGAAGAGTTTAGAAACGCCTCAACAATTCAACCTGACCTTAGCTGATCCCCTTCTTGACATCGCACAAGAAAACTGTGGTGATCATTACCGCCCGGCACCCACTAGGAGGGTTTGATACGAGGATTTTTGCCAGGCTAAAAAAATTCTACTATTAGTAAACACTTTTCTCCATGTAGAATTCAACAAGCTTTGTGAAGTGTTAGCCTTTTCTCTTAGATGGTTGTTGAAGTTCAAATTGTGGGTAAGTTTTACGCCTAGATATTTAATTTCATTGGTTACTTCTAGTAGATTTCTATTGTAGTACCACCTTTTCAAAACAAAATAATTCCGGATAAACAGTTCGGGTTCAAGGCGGGTCATGACACAATTCATGCTGCGTCTAAACTCGTTTCTGATATCCAATGTAATAAATCAAAACAACAATGCAGAGGTGCTGTTCTGGTTGATTTGGGAAAGGCCTTTGACACCGTTTGATTAGAGGGTCTTTACCTAGAACCGAGCAGGCTTGGCATAAGCAAGCCATTGTTGTATATACTTTATGATATGCTTAACGGTAGAAAGTTTGTTGTCAAAATTTTCCATTCCGTGGAGTTGGAGGAATACATTGCAACGCATTCTTACAATTACAGTAAGATGCGCTGGCCTCGTTTCACCAACGCCCTAGCGAGAGAACTTCGTTCGAGTGACAGCCCCACCAAACAACAGAAACCTGACAAATACAGGAATTGATCAACATTTACAACAGATGGACGAAACAATAAAACGAACAATGGAACGGACAATACCAAAGTACAAAGAACGGGACCAAATGGACGCTTACAGTAACGCGACTTGACCTACTACGTAGGCACAAGAGTGGCTTATTGACAAGACTCAAAAACTTGTACAGACGACTTACAGACCCACACGACTTGGAGGTTAGGACACTGAAGTCGTCAATAAAAAATGTCAATCCGTTGATTAAGGAGAACTACAGGTTATCAATTAACAAGTACTGGGACCGCAAGATCCGGTCAGTTAATTCCAGTGACCCTAGTATGTTCCCTAAAATCAACAAGATATTCAGGAAAAGGAACGAAAATGACCTTCCGAGTCTGAAACTCCAAAGAACTGAAGAGAACAGAGACGTACTCAGGACAGCGCAAATAGATCCAGAAGAAGCCATATTTGACGATGACTTTTTTATAATTGAAGATCCGAAGGAAAAAGTGGAGGTGGTGGGAGCTGCTTTCCAGCAAGTTTACAAGGTGAATGTTAGCATTCGCCCCAACCACGACCTGGAAAACAGAGCCCTTCTTAATCACTTTTACCTTCGAAATGATATGACACATTGGCGATCTGAGAACCGGGGTTGGTGATAATATCCCCCAAGATATAATCCCCAAAGGAAAATTCCCAAATCCATAATCCCCAAAACGAAATCCCCAGCAGCAAAATTCCAAAAGAGAAAATACCCAGGACGAAAATCCCCAAGTGAATATCCCCAAAACAATTATGTTCAAGTAGTGAATCATGCGATTAAATCGCGCGCGCAATTTAATCGCATGATTAACTACTTGAACATATTTGTCTTGAATATATTAAATTTTATTTATATTGCATGAAATGCAAGCAAAAGATTTGGAAACAATAACATCATAAATTTCAATTTTTATTCCAAAATTAAAGAAATACTCGACACTACAAAACAACACTTAGACAGCACTAAACAAGCACTACGAATACAATGATTCTCTATCAATACTAAAGTCAGACTGCATGCCTTCATAGTGATTTTTTGTTTAGAAACTGTTTATCGTTATCATTTATAAATATCACAATAAGAGAATTTCATAAGAGTTTTTCTAAAAACTGCATGCATAAATGAAGATATGCACGGATACTGCGTGGGAATTTTGGCAAAATAAATTATTTAGTTGGGGATTTTGTCCATTTGTCTTATGTCTCTGGGGATATTATCAAAATGTATTAAATTTGTTTGGGGATATTATCCCGTGGGGATTCTTTTTTTTGGGATTCAATACGACACCCCTGAGAACCGCGGTTTCATGCGGTTCGATGACGATCCCTTGGCAAATGCCATAATCGCCGAGAAAACGGGACCAAGTCCCTTGTTAGTGACGAAGGTCGAGCTTCAGCTCATCTTCAACTCAATAAAAAAAAAAAAAATCAGCAGGTGTCGATGGTATATCCAACGTTGTACTGAGACATTTACCGATGGAGGCAATTGACATTTACACCACACTCTTCATTAATGCACTGAATAATGCATATTATCCAGTGCATTGGAAGACCGCTGTGGTTCATCCTCTCCCGAAAAAGGGAAAGGACAACTCCAACCCGTCAAATCTTCGGTCGATAAGTCTTCTTCCGAGCATCAGCAAAGTTTTCGAAAAGATCATCAATAGGGCTTTGACTAAGTGGGCTGCGGACAACAAAATAATTCCGGATAAACAGTTCGGGTTCAAGGCGGGTCATGACACAATTCATGCTGCGTCTAAACTCGTTTCTGATATCCAATGGAATAAATCAAAACAACAATGCACAGGTGCTGTTCTGGTTGATTTGGAAAAGGCCTTTGACACCGTTTGGTTAGAGGGTCTTTGCCTAAAACTGAGCAGGCTTGGCATAAGCAAGCCATTGTTGTATATACTTTATGATATGCTTAACGGTAGAAAGTTTGTTGTTAAAAGTGGCAATGTAACTTCTACCACAACATTCTTAATTTAAAATGGTCTTCAACAGTGAGCGGTGAATTCGCCGATTCTCTTCAGCATTTACACCAGCGATCTGAAAGGGTGTCTTACAAAGGCAATTGCGTACAGAACGGCCCGAAAGGTTGAGGTTATTAGAATTCTCAGCCGGCTTGACCCCATATTGATAAGGACCTATCAGGTTGTTGACGATGGGCCTTAGACGTAAACTTCTATAGTTGGTGTAGATTAGATGGTCTACTTTTTTTAGTATCTGACAAAAAATACTGAGGTTTCATTTATCGGGTATGCTTTCTTTCGGGATTGTTGGCTTTCATCGTGTATCATCCTGCCTGACAGCGGAATTTGGTTATTCTTCACCGTTGTACAGCCCACAGAAGTGGTCCTTTCATATCCTCAGCATTGACTGCTGTTCCACTATGATGTTTCCATTTTCGTCTTTGCAGCCTTCGGTTCTAGGTTTATGGGCTTGTGAATTCCGTTTCACCTGCTCATAAAACTTTCGAACTTCATTCCTGCTTTTGAACCTCTCAACATTTGCGACCGCGCGCTTCTCATGCTCTCTCATTTTACCTCTAAGAAGTCGGTGTTCCTCTCGCCTTTTCTGCTCATAGAGCTCATGAGCAATTCTCGTCCTTCTATGCAGCGCCGCTTTGCGTGCCTGTTGTTTGGCTGCATTTGCCTGCCGACATTCCTCATCAAACCAGAGGTTCCTTGTTGGTGGCTGCTTGAAACCCAGCAAATCAGAAGTGGCTTCTCTGATTGCATCTTGGCAATGTTGCCACTCGTCCTCGATGCATTGTGTTGGCGGCAGAGAACTTCGAGAGAGGTAACTTGTAACTCGTTCGGAGTAGGATTTGGCGATCTCTTGCGATTGTAGCCGTTCGACGTTGTATCTTCTCCCACCATCTCCCTGTTTATCAGTTAATGGTAGTTTTGAGCCTAGTACAACAGCAATGTCATAAAAGCTGGATTCTTTATTCAAACGTGACGGATTCAACATATTATTAATTTGCTTTTGCGTGTAAAACCCATTGTCATATATTTGGCAATTTTATTATACACAAAGTGGCAATTGAAAAAATTAGTTCTGACTTAAAAGCAAGTTAAGTTTCCGTTGCCCACTTTGCTGCAAAACCAATAGACATTTTTTCAACAAAAATTTTCTTCAGCCGACAATAGATGCACTTCTCTTATACCTAAATGAAAAAGCAAATATATTATCACCAAGTACACCAGTTCATTAAATTAAAAAATCAAAGGACACTAAACAAATTGTTGTGGCTGCGAGGAAAAAATGAAAGATTAGCATATTTTTCATGTTGTGTTTTATTTGAGAAATAAAAATCAAATTATACACTAATACTGGTGTCGTTCTCCATTCGTTTTTTTTCTTGATGTTTCTTCCTCTGCCTCCAATGGAACGGGCTATGGTCTGTCCATTCTTCGGACGATTCTGTTTCCAAAACAGTTCTGCTCTTCTCTGTCAACGTCAGTCCAACGGAATGGTCTAGAAGAGTTCTGGGCTCTTCCGAAGGCTTCTGGACGACCAAGGGAAAGCGACATGAATGTAGGTACATCGGCTGGGCGGCTTAGGAACCATCTGTTCCGAGGCGACCGAGGATGGGTGTCTCAGTAGCCAGGGCCAACGTCACCTGCAAAATAAAAGAATTTTTATGTGGCAAAACCATTAAGGGAAAGTACAAAATACTTAGCTTCGGCTTGGGAGGTTCCTTCATTCCGTGCTGGAGCTGTCCGTCTGGGTGGTTTGTTTTTTTTTTGCATCCTTCTTTCTTCTTGTTATGTTTTTGTTTTGTTTATGTTTTTAGTTCGATAGTTAGTTGGGATTAAGATTATTTCGTTGAATAAACATTAATAAAACTCGCGAACAAGAAAAAAACGTGTTGCAATTTGCAAATAAATGATTTCGAATCTTGGTTCTGTCAAAGTTAAGTGTACAAGTTGACAGATGACAGCTCACTTTGTATCCCACTGTAGCAAGGGAAATTTTTGCTTATCTAAGACACGACCCAGGGTAGAAGAAGAGTAGGGTCGTAATTTACTGGCCAGATTTGAATGTTTACGAGAAAGACCGTTGTGCTTCTCAGCCGATAGTGCGGGCCAATGGTAACTAAGAATCGTTACATAATAACGATGAGGTGATGGGCTAGGTAGAAAGGTACAATAGATCGTACAGTAGATCGACAATTTTCACCATCGTCATCGGTGCGATCGGTACTGGCCAAAGCTGGCAAATCACTTGTCAAGTGAAAGGTAGTGAGGGCGGTCGTTGTGCTGCATTGAATTTTGCAACGAATAGTTTGTGCCGGTTGAACAATAGAACAATTAAAGAATAGAAATAGTGCTCTCGGTTAGAAAAGCTGAAGAATAGCTTGATTCGAGTTTGGTTTTATTCGTTAACTAAAAGCGCATAAAGGTGAGTGCGTAAAGAATGCAAAATTAGTGCCAGTTAGTGATGTTTTGTTTTTGATTAAATTAGGGTGAATTTTTGGGTGGACGTAATCCGAGCTAGAACCGAAAGACGAAATACGGTTGGCCGCATCAATTGGTGTCTAGCCGTTGGAGGGAGGGCCAAAAAAAAGCCCCGAAGTTAAATTTGACCCGTGAAGCACCCTGGTCCACAAGTAACCCTATCTTATTAAAGCATAATATTGTTAGTGTAGTGACTAAGTGGGCAGCTCAAATAAGCCTTTTTGCACACACTGAGCGCCCCGAAAATTCACCCGCGCTGCGGATTTTTGCCGATAGAGTTTTTTTATACGCGTGCAGCTAAAAGAAAAAGGATTTTATTAGTGCTCAAGCAAACGAAAGTGCCGTCCGATAGTCCGGTAGTGAAGCCCCGGCCTTGCACAGATCACCGGCAGGCAAGAGGCGCCTGAACACGCATGGAAGAACGACGTTTTTGCTTGGTCATCTCCGTTACCTGGGCTACTTATTTATATAATTATTATTATTGATTCATTTATTTATTCCTAGGTTTACATATTTATTATCTTTTTTTTATTATATTCTTCAATTATTTACATAGCATTCAATCCTTATCTTTTTTTTTATTGTTAATATCTTTTTGTTTGATCATAATCCTCACTGTGGGTTTTTTTTTTCTTTCTTAAACTCAGTTCAGAATTCTTTTTTTGTTCCAATTTAATTCTTATTTCGACTTGCCATAGGGAGTGTTTGCTAACGTGGGGTAGGTTTCAACCGTGTAGGCGAAGAGTGCCAAAGCAGCGCGACGGCGACGACGTCGACGACAGCGCGAGCCTAACGCAACATTTTGCTCCTCCCCTCGTATACACCCGCATAAGAGCTCTGTGTAGGTAGGAACTGGGGATCGTAAGTCAAGCCCTGGATTGTGCAATAGTAAGACCCCCCACTTTATCGAACCGACTCTTAGGTAGAGTTCGAGATATATATATAATTTTTAATTAGAGTAAATTTATTAGAAAAAGTTATTTCTAGTTAAATTTGTTTTTTTTTTTGTTAGAGTCCACTATTCTGTTTCCTTGGATGTTTTTTTTTTGAAGAAATAAATTGAATGTAAATTACAAATTAATCCTAGAATGTTCAGCTTCGATTCTTTTCTTATTTCGTTCATGTCTGAGATCTTTGTCATCATGAAGTGGTGAGTCAATTGGAAGGAGGTGCGGTAAGGTAAGCGGGTTTCCGAAGGGGTAGTATGCGAGTCCACCAATGACTTGTCTCCAGATTTGGGGAATCCGAGATTCCGGCCGAATGGATTCCAGGCTGGGAGGGAACCGGCCAAACCGTGACGTCATCAACGGTGTCCGAGGAAAGCGAACAAGTGGTGGTGGTGTATCTATATTTTCGAATTCTAACATACAAATCAAGGCATGATCTATGTTTTTGGAAAGAGGTGAGGTCCAGCTACGGTGGCAAGACCCCCCCATCCGACGAGTATAGCTGAGCAACGCAGCTACCGTAGCGGACATTCCTTTCCTTCCCCGATTCCGCCCAAGTCCTTCTCCTGATGATTCCTTCCTCGCCCGTCCCTCTCCTACTCATACCCTTCCAGTTGCCTCGTTTCAAATGGCGCCCAACGTGGGGCCCGAGTCCTTCCCTTTTGTTCTGACAGTTGACTTCAAAGCAGCTCGTATGTCTTGACCGGTATGGCTCATAAGCACGACCGGTTAACTGCGACGGTCTGGTTTGACGGCGACAGTCAGAGCATATCAGTGTAGTCCTTGATTGCTTCCGCGGAAGATCTTGGATGACTTATAGTTTAGAGTTCATAATCATTAAATGGAAACGCGCCAAGATTCTTGTACTGTGAAGCGAAAGTAATGTACATTTGCCCTGTTTCGGTAGAGGTCGTTGTCTGCTTGGAGACAAATCGTAAGTCTTGATGCGGATATAGCTCTTAAGCAAGCCACCTCAATTGCGACGATGCGTTTCCTTGCAGGCAGCGATACCTATCGAAAATCGTGTTGATGTGTTGTCCAAATTGTTTCTTTGTTAGTTCGCTTTTCTCGGATAGGAATTTACAAATTATAAATCTAGAAAGTTAAGCAAGTCAGCAAGGGGGAACAACATAATGGAAAAAGACAGCAGCCCTTTTCGAAAGCCGGCTGCCTAAAACACCTCCGTATGTTATATAGAAAAAACAATCAAAAAGGTATTACAGAGATTCAGCCCATTAATGAGGATTAGAATTTAGAAGAGTAAAGTGTCAACAGAATTTCATAAAGGTGTTGGGACATTTTGTTAGGAATAAGTCGTTAAAATAGAAGATAGTTTTGTTTGTTATTTATATACATTGTTTTGATAGTTTTTAATTAGCACCAAGTAAATAAGACCTTATTACCTGTTCGTCACCTCATCAGGACCTAGGATATCAGTCTAATAAAGATAAAAAGTGAAGGTGGATGAGCTGGTGTCAGTTAGGCGAAGAGGAAGAGAAGACGGTGAGGGCAATAAAAGACAAGTGTGGAGATAGACCAGTCACTAGATCCCTAATAAAACAAGGTGCGAATAGCAGGAGAGAGATGCCCGTCTCACACTCTCCGACAAAAGAGGTCGAAAAGGGTGCTCAAAGCTCGGAACAATCGAGTTCTGAACAACAGGTTCGACCCCTGAGCGCAGAAGAAGGTCTGGGTCAAAGTCACTCGGGTAGTTGTAATTCCTCGGGGAGTGAGATAACTTCGGTTCAAACCCCTTCTTTCAGCAACATAAGCCCTCTGGGCAACCAGAATTCAGCAAATAAACATCCTCTGAAGCAAATTCTAGAAATAATTGGAGTCCAAACTAACCGAGCTACCGAACAGAATTTAATTAACATGGACGAACAGTCCGGCTGGGCTGAGAGACCAGAGGAAGGGGCTGGAATCTCGCATGAAATCAGGGCGGCAATCAATTTAGCTGTCGCGGAATCGGTGAAAACCGAAATTCAAAAGGGACTGGCCGAGTTTTTCAGGGAACTCAATATCCCTTTACGGGTTACTCAGTCTGTGGAAAATAGGGCTCCTGAAGTCCACCCCGCGCCAGCGACTAATCCACCAAAAAATGGTCCATTATTCAGCCAGCCACCACCGCCGATACGTGACCAACCACCCCAGCTTGATCATTATGCAAGACCCTTTGTTCCAGAAGGTAACCCAGGTTTAGGTTTAGGGATGGGAGGAAGTCAACCAGGGACTTCATTTTGGGGTGGACCGATACCTAATCCAGGAGGCCCCCCACCGACTTGGTTTTCTCCTGTTAGTTTTTCTAATGGCGTGAATCGTCCAGCTATCCGAGTGGATAAATGGGGCATAGTGTTCGATGGGAAGTCGGAATCCCTCACGGTAGAAGATTTCATCGGACGGGTGGAAATGTTACAGGCAAGCCATAACTGCTCCTGGACTGAGGTATTAAGAGACTTTCACCTCTTTCTCGCCCGCGATGCCAAACAGTGGTACTGGCAGTATCAGATGGAGAATTCCACCCGTGGTCCCGATTGGCCAATGCTGCGAGAAGCCTTGAAGCGTCAATTTAGAAACCCCAAAACGGACTGGGACATCAGGCGCGAGATAGGGGCCAGGCAGCAACGATTTTTTCGCGGCCATTAGCAAATTGCGTTACCAGCTTAGAACACCTGTGAATGAGACAGATCTAGTGAGAGTGGTCAAAGGCAATCTAAATGAAAAGGTAAGAAACTTAGTCTATCCTCAGGCAATCTATTCGATGGATCACTTGAGGATAGCCTGCAAAGAGGTGGAATATGTGTTTTATAAGGAGGATAGGGAAAATAAAAGATTTCCGAAGCCACCGGTTCGATTTGCCAATGAACTCGATGCGGATGTGACGCGTGGAGAATATTTAGAGGCATTCCACCAACAGGGTCTTCGTCCAAAACAAAATCGAGGGTACGGAGACGCGAAGTCGTGGGTGTGCTGGAACTGCAAGGTGCGGGGTCACTCGTTCGTAGACTGCCCATCATCAGTCAGGAACATTTTTTGTTATAGGTGTGGTCAGGAAGGAGTGATTACTCCAAAGTGTCCGGTATGCAACCCGGAAAACTCGATTCGGAACGCGAGGAACCAGGGGGATACGCGTTCGGCCGAGACTCCCCCAGCGACTGCCAATCCCCAATAAGAAAGTCAAATAAAGGCAATTGCCAAATTCAAATACTTGTAAGAGACCAATCAAATATAAATATTAACCCCAAAAATGACGTAATTAACCGGAAATGGAAACCCCTTCACGTAAGAATAAAAGAATACCGAGAAGCAAGAGATCGTATCTTCGGTAGTAACACCGCAGGGCCGACCAAAAGAATCCTCAAGGCTAGAGAAAGGTTTAAGAATAGGAAATTAGTTCGAAAAAGCATAGCATCGACAGTAGTGGATACTAATTCCGACCCCCGGCCGTATGCTAAAGTTGGGATCGCTAACAAGGAGGTGCTAGGCCTACTTGATAGCGGGGCTAGCGTTAGTATCCTGGGAAGGGTTGCCTGAAATTTATAGAAGAAATTGGATTAAAAGTGCAACCTTATAAGTCGGGAGTTAGGACTGCTGACGGTAGGAACCAAGATATAGTCGGTAAGGTCCACACGTTATTAAGGTACAAGCAAACAGAATCACCCAATAACGTTGTACTTAGTTCCAAACCTCGATCAGGAGCTATATTTAGGCATCGATTTTTGGAAGGCCTTTCAAATTGCCCCTAATTTGGTGAGTGCTTTGTCGGGACCGGAAGTAGAAGCCGATTTAAAAAATGCGCATGATCTTTCGTTCGATCAACGGTCTGATTTGGAGGCAGTCAAGAGGAAATTCTTAGATTTTGATCGCCATGGCCTGGGGAAAACTTCGTTGGCAGAGCATTCAATAGATACGGGAGACTCGGTTCCAGTGAAGCAGCGGCACTACCCCGTCTCTCCAGCGGTGCAAGCCAATCTGTACCAGGAAATAGACCGGATGCTGAAGCTCGGAGTTATCGAGGAGAGCGAGAGCCCTTGGTGCTCACCGGTTGTCCTTATTAAGAAACCAGGCCCAAACGGTACCATTAAGTACCGTTTCTGCCTGGATTCGCGTAAGGTCAACGCGGTCACCACAAAGGACGCTTACCCTCTCCCCCATATCGACGGGCTTCTCAGTCGGCTATCTGATACTTACTATATAAGTAGCGTGGACTTAAAGGAAGCATTCTGGCAGATCCCGTTGGAGAAACGGAGTAGGGAGAAAACTGCTTTCGTGGTGCCAGGGAGACCCTTGTACCAGTTCACGGTCATGCCATTTGGGCTGTGTAATGCTGCCCAAAGGTTATGCCGTTTAATGGACAAGGTAATCTCGGGGCGACTGCGGGAGCGAGTTTTCGTGTATTTAGATGATCTGCTCGTAGTTTCTCCAGACTTCGAGATGCATATCGCCTTGCTGGAGGAAGTAGAAGACTGTCTGAGGAAAGCAAATCTCACCATCAACGTTAAGAAGTCCAAATTTTGCTTCAAAGAGCTGAAGTATTTGGGCTATATCGTTGGTGGTGGGAAGTTGATGACCGATCCGGAGAAAATAGAAGCGGTTGTCAATTTTCCGTTGCCTAAAAATCCGAGACAAGTCAGGCGGTTGCTTGGTCTAGCGGGGTGGTATCGGAGGTTCATCAAGAATTTTTCCAGCTTGACGGCTCCACTGACGGATACGTTGAAGAGCAAAAATACTAAGTTCATCATGACCAATGAAGCGAAAACCGCATTCGAGGAGCTTAAAAAGGCGTTAGTTTCATCTCCGATTTTAGTTAGACCCGATTTTTCTAGATTTTTCATTCAGTGTGACGCGTCGGATACCGGGATCGGCGCGGTCCTATTTCAAAAATATGAGGATAGCCAAGAATGTCCAATTTCTTATTTCTCCCAAAAATTAAATCCTTGCCAGCAGAACTATAGCGTCACCGAAAGAGAGTGTATGGCGGCCGTCATGGCGATAAAAAAATTCCGGCCATATGTTGAAGGCATGGAATTCACTGTCATAACCGACCATTCAAGTCTCAAATGGCTGATGTCCATGAAAGACTTGAGTGGGCGGTTGGCTCGGTGGAGCCTAGACTTGCAATCCTATGTCTTCGATATAGAGCATCGGAAGAGGTCGCTGAACGTCGTTCCCGACACTCTCTCTCGGGTGCACGCAGACAATTTAACGTTGGAATGGGTAGTCCCTCTCATAGATTTAGAATCGGCTGAATTCAAGTCGGAGGAGTATAAAGAGCTGGTAGAAACCGTTGGAAAACACGCGGAAGCGTTTCCGGAGTTGAAGACAGAAGACGGTTTTCTGTATAAGCGCACCATTCCTCAATCCACAAAAATCCCTCTTTCCGATCACACTTGGTGTTTATGGGTTCCTTTGACATTAACTGAAGACCTAGTCAGGAAGGCCCATAATCCCCTTAATTCCGTTCATGGAGGAATCGCCAAAACTCTCCATCGAATTCGGCAACATTTCTTCTGGCCGAACATGACTGTCCAGGTCCGTCAGTTTGTGATTAATTGTGAGGTGTGTAAATTGCCTAAGTCTTCAAATCAAGTGTCCCGACCCCCTATATGTACGAGCTATCTGTCTGAACGTCCGTTCCAAAAACTGTATGTAGATTTTATTGGACCTTACCCCAGATCAAAAAATGGTAATACGTGTGTTTTCGTTGTCCTCGACCATATGTCGAAGTATGTTTTTTTGAAAGCATTACGTGCGGCAAATTCGAAAAGTATCATAAAGTACCTCAGGGAAGACATCTTCAACACGTTTGGTGTACCCCAAGTACTCCACTCAGACAACGGGAAGCAATTCGTCTCGAAGGAGTTTTAGAACTTCCTGCAACTGTATGGGATACGGCACTTTAAGACCGCCAATTATTCGCCCCAGTCCAACGCGTCCGAGCGTGTAAACAGGACCTTGCTTGCAGCTATTAGGTCGTACCTGAAGGAAGACCAACGGGACTGGGATGTCCACCTAAGCGAAATAGCTGCAGCGTTGCGGAGTTCGGTACACACGGCGATAGGGGTGTCCCCTTACTTTGCTGTATTTGGGATGAATATGCTAACCCATGGCAGCAGTTATGAGTTGATACAAAAATTGAACGTGCTTGAAGATGGCGAGATAGCAGCACTTCCTCGAAGTAATCGACTACAGCTTCTTAGGAGCCGACTCAAAGAGTCTATCCAAGAAGCCAATGAGAAGAGCGCGCGGGTGTACAACACTCGTTCCCGCAGCGTGCGATATTTGCCAGGTCAAGAAATTTACAAGCAAAACTTCATCTTAACCGATGCTTCCAAGAGAATAGCCGCAAAATTGTGCCCTAAATATGTTAAATGTCGGATTGTGAAGTCAGTGGGTAAAAGTCTATACGAATTGAAAAATCTAGCAGGGAAGAAAATTGGTATATTTCATGCCAAAGATTTAAAGCAGTGAGGAAATGTCGAAAAGAGAAAGAGATAAACTGTAAAATCGAAAAAGGAAAACGGTCTTGTACAGTCCAAAACGTATGGATTGATGAATCACGCAACTCTAGTCAAAGATCATTAATATCACATTCCAGAGGCATTTTTCTTTGAACTTTTACTTAACGTAAAGTTCAGGAATGGCACTGGTGAAAACCCTCTACCTAAAGACTGAACTAATTGTTAATAATCTGTGATACAACGTAGAACATAATGTAGATTTCCTTGGAATTCAACATTCCCAACCGTGATATCTTCTCAAGACTGATTTTTCGTTTATTTATTTATTTCTTCTTCCGTTAAACTGTGATATTTTCTTAAGACTGATTTTTTTTAAAATTATTTATTCCATCTTCCCGCGAACAGCTGTGATATAGGCTTAGCCAACCCGTGTACTGTCCATTTCATGTTATTTATTGATTCAAACGTGCTACTATTTATCTTTGATTCCGCGCGGTATCGCTAATTCAATTTAGAATTTGAACATCTAAACTTAGGCCCTAAACATGTAAATCGCAACTCGGCACAACGACATTCACGACACTCAAAACACGAAAGTTAAAACGTCTGCAATTGGTATCGGGTTTGTCTTTATTGCTTCAGGAAGCTATTTAGTCGAGTGTATGCAAACTTATACTAAAATTACGTACTATACTTAAACTCGATGAACTTATAATTAAAACCTTAAAACTATTGGGATACTTAAGTCTAGGAATGTCTTAATCACAACCTCACCTCGATGAATAGCACCGTCTTTCTTGAAATTACGTATGCCCGGCTTTGGGGCGTGAGTTCTTCCCCACTTTGGACTACAACGTTTGTTTAGGGAGCAGCCTTCACCGTCTCTGTTCTTCCAGTGGCTGGTACCAGATCCGGAGTTTTGTTGTGGCTGCGAGGAAAAAATGAAACATTAGCATATTTTTCATGTTGTGTTTTATTTGAGAAATAAAAATCAAATTATACACTAATACTGGTGTCGTTCTCCATTCGTTTTTTTTCTTGATGTTTCTTCCTCTGCCTCCAATGGAACGGGCTATGGTCTGTCCATTCTTCGGACGATTCTGTTTCCAAAACAGTTCTGCTCTTCTCTGTCAACGTCAGTCCAACGGAATGGTTTCAGAAGAGTTCTGGGCTCTTCCGAAGGCTTCTGGACGACCAAGGGAAAGCGACATGAATGTAGGTACATCGGCTGGGCGGCTTAGGAACCATCTGTTCCGAGGCGACCGAGGATGGGTGTCTCAGTAGCCAGGGCCAACGTCACCTGCAAAATAAAAGAATTTTTATGTGGCAAAACCATTAAGGGAAAGTACAAAATACTTAGCTTCGGCTTGGGAGGTTCCTTCATTCCGTGCTGGAGCTGTCCGTCTGGGTGGTTTGTTTTTTTTGCATCCTTCTTTCTTCTTGTTATGTTTTTGTTTTGTTTATGTTTTTAGTTCGATAGTTAGTTGGGATTAAGATTATTTCGTTGAATAAACATTAATAAAACTCGCGAACAAGAAAAAAACGTGTTGCAATTTGCAAATAAATGATTTCGAATCTTGGTTCTGTCAAAGTTAAGTGTACAAGTTGACAGATGACAGCTCACTTTGTATCCCACTGTAGCAAGAGAAATTTTTGCTTATCTAAGACACGACCCAGGGTAGAAGAAGAGTAGGGTCGTTATTTACTGGCCAGATTTGAATGTTTACGAGAAAGACCGTTGTGCTTCTCAGCCGATAGTGCGGGCCAATGGTAACTAAGAATCGTTACATAATAACGATGAGGTGATGGGCTAGGTAGAAAGGTACAATAGATCGTACAGTAGATCGACAATTTTCACCATCGTCATCGGTGCGATCGGTACTAGGCCAAAGCTGGCAAATCACTTGTCAAGTGAAAGGTAGTAAGGGCGGTCGTTGTGCTGCATTGAATTTTGCAACGAATAGTTTGTGCCGGTTGAACAATAGAACAATAAAAGAATAGAAATAGTGCTCTCGGTTAGAAAAGCTGAAGAATAGCTTGATTCGAGTTTGGTTTTATTCGTTAACTAAAAGCGCATAAAGGTGAGTGCGTAAAGAATGCAAAATTAGTGCCAGTTAGTGATGTTTTGTTTTTGATTAAATTAGGGTGAATTTTTGGGTGGACGTAATCCGAGCTAGAACCGAAAGACGAATTACGGTCGGCCGCATCAATTGGTGTCTAGCCGTTGGAGGGAGGGCCAAAAAAAAGCCCCGAAGTTAAATCTGACCCGTGAAGCACCCGGGTCCACAAGTAACCCTATCTTATTAAAGCATAATATTGTTAGTGTAGTGACTAAGTGGGCAGCTCAAATAAGCCTTTTTGCACACACTGAGCGCCCCGAAAATTCACCCGCGCTGCGGATTTTTGCCGATAGAGTTTTTTTATACGCGTGCAGCTAAAAGAAAAAGGATTTTATTAGTGCTCAAGCAAACGAAAGTGCCGTCCGATAGTCCGGTAGTGAAGCCCCGGCCTTGCACAGATCACCGGCAGGCAAGAGGCGCCTGAGCACGCATGGAAAAACGAAGTTTTTGCTTGGTCATCTCCGTTACCTTGGCTACTTATTTATATAATTATTATTATTGATTCATTTATTTATTCCTAGTTTTACATATTTATTATCTTTTTTTTATTATATTCTTCAATTATTTACATAGCATTCAATCCTTATCTTTTTTTTTTATTGTTAATATCTTTTTGTTTGATCATAATCCTCACTGTGGGTTTTTTTTTTTTCTTTCTTAAACTCAGTTCAGAATTCTTTTTTTGTTCCAATTTAATTCTTATTTCGACTTGCCATAGGGAGTGTTTGCTAACGTGGGGTAGGTTTCAACCGTGTAGGCGAAGAGTGCCAAAGCAGCGCGACGGCGACGACGTCGACGACAGCGCGCGCCTAACGCAACATTTTGCTCCTCCCCTCGTATACACCCGCATAAGAGCTCTGTGTAGGTAGGAACTGGGGATCGTAAGTCAAGCCCTGGATTGGGCAATAGTAAGACCCCCCACTTTATCGAACCGACTCTTAGATAGAGTTCGAGATGTATATATAATTTTTAATTAGAGTAAATTTATTAGCAAAAGTTATTTCTAGTTAAATTTGTTTTTTTTTTTTGTTAGTACCATTTTGTTAGAGTCCACTATTCTGTTTCCTTGTTAAATAAATTGAATGTTAATTACAAATTAATCCTAGAATGTTCAGCTTCGATTCTTTTCTTATTTCGTTCATGTCTGAGATCTTTGTCATCATGAAGTGGTGAGTCAATTGGAAGGAGGTGCGGTAAGGTAAGCGGGTTTTCGAAAGGGTAGTATGCGAGTCCACCACTGACTTGTCTCCAGATTTGGGGAATGCGAGATTCCGGCCGAATGGATTCCAGGCTGGGAGGGAACCGGCCAAACCGTGACGTCATCAACGGTGTCCGAGGAAAGCGAACAAGTGGTGGTGGTGTATCTATATTTTCGAATTCTAACATACAAATCAAGGCATGATCTATGTTTTTGGAAAGAGGTGAGGTCCAGCTACGGTGGCAAGACCCCCCCATCCGACGAGTATAGCTGAGCAACGCAAGCATGCCGCAGCTACCGTAGCGGACATTCCTTCCCTTCCCCGATTCCGCCCAAGTCCTTCTCCTGATGATTCCTTCCTCGCCCGTCCCTCTCCTACCCATACCGTTCCAGTTGCCTCGTTTCAAAATGTAAAAACAATCACCAAACATTCTAAAACCAACTTCTCTACACACAAAGAAGTCCCAAAGTCCCAAGTCTCGGGAGCATATTGTTACTGAATTTCTACACCGCGAACAGACTTTAGCTTTTTACTTGCGACATATAGGAGCTATACGGCAAGTATTGCATTTGTAAACAATTTTAAACTCGACATTTTAATCAAACGTGAAATTACGATGGTAGAGAAGTTGGAAAAAGTGGGTACCCCGATTTAGTCCTTCTGTCTGTCTGTCCGTCCTCGCCCCTACAAGACAAACCATTGGGTCGATTTAGTTCAAACTTGGAAATTAATGTTTCCAACCGATTCGCGTTAGGCGTTTTTTTTTCTTTTTTCATTTTTCAAAGACAATACAATTTTTTGGTCAAAAATCGAAAAATCGAATTTCCTCAAAAACGAACTTATAGATTTGTACTATATTTTCTTTATTTTTTCCTTGACTTGGTTTCTTTAAACAAAAAAAAAGCATGTTGGTATTGCTCCAGAAGGGTATCCCTTATACTCAAGAACTATTACACCAATTTTAAAACTGTTAAAAAAAATAATTTTTTGTTTTGATTTTTTTTTCTAAATTCGAATCGATCAAAATTCGGGAACAACATTTTTTACGTAATTGAAGTGTAATAATATATTTACATGCATTAAATAACTCCATAGCAACAATATTTTTAAGACAATATTTAAAAGTTGTACATATGTATATGTTAAATTATTAAAAAAAAAAAAAACGCTCTAACGATTTTCGAGAAAAAAAATTAAAAAAATAATTTTTTTTTAATTTCAAAAAATAATTTTCAAAGGACCCATGTAGTTTAAAATAAATCTAATTTTTTTTTCTTCCAAAAAAAGGAAAAAGTTGTAATTTTTGTTCCACAAAGGTTTGCATACAGATATTGAAAATGTTTCATTACAATCGTGCCATTAGAGGTACATTTTTATCGCAGCACATTGTTGTTTGTTAGGGTGCTAAATTAGTGAATTGATTGTTTTTTGAGATCCGTAGATTAAAACAAGAAAAACATCGAAGAAAGATTTAAATGTGAGTAAAAGGAAGTTGATAATTTGTCTTCACGTGAAACAAAGAATGTCCTACAACGAAATTTCGAAACAAACCATGAACCGCTTTAGGGCAGATAGAATCCAATGCAAGGTCTGGCCGACCATCGAAGCTCTCAGTAAGAAACAAGCGGGTGATTAAACGCAAGTTAGATCAAAACAGCTCTGAACTAGAAAAGCATAACAACACTAAAGTGCACTCAGAAACGCTTCGAAGAACCATAAGTGGAAATGGATTCGCTAAGGAGTACGTTAACAAACCTCCCGAATATTGGCACAAGGTAATGTGGCCAATTGATGCCCTAAATCCGAAATGCACTGTGAATCATAGTGGTGGAGGCCTTTTGGTGTGGGGTGTATGGCGTCTTTAGGAGTAGGCTGGAAATAGTCGAAGGAAATATGAATCAGTTTGTGTACATTGATATCTTCAAAAGAAATGTAAAAGTAAGTGCCGAGATGCTGGGTATTTCAAACGAGTGGTACTTCCAGCAAGATGATGACCCCAAACCGCACATAACGCGCGAATGAAGATCGACGTGAATAAAAAGGGTTTTTAAAAAAAGATTTTTTAATTAAACTTTATTGTTGTGCACAAAGTGGTGGTTAAAATCCAACTAAACTACTTAAAAGATAATTTGTGAAGGCGAAGCTATGTCAACGAAGCTACAATCTGTTTATGTTAGCACAATATTGTTTATGTTAGCAAAATACTGTTTCTTGGAATCTAATTAAGACCAGTCGATTGGCAAATGAACTCGATTATGAGTTGTCATCTCTTTTGTTTTATTATTATTAGCTACGGTTGTGGTAACTTCCGTTTGGATTGCTGAGCTTGACATAACTTCTCCCTCCTTTAATTTAAAACTCTCCTGAGTGACATATATTGTTTCATTTTTTGAATTTTAATATAAACAAATGAATATATGTATGTTTTATGTGACCAATTTTTTAATGAATATTTGTAGATTTATGTTTGGTAATGCAGGCTATTTTGGTCAATTGATTTTTAATGCAAATAAAAAACTTTATTCCATCTTTTACCCAACGTTTCGTCGCTACTCACGACTTCTTCAGGGGTTTTATTATGATCTTTATTTAACATTATGAAAAAAATATTTTTTATTTATTATTTTATACAATTTGTCTAATTTAAAAAAAACTTACATGTTGTTTTTTTGTTGTTGTATTTTACATTGTTTTTGTTGGTTTTGTTTTTTAAATTTAATTTTTATTTCGTTTGAAAAAGGAAAATGAAAGAAAATATTTAAACTATTTAATAAATTAACATTAAAAACAAGAGACTAATAAATTAAAAAGACAAACATAAATTATCACAGTGTAGTTCAGGTACTTATTTTATTGCTAATGCGTAGCTTACAATGGTGTTGTCTCGATCTTCTTGAGTGTTCATCGTTCTTATTTTTTGAGCTTTCAAGAGTATACCTTGTCGTCATTCTCTTCTCTTTGTCGAGTACTCTTACATCATTGAAATTTGGTATGTGGCCGCTATCAATTATATGTTGTGATAGCCCTGTTGATGGTTTCTTCTTTCTTATGTCCGCTTTGTGCTCCGTCATTCTTATACCCAGTTGTCTTTTTGTTGTTCCGATGTAAGTCAAATTGCACTTCTCCCCTTCTGTCCCCCCGCAGCAAACCTCATAGACAACGTTGTGTTGTTGGTTCTTTTCAATCGGAGCTTTGGTGTTCGTGAAAATGTTCCTGAGTGTGGCATTTGACTTATATGCGTATGATGCGCTTTCTTGTTTAATGATTGGATCTAAGCTTCAACCGTCTGTTAACTTTGGAATATAGCGCATGCTGAAGTACCTGATTATATAAATATAAATGAATATAGCTATGATTGACAAAATTATAAAAATTACATATTTTATGATTATATTTCAATTCATTTATATTTTCGATATTTTTTATTTGTTTAATTACTATATCATCAAAGTTAAGTGTTTCTATTGTATGATTTGGATTTATTTCGTAAGAAATAATAAATCTCTGTTGAAATGCATCTTTTCTGTTAGTGAATGTGGTATTTTCAATATTTAAATTACTAAAATTCAATACAAAATTTCCATTTAAATTTGTAATTGTTTCATCACAAGTACTGGTTAGATTTATATTTTTTACATTCTTTAAAAATAGCAAATCATTTTCTATTTCAGCAATTTATATTTTGGAATTCATTCTTTTGGTACAAATATTATTTTATATACATTAGATTTCTTTAGATTTTTAAAATCAACATTTCTTTCGTATATGTATGTATGTAGTTCCATTAATTTTTACAATTCATCATTTATTATTAATTCTTTATAATACATATTTGTTACGGATGTTACTATATATTTTCTTGTTTCTATTATTTCGTTCGGAATCTTAATTACAAAAACTATTATATATTGCAATTCCCATGTTTATATTTTTCAAAAGTGATATCATATTTAATTATTTCTTCTTTACTTAAAATATTATTTCCCAATATACCTGTTCTACTAAAAGCTATATTATTTTGGATATGTTCAACATTGTCTTCTTTGTTTTTCCTGTCATCGTCATCCATAGTACCGTATAACCATTTAAACCCTGCCCCTATTACATATATAAGCCCTCCTTTGTGTCTATGTGGAATAATGGTGTATATTTTATATTTTAGTGAATCTAATTCATTTATTTAAATTTCCTTTCCGTTTTCAACTTGTATATGTAACCTCCTATTTGCCTTGGTTCGGTTGGCTGGAACTATTCCCTCAGACTAGCTCGGCCGTGGGATCTTGAACCTTAAGAAGTTACAAAAAAAAAGTCCAGCCTGATTCGTCACGATGTTGACCGACGCGCGAGTAAATTTCCTCAACCCTCCCTACCTCGGTTGCTACTCTCGCCAGAGCAACCCCTTTTCCAGGCTTCTTCTTACCTTTCTGTCATCCCATATCCTCTCCCTAGTTCCTCACCCTCATCCTAAATATTAAAAAATTAGTTCCGGCACATTGTGCGAATAATTCTCATAATGTTCAATAAATTACGCAATGTTGGTTCATCTTCATAATACGATTATAATTTTATTGGTTGGATGTAAATATAAATTTTAACTCATAAATAGTGATAATTAATAGGGTAATTCAAAATGATATATCAATTTTATGGATGTTGTTTAGTATTTACTTTTAAAATTTTTACTTAAATTATTAATGATCAGAAAAAAGAATGCATGTCCAGATATGCAGACAAATTATTTAAGGTATATTTTAAATTAGTTGGCAATCATGCGATAAAACAAAGAAAATCTATCTCAACCACTATACCTATTCGATTAGCTTTCGCGCAAATAGAAGGATTGTATTCCTCTACTTGTGTTAACGTTTTCACTTGGTTTTTAGTCGCGACAGTATCGAGATCACAAATTAAATTTCAAATAAAATATAAAATATATATATATATATGTATATATGTAAATTTTTGCTCAAACAAACTTACCCTATTCGAAGGAGTGGCCACTGCTGCTAATAGTTTCGTTTGGAGTCACAATCAGCTTTATATTATTTCTTTGTAATTATATCTTCTTTCTACTTCACTTGAAATTTTGTTTGGTTCTCGTACTTGCTGATTTAGTGTGTTATTACCAATTTCAATTAATTCATGTATTTTATGCGGTATGCTGTTGAGTATGAGTTTCTTTCCTTGTTCGCACTAAGCAAGGCTTATTTCAAACAAAAGTTAATCAAAAGCTTACGAAAAGAAAATATTAGATAATTCAAAATTGAAA
Source organism: Eupeodes latifasciatus (assembly GCA_920104205.1). Taxonomy (NCBI): domain Eukaryota; kingdom Metazoa; phylum Arthropoda; class Insecta; order Diptera; family Syrphidae; genus Eupeodes; species Eupeodes latifasciatus. The sequence goes on from OV049924.1 coordinate 279,309,256, forward strand.
TTTAAAAAAAAATTAAAAATTAAAAAAATTTATATTAAGTCTTCGATGGGATTCGAACCAGGAACCTTTAGATTCGGAGGTACGTGACACGTCGCCTAGACGATCACGACCACGTAGCCTCTATGATTTTTTTGCGTAAAATGAGCATTTGGAATTTCCTTATAGGTCGAAGTATAATTTCAGGCGATCGGGATATTTCCCAATTAGCTGTGCGCCTGTGCCTCTTCAGTCGGAAATGTGGGACTTTTCCTCGAAATTCCTGGATTAATACACTTTATGTTACTCACTTTCACCATATTGTTCGTTATGTGCATAAGATGCATATACATATGTACACCTATATACGGATTCATGTCCCGTACGTCATAACGTATCATTATATATGTATACATATACCCATGCAAATATGCCACGAAATTAAATTTTAATAAAAAAGAAAACGACAAAATACCTGGAATTATCCTGGAATTCCTCTTTTTGTTTATTTTGTTTTCCTTTTGGGTAGGTATATTTTAATGACTTCACTCTCGTTATAAAAAAAATTTGCAATATCCACAATCACTTTAGGCGATTTTCAAATTTTGGTTTTTCGCTAACTGTCTTAACAATATCGGTCTTGTATTGAATGCCCTTGTGGTGGCTGTGAAGGTTTACTTTGAAAAGAAAGACTTTCACTTTCAAACTTCTTCCGCAGCCTATCCATTTAGTGCCTTCATACCGGAGAAGATTCCGCAAACTTTTTCCTACCGTTCGATCGTGAGATATCGGATTCGAGTCTTATGCTCTCGCCAGATCGAAAATCTCTTTCTCTATTTGCCCCGCTCCCAGACTCTACTTTGCGAACAAACCCCCGAGGAATATCCCTAGAAAAGCTTTTCTCTGTTCTAAATTCTAAATTTCCCATCATCCCCAATTTCCCTCCTATCATTCTGACAGCTCAGTTCGTCGAGACTTTTCAAAACAAACATAATGTCGTCGTCGTCGTTGTTATTTGTGTTCCTTTTTAATCGTGTCGCAATTCTTTTAAACAGGAAAAACATAAAAAGTGTAATTCGGTTACAGGGCTTTGCTTTTTTCTGATAAAAACGTTGTCAGAAATATGCAAACGAACCCACGTATGAATCTCGGGCACATAAGGAAATCGTGCGGGCGGTATACCATAATACACCACCAATCTTGGTATTTAGTTCTAGGAGTGATTGAATGGAAATTGTTGCAGTGTTTTAAAATGCAATTCCCGTGATGTTCGTTCGTCCAAAATGCAATTCAGTTTTATTTCAAATGTTGGAGTTATTTGTGTTAATTAATGAAAAGTTATGTGAAAAAAAATATGGTTATTAGATTTTCAAAGAAAACGGTAAACAAAAAAAACAAAAAATGGGATCGTTGATGTGTAAAAGAGACGGTCATATATGCATCGACTTGGTTTATTCATTTATTTATAAACAAAACAATCGGTATTCGGTAATCAAAAAAAAGAGGTCGTCAACCCCAAACGTCAACAACACAAAAAAAACATACAAAATTGTAAATTGCCGTCGGGATTTTCCACTTGCATTAAGTATCGTCGGGAAAGTATTTCGTCTTAAATCGCTTAATAGAATTAGGCGAATCGTATTTAAAAGTGAGAATAAATAAAATAAATATAATGAGAGTCATTTTGTGCAAATAAATAAGTGTAGTCGGTAATCTTAGTGTCAAGTGTATCTCGTTTAATATTTTCAAAGATAATTCTCTTCGTCTTCATTGTTGTTCTAAGATGGTCAGTTTGTCGTGAAATTTTTAATAAATAAAAAGTGTCCTGATTTGTCCTATGGTGCGAATTTCGTTAATATTTGGTGTCGGTTCGGGACATTGTTCGTCAGGAAAAGTAAATAGGCAACCGAATACTAGGAATATTGTCACTTACAATCAACGTGGGACGCGAACCCACTTATGCTAGACGGGCACTTGATACAAAAATCGTCAGATAAGTACATTTAAAAATTTTCAAAACAAAATTCGGTGCTTTGTGAAATGTTGTATTATTCTTTTCAGCTTTATTGCCGTATGTCCTTGGCATGGAAAACGCCAAGGGGTTTACCGGACCGTGATTCCAATTCATACATGCAATTTCCTACAACTCTTTTTATGCGGGATTTAAGAAATTTTGGAAGCAATTTGGCGTTAATTCCCTGTACGAAATTGCTTTGAGCGAAGTTACGGTGGAACACTTCTTGTCCTTCCTGGTAAGTAACGTTTCTTGTACGTTTGTTATATGTATCTCTTGACTTAACGTATGCCCTGTCCAAATTCTCCGACAACTTCTGTCGTGCCAAAGTGAATTTCAGGGCGCGGGGTGTGACCACCATTTCAGGATCTGGTAACGCGTTAATCTTTCTAAGCAGTGCATACGTTGACCCATGAGTGACCATGTTCTGACCGAACATAGCGAAGTAGGGCTGACATTTTAGAGAGTCGTGTATATCGGAACGCAACGCACAGGCTATACTGGACAGATGGATGTCCCAGTCGTTCTGTTGCTTCGAAACCACAATTCTTAGCTTGCTAAGTAGACTTCGATTTACCCTCTCCGAAATGTTGGCCTGCGGTGCATGCACCGCTGTACGCACATGCTCAACCCCGTACTCGTCCAGAAATTCCCTGAAATCCTTGGACACAAACTGACGGCCGTTATCGGAATGAATTTGTTCAGGGGTCCCGAAAGTGTGAAAAATTTCAGATTCAAGGTATTGAATCACTCGTTTCGAAGTGGCTTTCGGTAAAGCCTTAAAAAACATAAATTTGGTGAAATGATCCACCACAATGAATACGTACACATTACCGCTTTTGGTACGCGGATAGGGACCTAAAAAATCTATATATATTCGTTGCATTGGTCTCTCGGTTTTTGTTTGGCTTACTATAGGTGGACGAAGAGTCTCATTCGGAGCTTTTACCATCTTACACACCTCACAGTTCTTGACGTAAACTCTTACTTCTTTTGCCATTTTAGGCCAGTAATATTTGGCTGCCATGCGGGAATAGGTTTTGTCAAAACCACTGTGACTACTAAGCTTACTGTTGTGACTCATTTCAATGCACTTTACTGTCAGACTGTCTGGTAGCCACAGGCGCCAAAGAGAGTCTTCTTCGTCTACATTCCCCTCTCTAAATCGAACTCTTCGATATATGTATTTCCCAGAAACTATGACATCTGGTAGATTTGATTGGTTTCGGACAATATTCTCTCTCAAGTGGGTGTATGACTCGGAGTCGAAATCGGTTGAATCCAAATCGATCTCACCCCATGTGGACATCGAAGAATCCTCCCGAATTCCACCGTCACCAGCGTTGCCACTCGCTACAATTTCATCCATGTTTATCCGAGAAAGGCAATCGGGAACTACGTTAAGAGACCCCTTACGATGCTGGATGGAAAAATTATAACCTTGGAGTTCTAAACTCCATCTGGCTAGTCTGCCTGACAACTCTTTCATTGACATGAGCCATTTGAGGCTCGAATGATCGGTTATAATCGTAAAGGGTAGTCCGTCAACGTAGGCTCGGAATTTTCGGACGCTCAACACCGCCGCGAGGCATTCTTGCTCGGTGACGGTGTAATTTTTCTGGGACTTATTAAGCTTTTTGGACATGAAGGCAATAGGTTTTTCGTTACCGTCCTCATCCACTTGGAAGAGAACACCCCCTACTCCCTCCGAAGACGCGTCACATTGAATAGTGAATGGTTTGGCGAAATTTGGTTCGGATAATACAGGAGCCGACGAAAGGGCAGTTTTGAGCTGCTCGAAAGCTTCCTTTGCTTCAGGCGTTAGTTCAAATTTGGATTTTTTTTGAAGACAATTGGTCAGAGGGGCAGCCAGGTCGGCATAGTTCCGGATGAACCTCCTATACCAACCCGTTAGACCCAAGAATCTCCTTATTTGCCTAACAGTTGTTGGAACAGGGATATTGACCATAGCCTCTATCTTCTCCGGGTTGGTTTTCAAATTTCCTTGACCTACAACAAATCCAAGAAATTTAATTTCCTTCATACAAAATTTACTCTTTGCCAGATTGATGGTTAAGTTAGCGCGACGGAGGCAACTTGCCACTTCTTTAAGGATGAGTATATGCTCCTCAAAGGTAGAAGTACATATCAGTAAGTCGTCTAAATACACAAACACATTATCACGGAGATGACTCGGAATGACTTTATCCATTACTCGACAAAGAGTTTGACCAGCGTTACTTAGGCCAAAAGGCATTACCTTGAATTGGTAGAGAGGCCTACCAGGAACTGCAAAGGCAGTTTTCTCTCTCGAATTCTCATGTAATGGAATTTGCCAGTAAGCGTCTTTCAAATCGATCCCCGTGATAAAATGCGTGTCCTTTATACGACTTAGCAAACCTTCGACGTGAGGCAGCGGATACGCATCCTTAATAGTAACTTCGTTAACCTTTCGGAAATCGAGGCAAAGGCGGACTTTTCCCGGTTTTCTGACGAGCACGACAGGACAGCTCCAAGGAGAGTTGCTGACTTCAATGACCCCTAATTCCAACATTCTGTCTAGCTCCTTATAAACTTCCCCTTGCCGAACAGGGGACAGAGGGTAGTGTCGGGATTTGATTGGGCTAGCGTTTCCCGTGTCAACAATGTGGCACCCGAGGTCAGTTTTACCTAACCCTAACACCACAAAATTAGGAAATTGTCTTTTTACATTTTCCAATTGAAAGGTTTCTTCCGCTGTCAGTTGAATCAATTCGGCTTCGCTCTTGAAATTTTCGTCCTTATCATCCGTATTTAAATCTACAGCTAGCTCGCTGACTTGAGGCAACAAATTGAAACTACGCCAAAAATTCATCCCGAGATATAGTCTTTGTGTCAGGTTTGGAATCAGATAAAATGTCAGGGTATTACTTAAGCCGTTATACTTTGTCTGTACTTGACAATGCCCTTCAATGTTATGAGACTTACCGTCTGCTGTCCGTACAACATTATGGTATGGTAAAACCTTTACTCCGAGTTTTCGGACCAACTCCCAACAACCCTTTCCTAATACCGAGATAGAAGCCCCGCTGTCGAGGAGTCCAAAAACCGACTTCATTAGAACCTCAGCGTATAGGCGGCCATCTGTCTCAGAGGATATGATGGTTTCGATTATTTCCTTTCGGAACTTTTTTCGCCTTTGAAAGCGATGACGACATTTTTGGATGTGCGAACTGATCGGCTTGTTATTGGTTGCGAAAATTTTAGCCCTAACCTTCTCATAATTTAGTTTTCGCTCGTGAAGAGACTTCAACTGATGTGATTCATATGGATGATAATCATTCTCATTCACATTGGGTTTTTCGTTTTTTAAAATCTTAATCGGAATTGCATCTTCGTCAGTTTCATTAGGGTTACTTGTTTTAAGCGGGGTGTTTAATTTTGCGAGTGGTTCGGTGGATTCCTTGAGGAACGAATCTCTCCACTCCTCGCTTCGTCCCTCGAAAAGTTTCCCGTCTGGTGTTTACCACATTGGATAGTGTTAACACCTTTCGCTCCACATAGAAAACAAAATAAATTTCTGGTGGACGCTGGACAAAAGTGATAGGCGTGACCTCAAATCACAGTTCCAACAGATGTAATTGGCTGTTGACCCCGGCTTTCTAGACGAATACATTGCCGCGACTTCATGTACTTCCGATTCTTCATCGAGAGAATCATTTTCTACCGCAATCTCATTTACGGTTCGATGACCGACTGCTCGCTTATTTAAAAATTTTTCAGCCTCGCGAGCCTTCTGCCGAAGCTGTTCCAGATTTTTAATTTCAGCTGACAGAAGAATCTCTCCCAATTTTTCTTTGGCGTTGCCCCTGATAATTTCGACAAGTTTTTTGTCATCGAAAGAGTCCTTCAAACGGTCGTTTAACCCACACACGGAGGAGTAGAAATCATCGAAGGATTCCTTCGCACCCTGCTTTCGACACATTAATTTCATGTATATGTCTATTTCAGACTCCAACCTACCAAACTCTTTCTTTATAGCTACTTTTATAGCTGCAAGATCCGCGTTAGGATTCTTTTTGACGAAACGCCAAAACCACTTATTAGGTTTACCCTCCAGCAACATGTGGAAGTTGGCGGCAATCTGTTCATCACTATACGCTGATGACGATTGCATCCTGCTTATTTTCAGTAAAAATTCAGAAATATTTTCGGAACCATCGTAGGTGATCTTCCATCGATCTAACCTACAAGGCCCTGATGCAACAAACGTCGTAGACCCGTTTGAGTTCCTTGGTTGAGGAAACTGGTCCATTGCCGATCTTTGCGATTCTAGTGGGGAAGGGTTGCTAGCTTGTTGCTGCTGTAAGCGCAAACTTTCAAGCCGTTGCGACACATCCTCCATGAACGCATTCATTTGTTGGAAGATTCGGGTTTGGTATCGAACCATAGTTCTTTCCATCCTAGAGATAAGATCCTCATTTGGATCACCGTTATTTTCACCCTGATTTTCCCACTTCTCCGCGTTTCTTTCTAGGCCTTCGGGAAGCTGACCGGCATTATGGTCACGATCCTGACCTGCCTCTTGATCGGCCATGTTAGAGGTAGAATTGGAGATGACAGAGTTCAATTCTTCAGAGAAATTAAATGACGCGTCTAAATTAAACCTATCAATGGTAGTATGAAACCTTCGGTAGAACTCTTCGAAATCAGCTTCGTTCTGAGGGTTAAAATTAGGTATGTTATCTTCTGCACTTGAAAGGTTATGCCCACTATTCATACTTAACCCGCGAGTCGCTTTCTACAGTTAGGTCTTTGCTACTCTAACTCTTGGCAAGAAAATATATAAGTGCAAACGAAACAAGGTATATTTTTGAAATACTTTTTCAAAAAAAATGTACCACACAAACTTTAAGGAAATCAAGGTGAAGATTATTAGAATCCAGGTAAATCCCAAAACAAAGGTAGTGAGTCGTACGTATCCCAAAAGAATTTCAACAAAATTCAATTTCAAAATTCTTTAACTATATGGTATTTGAATTCAAACAAATGAAATAAAAAAATTATATGCAATTCTTCTTACCAAAACAGGAAAGAATAAAAAATTTTAATTTGAAAATGTACTTAAAAAAGTAAAAAAATAAAATCCACAATTCCTTAAATACTAGGATTTTCCAAGGTAATATTTGAAAGTGAGGATAAAAAAAAAAATATAAAAGAAATGTATCTTAATCCAGAAATTTCTCTTCCAGTGCCTCTTAATCGAAAAACAAAATTCAAATTATCGGACCCCGTGATGTAATTCAGAATCAGAGGTGTCCACTTCGACGATCAGGATTTGGCTTTAGAAACAAAATTTCAAAATTTTTGTTCAGTACCAAAATGTATGTATGTAAGTAAATTGAAATTTATTGAACAATATATGTATATTGAAATTTGAAAAAGAATCTAATTTGTTTTCTTTTAAAATGTTTTATTAGCTTAGGATGAGGATGAGTTTTCTGGAGAAGAATGGATGACAGACGGAACGAAGAAGCCGTTGTTCTAAGAGCCGACGAGCGAAAGAAAAAAAAATAAAGCATACTACTGTTGGAAAGGACTTCTGAAAAAAAATATATTCTCCTCGGGTTACAGGACTTCGAAAGACGAACCTTTCATCTTCGAAGGCATCTGCAACCTTCGGAGAATTTGATAGGGCTTGCTGAAAGGACCTCCGAAGACGCCTTCTTTAAGATCGACGGGTCTCTTTCAGCATTATAATTTTGTGTTCGGTTGGTTCGGACAATTGGGAATCCTTATCGAGGATGCCCAAAGACTCGAACCAATCTTGCACGAAATTGTCTAAATGTTGTTGTTCGAATGCGTTTCCCTGTGGCAACGCGATACCAGTTTAAAACAACTTAGTTATCGGGACTCACAACAAAAACTGCAAGCGAAGCTGCATTTGAAGTTAAAACTGACTTTAAAATGGAATAAAAAAATAAAAAGCAAAAATTTGAAGTTGTACAAAAATGAAAAGACTTGAAATTAAAATGAAAGTTAAAAGTAAACTATTGAATTAAGATGAATTGGCTCAGAAAAAATAATCAGCCACTCTATCTAAAAGATAGAGGGCTCCACGTTATGGGCGCCATTTGTAACCTCCTATTTGCCTTGGTTCGGTTGGCTGGAACTATTCCCTCAGACTAGCTCGGCCGTGGGATCTTGAACCTTAAGAAGTTACAAAAAAAAGTCCAGCCTGATGCGTCACGATGTTGACCGACGCGCGAGTAAATTTCCTCAACCCTCCCTACCTCGGTTGCTACTCTCGCCAGAGCAACCCCTTTTCCAGGCTTCTTCTTACCTTGTGAATTGAATGAATTTGTTCAGGGGTCCCGAAAGTGTGAAAAATTTCAGATTCAAGGTATTGAATCACTCGTTTCGAAGTGGCTTTCGGTAAAGCCTTAAAAAACATAAATTTGGTGAAATGATCCACCACAATGAATACGTACACATTACCGCTTTTGGTACGCGGATAGGGACCTAAAAAATCTATATATATTCGTTGCATTGGTCTCTCGGTTTTTGTTTGGCTTACTATAGGTGGACGAAGAGTCTCATTCGGAGCTTTTACCATCTTACACACCTCACAGTTCTTGACGTAAACTCTTACTTCTTTTGCCATTTTAGGCCAGTAATATTTGGCTGCCATGCGGGAATAGGTTTTGTCAAAACCACTGTGACTACTAAGCTTACTGTTGTGACTCATTTCAATGCACTTTACTGTCAGACTGTCTGGTAGCCACAGGCGCCAAAGAGAGTCTTCTTCGTCTACATTCCCCTCTCTAAATCGAACTCTTCGATATATGTATTTCCCAGAAACTATGACATCTGGTAGATTTGATTGGTTTCGGACAATATTCTCTCTCAAGTGGGTGTATGACTCGGAGTCGAAATCGGTTGAATCCAAATCGATCTCACCCCATGTGGACATCGAAGAATCCTCCCGAATTCCACCGTCACCAGCGTTGCCACTCGCTACAATTTCATCCATGTTTATCCGAGAAAGGCAATCGGGAACTACGTTAAGAGACCCCTTACGATGCTGGATGGAAAAATTATAACCTTGGAGTTCTAAACTCCATCTGGCTAGTCTGCCTGACAACTCTTTCATTGACATGAGCCATTTGAGGCTCGAATGATCGGTTATAATCGTAAAGGGTAGTCCGTCAACGTAGGCTCGGAATTTTCGGACGCTCAACACCGCCGCGAGGCATTCTTGCTCGGTGACGGTGTAATTTTTCTGGGACTTATTAAGCTTTTTGGACATGAAGGCAATAGGTTTTTCGTTACCGTCCTCATCCACTTGGAAGAGAACACCCCCTACTCCCTCCGAAGACGCGTCACATTGAATAGTGAATGGTTTGGCGAAATTTGGTTCGGATAATACAGGAGCCGACGAAAGGGCAGTTTTGAGCTGCTCGAAAGCTTCCTTTGCTTCAGGCGTTAGTTCAAATTTGGATTTTTTTTGAAGACAATTGGTCAGAGGGGCAGCCAGGTCGGCATAGTTCCGGATGAACCTCCTATACCAACCCGTTAGACCCAAGAATCTCCTTATTTGCCTAACAGTTGTTGGAACAGGGATATTGACCATAGCCTCTATCTTCTCCGGGTTGGTTTTCAAATTTCCTTGACCTACAACAAATCCAAGAAATTTAATTTCCTTCATACAAAATTTACTCTTTGCCAGATTGATGGTTAAGTTAGCGCGACGGAGGCAACTTGCCACTTCTTTAAGGATGAGTATATGCTCCTCAAAGGTAGAAGTACATATCAGTAAGTCGTCTAAATACACAAACACATTATCACGGAGATGACTCGGAATGACTTTATCCATTACTCGACAAAGAGTTTGACCAGCGTTACTTAGGCCAAAAGGCATTACCTTGAATTGGTAGAGAGGCCTACCAGGAACTGCAAAGGCAGTTTTCTCTCTCGAATTCTCATGTAATGGAATTTGCCAGTAAGCGTCTTTCAAATCGATCCCCGTGATAAAATGCGTGTCCTTTATACGACTTAGCAAACCTTCGACGTGAGGCAGCGGATACGCATCCTTAATAGTAACTTCGTTAACCTTTCGGAAATCGAGGCAAAGGCGGACTTTTCCCGGTTTTCTGACGAGCACGACAGGACAGCTCCAAGGAGAGTTGCTGACTTCAATGACCCCTAATTCCAACATTCTGTCTAGCTCCTTATAAACTTCCCCTTGCCGAACAGGGGACAGAGGGTAGTGTCGGGATTTGATTGGGCTAGCGTTTCCCGTGTCAACAATGTGGCACCCGAGGTCAGTTTTACCTAACCCTAACACCACAAAATTAGGAAATTGTCTTTTTACATTTTCCAATTGAAAGGTTTCTTCCGCTGTCAGTTGAATCAATTCGGCTTCGCTCTTGAAATTTTCGTCCTTATCATCCGTATTTAAATCTACAGCTAGCTCGCTGACTTGAGGCAACAAATTGAAACTACGCCAAAAATTCATCCCGAGATATAGTCTTTGTGTCAGGTTTGGAATCAGATAAAATGTCAGGGTATTACTTAAGCCGTTATACTTTGTCTGTACTTGACAATGCCCTTCAATGTTATGAGACTTACCGTCTGCTGTCCGTACAACATTATGGTATGGTAAAACCTTTACTCCGAGTTTTCGGACCAACTCCCAACAACCCTTTCCTAATACCGAGATAGAAGCCCCGCTGTCGAGGAGTCCAAAAACCGACTTCATTAGAACCTCAGCGTATAGGCGGCCATCTGTCTCAGAGGATATGATGGTTTCGATTATTTCCTTTCGGAACTTTTTTCGCCTTTGAAAGCGATGACGACATTTTTGGATGTGCGAACTGATCGGCTTGTTATTGGTTGCGAAAATTTTAGCCCTAACCTTCTCATAATTTAGTTTTCGCTCGTGAAGAGACTTCAACTGATGTGATTCATATGGATGATAATCATTCTCATTCACATTGGGTTTTTCGTTTTTTAAAATCTTAATCGGAATTGCATCTTCGTCAGTTTCATTAGGGTTACTTGTTTTAAGCGGGGTGTTTAATTTTGCGAGTGGTTCGGTGGATTCCTTGAGGAACGAATCTCTCCACTCCTCGCTTCGTCCCTCGAAAAGTTTCCCGTCTGGTGTTTACCACATTGGATAGTGTTAACACCTTTCGCTCCACATAGAAAACAAAATAAATTTCTGGTGGACGCTGGACAAAAGTGATAGGCGTGACCTCAAATCACAGTTCCAACAGATGTAATTGGCTGTTGACCCCGGCTTTCTAGACGAATACATTGCCGCGACTTCATGTACTTCCGATTCTTCATCGAGAGAATCATTTTCTACCGCAATCTCATTTACGGTTCGATGACCGACTGCTCGCTTATTTAAAAATTTTTCAGCCTCGCGAGCCTTCTGCCGAAGCTGTTCCAGATTTTTAATTTCAGCTGACAGAAGAATCTCTCCCAATTTTTCTTTGGCGTTGCCCCTGATAATTTCGACAAGTTTTTTGTCATCGAAAGAGTCCTTCAAACGGTCGTTTAACCCACACACGGAGGAGTAGAAATCATCGAAGGATTCCTTCGCACCCTGCTTTCGACACATTAATTTCATGTATATGTCTATTTCAGACTCCAACCTACCAAACTCTTTCTTTATAGCTACTTTTATAGCTGCAAGATCCGCGTTAGGATTCTTTTTGACGAAACGCCAAAACCACTTATTAGGTTTACCCTCCAGCAACATGTGGAAGTTGGCGGCAATCTGTTCATCACTATACGCTGATGACGATTGCATCCTGCTTATTTTCAGTAAAAATTCAGAAATATTTTCGGAACCATCGTAGGTGATCTTCCATCGATCTAACCTACAAGGCCCTGATGCAACAAACGTCGTAGACCCGTTTGAGTTCCTTGGTTGAGGAAACTGGTCCATTGCCGATCTTTGCGATTCTAGTGGGGAAGGGTTGCTAGCTTGTTGCTGCTGTAAGCGCAAACTTTCAAGCCGTTGCGACACATCCTCCATGAACGCATTCATTTGTTGGAAGATTCGGGTTTGGTATCGAACCATAGTTCTTTCCATCCTAGAGATAAGATCCTCATTTGGATCACCGTTATTTTCACCCTGATTTTCCCACTTCTCCGCGTTTCTTTCTAGGCCTTCGGGAAGCTGACCGGCATTATGGTCACGATCCTGACCTGCCTCTTGATCGGCCATGTTAGAGGTAGAATTGGAGATGACAGAGTTCAATTCTTCAGAGAAATTAAATGACGCGTCTAAATTAAACCTATCAATGGTAGTATGAAACCTTCGGTAGAACTCTTCGAAATCAGCTTCGTTCTGAGGGTTAAAATTAGGTATGTTATCTTCTGCACTTGAAAGGTTATGCCCACTATTCATACTTAACCCGCGAGTCGCTTTCTACAGTTAGGTCTTTGCTACTCTAACTCTTGGCAAGAAAATATATAAGTGCAAACGAAACAAGGTATATTTTTGAAATACTTTTTCAAAAAAAATGTACCACACAAACTTTAAGGAAATCAAGGTGAAGATTATTAGAATCCAGGTAAATCCCAAAACAAAGGTAGTGAGTCGTACGTATCCCAAAAGAATTTCAACAAAATTCAATTTCAAAATTCTTTAACTATATGGTATTTGAATTCAAACAAATGAAATAAAAAAATTATATGCAATTCTTCTTACCAAAACAGGAAAGAATAAAAAATTTTAATTTGAAAATGTACTTAAAAAAGTAAAAAAATAAAATCCACAATTCCTTAAATACTAGGATTTTCCAAGGTAATATTTGAAAGTGAGGATAAAAAAAAAAATATAAAAGAAATGTATCTTAATCCAGAAATTTCTCTTCCAGTGCCTCTTAATCGAAAAACAAAATTCAAATTATCGGACCCCGTGATGTAATTCAGAATCAGAGGTGTCCACTTCGACGATCAGGATTTGGCTTTAGAAACAAAATTTCAAAATTTTTGTTCAGTACCAAAATGTATGTATGTAAGTAAATTGAAATTTATTGAACAATATATGTATATTGAAATTTGAAAAAGAATCTAATTTGTTTTCTTTTAAAATGTTTTATTAGCTTAGGATGAGGATGAGTTTTCTGGAGAAGAATGGATGACAGACGGAACGAAGAAGCCGTTGTTCTAAGAGCCGACGAGCGAAAGAAAAAAAAATAAAGCATACTACTGTTGGAAAGGACTTCTGAAAAAAAATATATTCTCCTCGGGTTACAGGACTTCGAAAGACGAACCTTTCATCTTCGAAGGCATCTGCAACCTTCGGAGAATTTGATAGGGCTTGCTGAAAGGACCTCCGAAGACGCCTTCTTTAAGATCGACGGGTCTCTTTCAGCATTATAATTTTGTGTTCGGTTGGTTCGGACAATTGGGAATCCTTATCGAGGATGCCCAAAGACTCGAACCAATCTTGCACGAAATTGTCTAAATGTTGTTGTTCGAATGCGTTTCCCTGTGGCAACGCGATACCAGTTTAAAACAACTTAGTTATCGGGACTCACAACAAAAACTGCAAGCGAAGCTGCATTTGAAGTTAAAACTGACTTTAAAATGGAATAAAAAAATAAAAAGCAAAAATTTGAAGTTGTACAAAAATGAAAAGACTTGAAATTAAAATGAAAGTTAAAAGTAAACTATTGAATTAAGATGAATTGGCTCAGAAAAAATAATCAGCCACTCTATCTAAAAGATAGAGGGCTCCACGTTATGGGCGCCATTTGTAACCTCCTATTTGCCTTGGTTCGGTTGGCTGGAACTATTCCCTCAGACTAGCTCGGCCGTGGGATCTTGAACCTTAAGAAGTTACAAAAAAAAGTCCAGCCTGATGCGTCACGATGTTGACCGACGCGCGAGTAAATTTCCTCAACCCTCCCTACCTCGGTTGCTACTCTCGCCAGAGCAACCCCTTTTCCAGGCTTCTTCTTACCTTTCTGTCATCCCATATCCTCTCCCTAGTTCCTCACCCTCATCCTAAATATTAAAAAATTAGTTCCGGCACATTGTGCGAATAATTCTCATAATGTTCAATAAATTACGCAATGTTGGTTCATCTTCATAATACGATTATAATTTTATTGGTTGGATGTAAATATAAATTTTAACTCATAAATAGTGATAATTAATAGGGTAATTCAAAATGATATATCAATTTTATGGATGTTATTTAGTATTTACTTTTAAAATTTTTACTTAAATTATTAATGATCAGAAAAAAGAATGCATGTCCAGATATGCAGACAAATTATTTAAGGTATATTTTAAATTAGTTGGCAATCATGCGATAAAACAAAGAAAATCTATCTCAACCACTATACCTATTCGATTAGCTTTCGCGCAAATAGAAGGATTGTATTCCTTTACTTGTGTTAACGTTTTCACTTGGTTTTTAGTCGCGACAGTATCGAGATCACAAATTAAATTTCAAATAAAATATAAAATATATATATATATATGTATATATGTAAATTTTTGCTCAAACAAACTTACCCTATTCGAAGGAGTGGCCACTGCTGCTAATAGTTTCGTTTGGAGTCACAATCAGCTTTATATTATTTCTTTGTAATTATATCTTCTTTCTACTTCACTTGAAATTTTGTTTGGTTCTCGTACTTGCTGATTTAGTGTGTTATTACCAATTTCAATTAATTCATGTATTTTATGCGGTATGCTGTTGAGTATGAGTTTCTTTCCTTGTTCGCACTAAGCAAGGCTTATTTCAAACAAAAGTTAATCAAAAGCTTACGAAAAGAAAATATTGGATAATTCAAAATTGAAATTTAAAAAAAAATTAAAAATTAAAAAAATTTATATTAAGTCTTCGATGGGATTCGAACCAGGAACCTTTAGATTCGGAGGTACGTGATACGTCGCCTAGTTTTTTTTTTTTTCCAAATTCATTTTTATTAATTCATTCTTAAGACTATCTTAAAGCTAGACAAAAATTCATAAAACTAGCCTAATTATCCATAACTTACAACTAACTTACTGGTCCCATACGGACACTCTAAGTTAAACAATAATACTTAATGCTATTGCCTTTCGGCCCTAAGATCTATTTAACTTCAATTCATTTTATTTATTTTTGTATTCATTAGAAAATTTAGAAAAAACTAATGCCAATATCCTTTTTTATTTTTACTTAAAAACTACTTAAAATAAGGTCCTTAATATAAAACTTAAAGCTAACTAAAACTACCTATTCTACCTATAAACTACTTAAAACTAGAACAACCACAGCAGCAAATCTAACTATCTAACGTTTTTTGTTTTTCATATTTTGTCTTTTTTTTTATTTTTTTTTTTTTTATTATTCCATGTTTTTTTTTATTTTTTTTTTTGTATTTTTTTTGTATTTTTTGTATTTTTTTGTATTTTTTACTTTTTTGTATGTTTTTTTTTTTGTGCCACCATGCCTATTCTACTTAAAACTAAACCCTAAAACTATAAAACAAGTATGTAAGCCGGCCAAGGCTTAAAACCCTATCCCGACTACTCACTATCAAGTGCCGATTGAAGCCACCAAAACTGGCTCTCCTGCTTCACCCTATCAGTTCGGTCCCGTTCGGACACAGCCCTACTGAACCGAAGGAGCTCTGCTCCGTCTTGTGCCATGACGTCCCGATTGTACAGGAGTCGCCTATCCACGGTACGTCGTCTGACGTGGTAGATTAACGGAACTGCCAATCTATCCTGTATCAGACCGCATCTATCTAAAAAGAGGAATGCCTCTGGTGGAATGAAGCCGCTCAAGCGTGCACTTTCAAAATACTCGTCGTTCGGATAGAACGCCCCGAAAATTAAATTGTTGGTCGAAGACATAGCTCTTGCAATGTGACCTCGAACGAGTTTTATCACGAAATTGTCAATTCTGTTGATTCGAGCCCCGTTGTATAGGACCTCGTTGGAATAGTAATGCACGTACGAAGATTCGGGTGTTCGATATAAGCCGGTACAGCGTCGTAAACACTGCCGCTCGAATACCCGAAACTTCTCCATCTGGGAAGGGGCAACGTTGAACCACACAGGACAACCATAAACGATCATCGGCCGTATGAGGGCCATGTAGCAAATTACCTTCACTCTGGGGTCAAGCCGACTGCTAAAAAACAGCCGTTTCGTCAGAGCGAAGGCTCCTCTGGCCCTGGTCAGAGCAGCATTTATATGTCTGTCGAAATATAAATACTGATCTAACCAGATACCGAGGTACTTCACTACACTTTTGCTCGCTAATGGCTGCCCGTGAAGATCAACGATAACCATCTTGCGCCAATTCTTGCACGTATCCCTCGTGGCCCTAGCCAACGGAGTCCGGAACAGAATTGTCTCCGACTTCTGGACATTTATTTTCAGTTTCCAGTCGTCGCAATATCGCTGAATCTTGTCAAAATCACGCTGCAAGAGAATTCTAATAACCTCAACCTTTCGGGCCGTTCTGTACGCAATAAGATCGTCGGCGTACGCAATTGCCTTTGTAAGACTACCTATCAGATCGCTGGTGTAAATGCTGAAGAGAATCGGCGAATTCACCGCTCCCTGTTGAAGACCATTTTTAATTAAAAATGTTGTGGTAGAAGTTACATTGCCATTTTTGACAACAAACTTTCTACCGTTAAGCATATCATAAAGTATATACAACAATGGCTTGCTTATGCCAAGCCTGCTCAGTTTTAGGTAAAGACCCTCTAACCATACGGTGTCAAAGGCCTTTTCCAAATCAACCAAAACAGCACCTGTGCATTGTTGTTTTGTTTTATTCCATTGGATATCAGAAACGAGCTTAGACGCAGCATGAATTGTGTCATGACCCGCCTTGAACCCGAACTGTTTAT
This sequence comes from Eupeodes latifasciatus, assembly GCA_920104205.1. Classification (NCBI taxonomy): domain Eukaryota; kingdom Metazoa; phylum Arthropoda; class Insecta; order Diptera; family Syrphidae; genus Eupeodes; species Eupeodes latifasciatus. The sequence goes on from OV049924.1 coordinate 279,326,113, forward strand.
CCGGAATTATTTTGTTGTCCGCAGCCCACTTAGTCAGAGCCCTATTAATGATTTTTTCGAAAACTTTGCTGATGCTCGGAAGAAGACTTATCGACCGAAGATTTGACGGGTTGGAGTTGTCCTTTCCCTTTTTCGGGAGAGGATGAACCACAGCGGTCTTCCAATGCACTGGATAATATGCATTATTCAGTGCATTATTGAAGAGTGTGGTGTAAATGTCAATTGCCTCCATCGGTAAATGTCTTAGTACATCGTTGGATATACCATCGACACCTGCTGACTTTTTGTTTTTTATTGAGTTGAAGATGAGCTGAAGCTCAACCTTCGTCACTAACAAGGGACTTGGTCCCGTTTGCTCGGCGATTATGGCATTTGCCAAGGAATCGTCATCGAACCGCATAAAACCGCGGTTCTCAGATCGCCAATGTGTTATATCATTTCGAAGGTAAAAGTGATTAAGTAGGGCTCTGCTTTCCAGGTCGTGGTTGGGGCGAATGCTAACATTCACCTTGTACACTTGCTGGAAAGCAGCTCCCACCGCCTCCACTTTTTCCTTCGGATCTTCAATTATATAAAAGTCATCGTCAAAGATGGCTTCTTCTGGATCTATTTGCGCTGTCATGAGTACGTCTCTGTTCTCTTCAGTTCTTTGGAGTTTCAGACACGGAAGGTCATTGTCGTTCTTTTTCCTTTCTTTAACAGACCGGATCTTGCGGTCCCAGTACTTGTTAATTGATAACCTGTAGTTCTCCTTAATCAACAGATTGACATTTTTTATTGACGACTTCAGTGTCCTAACCTCCAAGTCGTTTGGGTCTGTAAGTCGTCTGTACAAGTTTTTGAGTCTTGTCAGTAAGCCACTCTTGTGCTTACGCAGTGCGTCAATAGTCGCGTTTCTGTAAGCGTCCATTTGGTCCCGTTCTTTGTACTTTGGTATTGTCCGTTCCATTGTTCGTTTTATTGTTTCGTCCATCTGTTGTAAATGTTGGTCAATTTCTGTATTTGTCAGGTTTCTGTTGTTTGGTGGGGCTATGTCACTCGAACGAAGTTCTCTCGCTAGGGCGTTGGTGAAACGAGGCCAGCGCATCTTACTGTAATTGTAAGAATGCGTTGCAACGTATTCCTCCAACTCCACGCGTTCGTTCGGTATCTGCATTACAGCAGCCAGTCCGCAGTGATCACTGTCGTACTCGATTGTCTGTAAGCAGTTTCGAGGGTGATTACCCACTTTGTCTGTAACTGTCAGTCTTGTGTCGTACAGCAAAAGATCCAGAAAGGAGTCGCTTCTTGGATACGATGGCTTTTCAGTAGCCAGCAGGTCGACGCCATATTCAACGCTGTAAAGATTCATCAAATTAAAAAGATGGTTACCTCTGGGATTACTATGTTGATTTCCCCAATCTTCATGTTTTGCGTTCAAATCACCGGCCAAGATGAAATAGTTTTCTTCCAAGCTCAGTTTCAGTTCCCTAAAAAGAATCTCGAGTTCTGAAGCAAAGTAAGTAACCTGCGGAGCTCCAGCCGCATAAGCCGCAATCATATACATCCGCTTCCCTTGAGTGAGAGAGATGCATACAACGCAAACTTCTAGCGTCTTGAGCTTTCGCAATTCATTGTTGTATATGACTTTATAATTAATGCCTTTTCGTATAAAGAGAGCGACACCGCCCCCTTGAGTGGAGTCGGGCCGGTCTCTTCTTACGATATTGTAATTTTTATGAGTCAATTTGTGTTTGTGGTTTAGCTTAGTTTCGCTAGCCATAAACACATCGGGACTGTAGTCTTTCAACAATTGGAACATATTGGCTCTTCGTTCAATCCTAATCAGTGAATTTACATTCACAGCTAGGATTTTTAGGCGCGTCTCCGGCAGCGCGCCCATTATGGTCTAAATTGCGCCAGGCCAGGCAACAAAGAGTAGAGATGGTCTACCCTTTTGCCTTGCTCCTTTATCTGACTTTGCAGCCCTGTAAGTTGACCTTGAATGCTCAACAACAAGGCTACAATGTCAGGCTGCACCTCTGGTGCCTTAGGCGCGGGGGCCTTTGGGACAACCGTTGGTGGAGCCTGTCTCGTATTCCCATTCCCTGACACCATTTGGGCGTAAGAGAATTTGGGATCCACGAATTTTTGTGTTGGAGCCTGTCGAACTGTTCGACTTCTTTCGGCTTTTTGACTGGCCTGTTTCTGTTTAATTTCTTGGACTTTAGGACAACCCCTATAGCTAGCCGGGTGCCCTTGGTTTCCACAAAGGATACGTCGCCTAGACGATCACGACCACGTAGCCTCTATGATTTTTTTGCGTAAAATGAGCACTTGGAATTTCCTTATAGGTCGAAGTATAATTTCAGGCGATCGGGATATTTCCCAATTAGCTGTGCGCCTGTGCCTCTTCAGTCGGAAATGTGGGACTTTTCCTCGAAATTCCTGGATTAATACACTTTATGTTACTCACTTTCACCATATTGTTCGTTATGTGCATAAGATGCATATACATATGTACACCTATATACGGATTCATGTCCCGTACGTCATAACGTATCATTATATATGTATACATATACCCATGCAAATATGCCACGAAATTAAATTTTAATAAAAAAGAAAACGACAAAATACCTGGAATTATCCTGGAATTCCTCTTTTTGTTTATTTTGTTTTCCTTTTGGGTAGGTATATTTTAATGACTTCACTCTCGTTATAAAAAAAATTTGCAATATCCACAATCACTTTAGGCGATTTTCAAATTTTGGTTTTTCGCTAACTGTCTTAACAATATCGGTCTTGTATTGAATGCCCTTGTGGTGGCTGTGAAGGTTTACTTTGAAAAGAAAGACTTTCACTTTCAAACTTCTTCCGCAGCCTATCCATTTAGTGCCTTCATACCGGAGAAGATTCCGCAAACTTTTTCCTACCGTTCGATCGTGAGATATCGGATTCGAGTCTTATGCTCTCGCCAGATCGAAAATCTCTTTCTCTATTTGCCCCGCTCCCAGACTCTACTTTGCGAACAAACCCCCGAGGAATATCCCTAGAAAAGCTTTTCTCTGTTCTAAATTCTAAATTTCCCATCATCCCCAATTTCCCTCCTATCATTCTGACAGCTCAGTTCGTCGAGACTTTTCAAAACAAACATAATGTCGTCGTCGTCGTTGTTATTTGTGTTCCTTTTTAATCGTGTCGCAATTCTTTTAAACAGGAAAAACATAAAAAGTGTAATTCGGTTACATATATCTGAAATATTTTCTTCTAAACATGAAATAATTTTAAGAATTTCTGCTGGGTTTATTACCCCGTAAATCGACTTTGTGTATCAATTTTTTCTATCGTCAACGTTGTGTCAGTTGTCATCAATAGGAATAATAGTAGTATCCTTTTTATCTGAAAATTTATTCGGTCTTTTTTCAAGTTAAAGTTTTCTATATCAAGGTTCTTGTTTATGTCTGAGGGCTTTGTAATTTTTAACATACCATTCTTCTCTTTCTTCATTTTATTCATCTCTATCCCTATTAAGTTTATCGATAGCCTTGTCATTCATATTTAATACAACTTTTTCTTTATCTACCCTTCCTTCTAAAACTTGAAAAAATTTCTGAGTGTATTGAATTATTGTACCATTCTACACCTTTATAACTCGTATTTTCTCACTAATGGTGTTATGCAAACTCTCTATATCGGAATTTCCGGTGTGGCTATTTGGTTTAGTAAAATGAACTTCAATATTTTCTTGTCTTAAAAAGTCTTTAACATTTATATTCTGGAATTCGTTATCCAAAATGATTTTACTGCGTTTGCCTTTAATAGAAAAGTATAATCGCAATTTTCTTTAATAGTACCTAATGCTATTCTTCCAAATGAAAAAGTATGCAGTGCTTGGAGAATTTATCTATGAAATTTATTTAAAATATATTAAATTCTTAAGACCAGCATAATTTTCGTTTATGCAGACCTGTCTTAAGTTTATGGTATTTTGCTATTTGTTTATAAGTGTCATCTTCACTTTTCATATTTTGGACTTGATACCATTTGATGCATTTTATTTGGTCTCCGTTAAATAATTCAATAACTTTTAACTGAACTAAGTTCCGAATAGATACCTTTTCTTTTAATAATACTTACTTACTTAAGGTGGCGCTACAGTCCTGTGTGAACTAGGGCCTCACCCAACAAACTTCTCCATCTAGCTCGGTCCCTAGCTAGATGTCTCCAGTTTCGCGCTCCAAGTTAGGTGAGGTCACTTTCCACTTGTGCGCGCCACCTGATCCGCGGTCTTCCTCTACTGCGCTGTCCTGTGGGTGTGGATTCGAAGACTTTCCGGGCCGGAGCATTGGTTTCCATGCGCTCTACGTGACCCAGCCATCGTAGTCGTTGGACTCTTACCCTTCTGGCCAAGTCTACGTCGCTGTACAGCCCGTACAGCTCGTCGTTCCATCTTCTCCTCCACTCCCCTCCGATTCATACGGGACCGTAGATCACACGTAGAACCTTTCTCTCGAAACGACCCAAGGTGCTTTCATCCGCTTTTGTCATAGTCCATGCTTCTGCACCGTATAGCAGGACGGGGATGATAAGGGTCTTATATAGCGACACTTTGGTCCTTCGAGAGAGGATTTTCCCACTCAATTGCTTTCTTAGCCCAAAAAAACAGCGGTTAGCAAGAGTTATTCTTCGTTTGATCTCAGCGCTGGTGTTGTTTTCTGCGTTTACAGCGGAGCCTAGGTGGACGAAGTCCTTGACTACCTCAAAGTTACGTCTGTCGATGGCGACGTTTTGACCAAGACGTCGGTGTTGTAGGTCCTTTCTTGACGACAGCATGTACTTTGTTTTGCCCTCATTAACCGTTAAACCCATTTTTGCCGCCTCTGCCTCAATACTCACAAAAGCCCCATTGACATCACGCTGAGTTCTTCCGATTATGTCAATGTCATCAGCATATGCTAGTAATTGGACAGACTTTTGAAAGATAGTGCCTCTAGTGTTGACGTCTGAGCTCTGCACTATTCTTTCAAGTACGATGTTAAAAAATTTATTTCGTAAGAAATAATAAATCTCTGTTGAAATCCATCTTTTCTGTTAGTGAATGTGGTATTTTCAATATTTAAATTACTAAAATTCAAAACAAAATTTCCATTTAAATTTGTAATTGTTTCATCGCAAGTACTGGTTAGATTTATATTTTTTACATTCTTTAACAATAGCAAATCATTTTCTATTTCAGCAATTTATGTTTTGGAATTCATTCTTTTGGTACAAATATTATTTTATATACATTAGATTTCTTTAGATTTTTAAAATCAACATTTCTTTCGTATATGTATGTAGTTCCATTAATTTTTACAATTCATCATTTATTATTAGTTCTTTATAATACATATTTGTACAGTCCTGTGTGAACTAGGGCCTCACCCAACAAACTTCTCCATCTAGCTCGGTCCCTAGCTAGATGTCTCCAGTTTCGCGCTCCAAGTTGGGTGAGGTCACTTTCGACTTGTGCGCGCCACCTAATCCGCGGTCTTCCTCTACTGCGCTGTCCTGTGGGTGTGGATTCGAAGACTTTCCGGGCTACGTCGCTGTACAGCCCGTACAGCTCGTCGTTCCATCTTCTCCTCCACTCCCCTCCGATGCATACGGGACCGTAGATCACATGTAGAACCTTTCTCTCGAAACGACCCAAGGTGCTTTCATCCACTTTTGTCATAGTCCATGCTTCTGCACCGTATAGCAGGACGGGGATGATAAGGGTCTTATATAGCGACACTTTGGTCCTTCGAGAGAGGATTTTTCCACTCAATTGCTTTCTTAGCCCAAAAAAAACAGCGGTTAGCAAGAGTTATTCTTCGTTTGATCGCGTTTACAGCGGAGCCTAGGTAGACGAAGTCCTTGACTACCTCAAAGTTACGTCTGTCGATGGTGACGTTTTGACCAAGACGTCGGTGTTGTAGGTCCTTTCTTGACGACAGCATGTACTTTGTTTTGCCCTCATTAACCGTTAAACCCATTTTTGCCGCCTCTGCCTCAATACTTACAAAAGCCCCATTGACATCACGCTGAGTTCTTCCGATTATGTCAATGTCATCAGCATATGCTAGTAATTGGACAGACTTTTGAAAGATAGTGCCTCTAGTGTTGACGTGTGAGCTCTGCACTATTCTTTCAAGTACGATGTTAAAAAAATCACATGACAGCTCATCACCTTGTCTAAAACCTTTTTTGACATCGAAAGGTTCTGTTAAGTTGTTTCCAACCTTTATGGAGCAGCGTGAATTCTCCATGGTCATTCTGCACAAACGGACGAGTTTGGCAGGGATGCCAAAACTAGACATGGCTCTATACAGCTCGTCCCTGTAGATGCTGTCATATGCGGCCTTGAAATCGATGAAAAGATGGTGGGTGTCGATTTGATGTTCTTGGGTTTTTTCCAGGATATGCCGTAATGTGAATATTTGATGGACTGTGGACTTTCCTGGTCTAAAACCACACTGATAAGGACCTATCAGGTTGTTGACGATGGGCTTTAGACGTTCACATATTACGGCAGAGAAGATTTTGTAGGCGATGTTAAGTAGACTGATTCCTCTATAGTTGGTGCAGTTTAGAGGGTCTCCTTTTTTCAGGCTCGGGCAAACAATACTGAGGTTCCATTCATCGGGCATGCTTTCTTCCGACCAAATCTTACAGATAAGTTGGTGCATGCTCCTGACCAACTTATCTCCAGCTGCTTTAAAGAGCTCGGCATTCAAGCCATCCGCTCCAGCGGCTTTATTAGACTTCAGCTTAGATATGGCAATCTTTACTTCGTCTAAGTCGGGAGGACGGGATTGTTGGCTTTCGTCGTCTATGTTGAATGGATCATCCTGCCTGACAGCGGAATTCGGTTCGTCGTCGCCGTTATACAGTCTGCAGAAGTGGTCCTTCCATATCCTCAGCATTGACTGCGGTTCAACTATGATGTTTCCACTTTCGTCTTTGCAGCCTTCGGTTCTAGGTTTATGGGCTTGTGAATTCCGTTTCACCTGCTCATAAAACTTTCGAACTTCGTTCCTGCTTTTAAACCTCTCAACATCTTCCTCTGCACTATTCTTTCAAGTACGATGTTAAAAAATTTATTTCGTAAGAAATAATAAATCTCTGTTGAAATCCATCTTTTCTGTTAGTGAATGTGGTATTTTCAATATTTAAATTACTAAAATTCAAAACAAAATTTCCATTTAAATTTGTAATTGTTTCATCGCAAGTACTGGTTAGATTTATATTTTTTACATTCTTTAACAATAGCAAATCATTTTCTATTTCAGCAATTTATGTTTTGGAATTCATTCTTTTGGTACAAATATTATTTTATATACATTAGATTTCTTTAGATTTTTAAAATCAACATTTCTTTCGTATATGTATGTAGTTCCATTAATTTTTACAATTCATCATTTATTATTAATTCTTTATAATACATATTTGTACAGTCCTGTGTGAACTAGGGCCTCACCCAACAAACTTCTCCATCTAGCTCGGTCCCTAGCTAGATGTCTCCAGTTTCGCGCTCCAAGTTGGGTGAGGTCACTTTCGACTTGTGCGCGCCACCTAATCCGCGGTCTTCCTCTACTGCGCTGTCCTGTGGGTGTGGATTCGAAGACTTTCCGGGCTACGTCGCTGTACAGCCCGTACAGCTCGTCGTTCCATCTTCTCCTCCACTCCCCTCCGATGCATACGGGACCGTAGATCACACGTAGAACCTTTCTCTCGAAACGACCCAAGGTGCTTTCATCCACTTTTGTCATAGTCCATGCTTCTGCACCGTATAGCAGGACGGGGATGATAAGGGTCTTATATAGCGACACTTTGGTCCTTCGAGAGAGAATTTTTCCACTCAATTGCTTTCTTAGCCCAAAAAAAAAACAGCGGTTAGCAAGAGTTATTCTTCGTTTGATCGCGTTTACAGCGGAGCCTAGGTAGACGAAGTCCTTGACTACCTCAAAGTTACGTCTGTCGATGGTGACGTTTTGACCAAGACGTCGGTGTTGTAGGTCCTTTCTTGACGACAGCATGTACTTTGTTTTGCCCTCATTAACCGTTAAACCCATTTTTGCCGCCTCTGCCTCAATACTTACAAAAGCCCCATTGACATCACGCTGAGTCCTTCCGATTATGTCAATGTCATCAGCATATGCTAGTAATTGGACAGACTTTTGAAAGATAGTGCCTCTAGTGTTGACGTGTGAGCTCTGCACTATTCTTTCAAGTACGATGTTAAAAAAATCACATGACAGCTCATCATCTTGGGTTTTTTCCAGGATATGCCGTAATGTGAATATTTGATGGACTGTGGACTTTCCTGGTCTAAAACCACACTGATAAGGACCTATCAGGTTGTTGACGATGGGCTTTAGACGTTCACATATTACGGCAGAGAAGATTTTGTAGGCGATGTTAAGTAGACTGATTCCTCTATAGTTGGTGCAGTTTAGAGGGTCTCCTTTTTTCAGGCTCGGGCAAACAATACTGAGGTTCCATTCATCGGGCATGCTTTCTTCCGACCAAATCTTACAGATAAGTTGGTGCATGCTCCTGACCAACTTATCTCCAGCTGCTTTAAAGAGCTCGGCATTCAAGCCATCCGCTCCAGCGGCTTTATTAGACTTCAGCTTAGATATGGCAATCTTTACTTCGTCTAAGTCGGGAGGACGGGATTGTTGGCTTTCGTCGTCTATGTTGAATGGATCATCCTGCCTGACAGCGGAATTCGGTTCGTCGTCGCCGTTATACAGTCTGCAGAAGTGGTCCTTCCATATCCTCAGCATTGACTGCGGTTCCACTATGATGTTTCCACTTTCGTCTTTGCAGCCTTCGGTTCTAGGTTTATGGGCTTGTGAATTCCGTTTCACCTGCTCCTAAAACTTTCGAACTTCGTTCCTGCTTTTAAACCTCTCAACATCTTCCTCTGCACTATTCTTTCAAGTACGATGTTAAAAAATTTATTTCGTAAGAAATAATAAATCTCTGTTGAAATCCATCTTTTCTGGTAGTGAATGTGGTATTTTCAATATTTAAATTACTAAAATTCAAAACAAAATTTCCATTTAAATTTGTAATTGTTTCATCGCAAGTACTGGTTAGATTTATATTTTTTACATTCTTTAACAATAGCAAATCATTTTCTATTTCAGCAATTTATGTTTTGGAATTCATTCTTTTGGTACAAATATTATTTTATATACATTAGATTTCTTTAGATTTTTAAAATCAACATTTCTTTCGTATATGTATGTAGTTCCATTAATTTTTACAATTCATCATTTATTATTAATTCTTTATAATACATATTTGTACAGTCCTGTGTGAACTAGGGCCTCACCCAACAAACTTCTCCATCTAGCTCGGTCCCTAGCTAGATGTCTCCAGTTTCGCGCTCCAAGTTGGGTGAGGTCACTTTCGACTTGTGCGCGCCACCTAATCCGCGGTCTTCCTCTACTGCGCTGTCCTGTGGGTGTGGATTCGAAGACTTTCCAGGCTACGTCGCTGTACAGCCCGTACAGCTCGTCGTTCCATCTTCTCCTCCACTCCCCTCCGATGCATACGGGACCGTAGATCACACGTAGAACCTTTCTCTCGAAACGACCCAAGGTGCTTTCATCCACTTTTGTCATAGTCCATGCTTCTGCACCGTATAGCAGGACGGGGATGATAAGGGTCTTATATAGCGACACTTTGGTCCTTCGAGAGAGAATTTTTCCACTCAATTGCTTTCATAGCCCAAAAAAAACAGCGGTTAGCAAGAGTTATTCTTCGTTTGATCGCGTTTACAGCGGAGCCTAGGTAGACGAAGTCCTTGACTACCTCAAAGTTACGTCTGTCGATGGTGACGTTTTGACCAAGACGTCGGTGTTGTAGGTCCTTTCTTGACGACAGCATGTACTTTGTTTTGCCCTCATTAACCGTTAAACCCATTTTTGCCGCCTCTGCCTCAATACTTACAAAAGCCCCATTGACATCACGCTGAGTCCTTCCGATTATGTCAATGTCATCAGCATATGCTAGTAATTGGACAGACTTTTGAAAGATAGTGCCTCTAGTGTTGACGTGTGAGCTCTGCACTATTCTTTCAAGTACGATGTTAAAAAAATCACATGACAGCTCATCACCTTGTCTAAAACCTTTTTTGACATCGAAAGGTTCTATTAAGTTGTTTCCAACCTTTATGGAGCAGCGTGAATTCTCCATGGTCATTCTGCACAAACGGACGAGTTTGGCAGGGATGCCAAAACTAGACATGGCTCTATACAGCTCGTCCCTGTAGATGCTGTCATATGCGGCCTTGAAATCGATGAAAAGATGGTGGGTGTCGATTTGATGTTCTTGGGTTTTTTCCAGGATATGCCGTAATGTGAATATTTGATGGACTGTGGACTTTCCTGGTCTAAAACCACACTGATAAGGACCTATCAGGTTGTTGACGATGGGCTTTAGACGTTCACATATTACGGCAGAGAAGATTTTGTAGGCGATGTTAAGTAGACTGATTCCTCTATAGTTGGTGCAGTTTAGAGGGTCTCCTTTTTTCAGGCTCGGGCAAACAATACTGAGGTTCCATTCATCGGGCATGCTTTCTTCCGACCAAATCTTACAGATAAGTTGGTGCATGCTCCTGACCAACTTATCTCCAGCTGCTTTAAAGAGCTCGGCATTCAAGCCATCCGCTCCAGCGGCTTTATTAGACTTCAGCTTAGATATGGCAATCTTTACTTCGTCTAAGTCGGGAGGACGGGATTGTTGGCTTTCGTCGTCTATGTTGAATGGATCATCCTGCCTGACAGCGGAATTCGGTTCGTCGTCGCCGTTATACAGTCTGCAGAAGTGGTCCTTCCATATCCTCAGCATTGACTGCGGTTCAACTATGATGTTTCCACTTTCGTCTTTGCAGCCTTCGGTTCTAGGTTTATGGGCTTGTGAATTCCGTTTCACCTGCTCATAAAACTTTCGAACTTCGTTCCTGCTTTTAAACCTCTCAACATCTTCCTCTGCACTATTCTTTCAAGTACGATGTTAAAAAATTTATTTCGTAAGAAATAATAAATCTCTGTTGAAATCCATCTTTTCTGTTAGTGAATGTGGTATTTTCAATATTTAAATTACTAAAATTCAAAACAAAATTTCCATTTAAATTTGTAATTGTTTCATCGCAAGTACTGGTTAGATTTATATTTTTTACATTCTTTAACAATAGCAAATCATTTTCTATTTCAGCAATTTATGTTTTGGAATTCATTCTTTTGGTACAAATATTATTTTATATACATTAGATTTCTTTAGATTTTTAAAATCAACATTTCTTTCGTATATGTATGTAGTTCCATTAATTTTTACAATTCATCATTTATTATTAATTCTTTATAATACATATTTGTACAGTCCTGTGTGAACTAGGGCCTCACCCAACAAACTTCTCCATCTAGCTCGGTCCCTAGCTAGATGTCTCCAGTTTCGCGCTCCAAGTTGGGTGAGGTCACTTTCGACTTGTGCGCGCCACCTAATCCGCGGTCTTCCTCTACTGCGCTGTCCTGTGGGTGTGGATTCGAAGACTTTCCGGGCTACGTCGCTGTACAGCCCGTACAGCTCGTCGTTCCATCTTCTCCTCCACTCCCCTCCGATGCATACGGGACCGTAGATCACACGTAGAACCTTTCTCTCGAAACGACCCAAGGTGCTTTCATCCACTTTTGTCATAGTCCATGCTTCTGCACCGTATAGCAGGACGGGGATGATAAGGGTCTTATATAGCGACACTTTGGTCCTTCGAGAGAGAATTTTTCCACTCAATTGCTTTCTTAGCCCAAAAAAAAAACAGCGGTTAGCAAGAGTTATTCTTCGTTTGATCGCGTTTACAGCGGAGCCTAGGTAGACGAAGTCCTTGACTACCTCAAAGTTACGTCTGTCGATGGTGACGTTTTGACCAAGACGTCGGTGTTGTAGGTCCTTTCTTGACGACAGCATGTACTTTGTTTTGCCCTCATTAACCGTTAAACCCATTTTTGCCGCCTCTGCCTCAATACTTACAAAAGCCCCATTGACATCACGCTGAGTCCTTCCGATTATGTCAATGTCATCAGCATATGCTAGTAATTGGACAGACTTTTGAAAGATAGTGCCTCTAGTGTTGACGTGTGAGCTCTGCACTATTCTTTCAAGTACGATGTTAAAAAAATCACATGACAGCTCATCATCTTGGGTTTTTTCCAGGATATGCCGTAATGTGAATATTTGATGGACTGTGGACTTTCCTGGTCTAAAACCACACTGATAAGGACCTATCAGGTTGTTGACGATGGGCTTTAGACGTTCACATATTACGGCAGAGAAGATTTTGTAGGCGATGTTAAGTAGACTGATTCCTCTATAGTTGGTGCAGTTTAGAGGGTCTCCTTTTTTCAGGCTCGGGCAAACAATACTGAGGTTCCATTCATCGGGCATGCTTTCTTCCGACCAAATCTTACAGATAAGTTGGTGCATGCTCCTGACCAACTTATCTCCAGCTGCTTTAAAGAGCTCGGCATTCAAGCCATCCGCTCCAGCGGCTTTATTAGACTTCAGCTTAGATATGGCAATCTTTACTTCGTCTAAGTCGGGAGGACGGGATTGTTGGCTTTCGTCGTCTATGTTGAATGGATCATCCTGCCTGACAGCGGAATTCGGTTCGTCGTCGCCGTTATACAGTCTGCAGAAGTGGTCCTTCCATATCCTCAGCATTGACTGCGGTTCCACTATGATGTTTCCACTTTCGTCTTTGCAGCCTTCGGTTCTAGGTTTATGGGCTTGTGAATTCCGTTTCACCTGCTCATAAAACTTTCGAACTTCGTTCCTGCTTTTAAACCTCTCAACATCTTCCTCTGCACTATTCTTTCAAGTACGATGTTAAAAAATTTATTTCGTAAGAAATAATAAATCTCTGTTGAAATCCATCTTTTCTGGTAGTGAATGTGGTATTTTCAATATTTAAATTACTAAAATTCAAAACAAAATTTCCATTTAAATTTGTAATTGTTTCATCGCAAGTACTGGTTAGATTTATATTTTTTACATTCTTTAACAATAGCAAATCATTTTCTATTTCAGCAATTTATGTTTTGGAATTCATTCTTTTGGTACAAATATTATTTTATATACATTAGATTTCTTTAGATTTTTAAAATCAACATTTCTTTCGTATATGTATGTAGTTCCATTAATTTTTACAATTCATCATTTATTATTAATTCTTTATAATACATATTTGTACAGTCCTGTGTGAACTAGGGCCTCACCCAACAAACTTCTCCATCTAGCTCGGTCCCTAGCTAGATGTCTCCAGTTTCGCGCTCCAAGTTGGGTGAGGTCACTTTCGACTTGTGCGCGCCACCTAATCCGCGGTCTTCCTCTACTGCGCTGTCCTGTGGGTGTGGATTCGAAGACTTTCCAGGCTACGTCGCTGTACAGCCCGTACAGCTCGTCGTTCCATCTTCTCCTCCACTCCCCTCCGATGCATACGGGACCGTAGATCACACGTAGAACCTTTCTCTCGAAACGACCCAAGGTGCTTTCATCCACTTTTGTCATAGTCCATGCTTCTGCACCGTATAGCAGGACGGGGATGATAAGGGTCTTATATAGCGACACTTTGGTCCTTCGAGAGAGAATTTTTCCACTCAATTGCTTTCATAGCCCAAAAAAAACAGCGGTTAGCAAGAGTTATTCTTCGTTTGATCGCGTTTACAGCGGAGCCTAGGTAGACGAAGTCCTTGACTACCTCAAAGTTACGTCTGTCGATGGTGACGTTTTGACCAAGACGTCGGTGTTGTAGGTCCTTTCTTGACGACAGCATGTACTTTGTTTTGCCCTCATTAACCGTTAAACCCATTTTTGCCGCCTCTGCCTCAATACTTACAAAAGCCCCATTGACATCACGCTGAGTCCTTCCGATTATGTCAATGTCATCAGCATATGCTAGTAATTGGACAGACTTTTGAAAGATAGTGCCTCTAGTGTTGACGTGTGAGCTCTGCACTATTCTTTCAAGTACGATGTTAAAAAAATCACATGACAGCTCATCACCTTGTCTAAAACCTTTTTTGACATCGAAAGGTTCTATTAAGTTGTTTCCAACCTTTATGGAGCAGCGTGAATTCTCCATGGTCATTCTGCACAAACGGACGAGTTTGGCAGGGATGCCAAAACTAGACATGGCTCTATACAGCTCGTCCCTGTAGATGCTGTCATATGCGGCCTTGAAATCGATGAAAAGATGGTGGGTGTCGATTTGATGTTCTTGGGTTTTTTCCAGGATATGCCGTAATGTGAATATTTGATGGACTGTGGACTTTCCTGGTCTAAAACCACACTGATAAGGACCTATCAGGTTGTTGACGATGGGCTTTAGACGTTCACATATTACGGCAGAGAAGATTTTGTAGGCGATGTTAAGTAGACTGATTCCTCTATAGTTGGTGCAGTTTAGAGGGTCTCCTTTTTTCAGGCTCGGGCAAACAATACTGAGGTTCCATTCATCGGGCATGCTTTCTTCCGACCAAATCTTACAGATAAGTTGGTGCATGCTCCTGACCAACTTATCTCCAGCTGCTTTAAAGAGCTCGGCATTCAAGCCATCCGCTCCAGCGGCTTTATTAGACTTCAGCTTAGATATGGCAATCTTTACTTCGTCTAAGTCGGGAGGACGGGATTGTTGGCTTTCGTCGTCTATGTTGAATGGATCATCCTGCCTGACAGCGGAATTCGGTTCGTCGTCGCCGTTATACAGTCTGCAGAAGTGGTCCTTCCATATCCTCAGCATTGACTGCGGTTCCACTATGATGTTTCCACTTTCGTCTTTGCAGCCTTCGGTTCTTGGTTTATGGGCTTGTGAATTCCGTTTCACCTGCTCATAAAACTTTCGAACTTCGTTCCTGCTTTTAAACCTCTCAACATCTTCCTCTGCACTATTCTTTCAAGTACGATGTTAAAAAATTTATTTCGTAAGAAATAATAAATCTCTGTTGAAATCCATCTTTTCTGGTAGTGAATGTGGTATTTTCAATATTTAAATTACTAAAATGCAAAACAAAATTTCCATTTAAATTTGTAATTGTTTCATCGCAAGTACTGGTTAGATTTATATTTTTTACATTCTTTAACAATAGCAAATCATTTTCTATTTCAGCAATTTATGTTTTGGAATTCATTCTTTTGGTACAAATATTATTTTATATACATTAGATTTCTTTAGATTTTTAAAATCAACATTTCTTTCGTATATGTATGTAGTTCCATTAATTTTTACAATTCATCATTTATTATTAATTCTTTATAATACATATTTGTACAGTCCTGTGTGAACTAGGGCCTCACCCAACAAACTTCTCCATCTAGCTCGGTCCCTAGCTAGATGTCTCCAGTTTCGCGCTCCAAGTTGGGTGAGGTCACTTTCGACTTGTGCGCGCCACCTAATCCGCGGTCTTCCTCTACTGCGCTGTCCTGTGGGTGTGGATTCGAAGACTTTCCGGGCTACGTCGCTGTACAGCCCGTACAGCTCGTCGTTCCATCTTCTCCTCCACTCCCCTCCGATGCATACGGGACCGTAGATCACACGTAGAACCTTTCTCTCGAAACGACCCAAGGTGCTTTCATCCACTTTTGTCATAGTCCATGCTTCTGCACCGTATAGCAGGACGGGGATGATAAGGGTCTTATATAGCGACACTTTGGTCCTTCGAGAGAGAATTTTTCCACTCAATTGCTTTCTTAGCCCAAAAAAAACAGCGGTTAGCAAGAGTTATTCTTCGTTTGATCGCGTTTACAGCGGAGCCTAGGTAGACGAAGTCCTTGACTACCTCAAAGTTACGTCTGTCGATGGTGACGTTTTGACCAAGACGTCGGTGTTGTAGGTCCTTTCTTGACGACAGCATGTACTTTGTTTTGCCCTCATTAACCGTTAAACCCATTTTTGCCGCCTCTGCCTCAATACTTACAAAAGCCCCATTGACATCACGCTGAGTCCTTCCGATTATGTCAATGTCATCAGCATATGCTAGTAATTGGACAGACTTTTGAAAGATAGTGCCTCTAGTGTTGACGTGTGAGCTCTGCACTATTCTTTCAAGTACGATGTTAAAAAAATCACATGACAGCTCATCACCTTGTCTAAAACCTTTTTTGACATCGAAAGGTTCTGTTAAGTTGTTTCCAACCTTTATGGAGCAGCGTGAATTCTCCATGGTCATTCTGCACAAACGGACGAGTTTGGCAGGGATGCCAAAACTAGACATGGCTCTATACAGCTCGTCCCTGTAGATGCTGTCATATGCGGCCTTGAAATCGATGAAAAGATGGTGGGTGTCGATTTGATGTTCTTGGGTTTTTTCCAGGATATGCCGTAATGTGAATATTTGATGGACTGTGGACTTTCCTGGTCTAAAACCACACTGATAAGGACCTATCAGGTTGTTGACGATGGGCTTTAGACGTTCACATATTACGGCAGAGAAGATTTTGTAGGCGATGTTAAGTAGACTGATTCCTCTATAGTTGGTGCAGTTTAGAGGGTCTCCTTTTTTCAGGCTCGGGCAAACAATACTGAGGTTCCATTCATCGGGCATGCTTTCTTCCGACCAAATCTTACAGATAAGTTGGTGCATGCTCCTGACCAACTTATCTCCAGCTGCTTTAAAGAGCTCGGCATTCAAGCCATCCGCTCCAGCGGCTTTATTAGACTTCAGCTTAGATATGGCAATCTTTACTTCGTCTAAGTCGGGAGGACTGGATTGTTGGCTTTCGTCGTCTATGTTGAATGGATCATCCTGCCTGACAGCGGAATTCGGTTCGTCGTCGCCGTTATACAGTCTGCAGAAGTGGTCCTTCCATATCCTCAGCATTGACTGCGGTTCCACTATGATGTTTCCACTTTCGTCTTTGCAGCCTTCGGTTCTAGGTTTATGGGCTTGTGAATTCCGTTTCACCTGCTCATAAAACTTTCGAACTTCGTTCCTGCTTTTAAACCTCTCAACATCTTCCTCTGCACTATTCTTTCAAGTACGATGTTAAAAAATTTATTTCGTAAGAAATAATAAATCTCTGTTGAAATCCATCTTTTCTGGTAGTGAATGTGGTATTTTCAATATTTAAATTACTAAAATTCAAAACAAAATTTCCATTTAAATTTGTAATTGTTTCATCGCAAGTACTGGTTAGATTTATATTTTTTACATTCTTTAACAATAGCAAATCATTTTCTATTTCAGCAATTTATGTTTTGGAATTCATTCTTTTGGTACAAATATTATTTTATATACATTAGATTTCTTTAGATTTTTAAAATCAACATTTCTTTCGTATATGTATGTAGTTCCATTAATTTTTACAATTCATCATTTATTATTAATTCTTTATAATACATATTTGTACAGTCCTGTGTGAACTAGGGCCTCACCCAACAAACTTCTCCATCTAGCTCGGTCCCTAGCTAGATGTCTCCAGTTTCGCGCTCCAAGTTGGGTGAGGTCACTTTCGACTTGTGCGCGCCACCTAATCCGCGGTCTTCCTCTACTGCGCTGTCCTGTGGGTGTGGATTCGAAGACTTTCCGGGCTACGTCGCTGTACAGCCCGTACAGCTCGTCGTTCCATCTTCTCCTCCACTCCCCTCCGATGCATACGGGACCGTAGATCACACGTAGAACCTTTCTCTCGAAACGACCCAAGGTGCTTTCATCCACTTTTGTCATAGTCCATGCTTCTGCACCGTATAGCTGGACGGGGATGATAAGGGTCTTATATAGCGACACTTTGGTCCTTCGAGAGAGGATTTTTCCACTCAATTGCTTTCTTAGCCCAAAAAAAAAACAGCGGTTAGCAAGAGTTATTCTTCGTTTGATCGCGTTTACAGCGGAGCCTAGGTAGACGAAGTCCTTGACTACCTCAAAGTTACGTCTGTCGATGGTGACGTTTTGACCAAGACGTCGGTGTTGTAGGTCCTTTCTTGACGACAGCATGTACTTTGTTTTTCCCTCATTAACCGTTAAACCCATTTTTGCCGCCTCTGCCTCAATACTTACAAAAGCCCCATTGACATCACGCTGAGTCCTTCCGATTATGTCAATGTCATCAGCATATGCTAGTAATTGGACAGACTTTTGAAAGATAGTGCCTCTAGTGTTGACGTGTGAGCTCTGCACTATTCTTTCAAGTACGATGTTAAAAAAATCACATGACAGCTCATCACCTTGTCTAAAACCTTTTTTGACATCGAAAGGTTCTGTTAAGTTGTTTCCAACCTTTATGGAGCAGCGTGAATTCTCCATGGTCATTCTGCACAAACGGACGAGTTTGGCAGGGATGCCAAAACTAGACATGGCTCTATACAGCTCGTCCCTGTAGATGCTGTCATATGCAGCCTTGAAATCGATGAAAAGATGGTGGGTGTCGATTTGATGTTCTTGGGTTTTTTCCAGGATATGCCATAATGTGAATATTTGATGGACTGTGGACTTTCCTGGTCTAAAACCACACTGATAAGGACCTATCAGGTTGTTGACGATGGGCTTTAGACGTTCACATATTACGGCAGAGAAGATTTTGTAGGCGATGTTAAGTAGACTGATTCCTCTATAGTTGGTGCAGTTTAGAGGGTCTCCTTTTTTCAGGCTCGGGCAAACAATACTGAGGTTCCATTCATCTGGCATGCTTTCTTCCGACCAAATCTTACAGATAAGTTGGTGCATGCTCCTGACCAACTTATCTCCAGCTGCTTTAAAGAGCTCGGCATTCAAGCCATCCGCTCCAGCGGCTTTATTAGACTTCAGCTTAGATATGGCAATCTTTACTTCGTCTAAGTCGGGAGGACGGGATTGTTGGCTTTCGTCGTCTATGTTGAATGGATCATCCTGCCTGACAGCGGAATTCGGTTCGTCAACGCCGTTATACAGTCTGCAGAAGTGGTCCTTCCATATCCTCAGCATTGACTGCGGTTCCACTATGATGTTTCCACTTTCGTCTTTGCAGCCTTCGGTTCTAGGTTTATGGGCTTGTGAATTCCGTTTCACCTGCTCATAAAACTTTCGAACTTCGTTCCTGCTTTTAAACCTCTCAACATCTTCCTCTGCACTATTCTTTCAAGTACGATGTTAAAAAATTTATTTCGTAAGAAATAATAAATCTCTGTTGAAATCCATCTTTTCTGGTAGTGAATGTGGTATTTTCAATATTTAAATTACTAAAATTCAAAACAAAATTTCCATTTAAATTTGTAATTGTTTCATCACAAGTACTGGTTAGATTTATATTTTTTACATTCTTTAACAATAGCAAATCATTTTCTATTTCAGCAATTTATGTTTTGGAATTCATTCTTTTGATACAAATATTATTTTATATACATTAGATTTCTTTAGATTTTTAAAATCAACATTTCTTTCGTATATGTATGTAGTTCCATTAATTTTTACAATTCATCATTTATTATTAATTCTTTATAATACATATTTGTACAGTCCTGTGTGAACTAGGGCCTCACCCAACAAACTTCTCCATCTAGCTCGGTCCCTAGCTAGATGTCTCCAGTTTCGCGCTCCAAGTTGGGTGAGGTCACTTTCGACTTGTGCGCGCCACCTAATCCGCGGTCTTCCTCTACTGCGCTGTCCTGTGGGTGTGGATTCGAAGACTTTCCGGGCTACGTCGCTGTACAGCCCGTACAGCTCGTCGTTCCATCTTCTCCTCCACTCCCCTCCGATGCATACGGGACCGTAGATCACACGTAGAACCTTTCTCTCGAAACGACCCAAGGTGCTTTCATCCACTTTTGTCATAGTCCATGCTTCTGCACCGTATAGCAGGACGGGGATGATAAGGGTCTTATAAAGCGACACTTTGGTCCTTCGAGAGAGAATTTTTCCACTCAATTGCTTTCTTAGCCCAAAAAAAAACAGCGGTTAGCAAGAGTTATTCTTCGTTTGATCGCGTTTACAGCGGAGCCTAGGTAGACGAAGTCCTTGACTACCTCAAAGTTACGTCTGTCGATGGTGACGTTTTGACCAAGACGTCGGTGTTGTAGGTCCTTTCTTGACGACAGCATGTACTTTGTTTTGCCCTCATTAACCGTTAAACCCATTTTTGCCGCCTCTGCCTCAATACTTACAAAAGCCCCATTGACATCACGCTGAGTCCTTCCGATTATGTCAATGTCATCAGCATATGCTAGTAATTGGACAGACTTTTGAAAGATAGTGCCTCTAGTGTTGACGTGTGAGCTCTGCACTATTCTTTCAAGTACGATGTTAAAAAAATCACATGACAGCTCATCACCTTGTCTAAAACCTTTTTTGACATCGAAAGGTTCTGTTAAGTTGTTTCCAACCTTTATGGAGCAGCGTGAATTCTCCATGGTCATTCTGCACAAACGGACGAGTTTGGCAGGGATGCCAAAACTAGATATGGCTCTATACAGCTCGTCCCTGTAGATGCTGTCATATGCGGCCTTGAAATCGATGAAAAGATGGTGGGTGTCGATTTGATGTTCTTGGGTTTTTTCCAGGATATGCCGTAATGTGAATATTTGATGGACTGTGGACTTTCCTGGTCTAAAACCACACTGATAAGGACCTATCAGGTTGTTGACGATGGGCTTTAGACGTTCACATATTACGGCAGAGAAGATTTTGTAGGCGATGTTAAGTAGACTGATTCCTCTATAGTTGGTGCAGTTTAGAGGGTCTCCTTTTTTCAGGCTCGGGCAAACAATACTGAGGTTCCATTCATCGGGCATGCTTTCTTCCGACCAAATCTTACAGATAAGTTGGTGCATGCTCCTGACCAACTTATCTCCAGCTGCTTTAAAGAGCTCGGCATTCAAGCCATCCGCTCCAGCGGCTTTATTAGACTTCAGCTTAGATATGGCAATCTTTACTTCGTCTAAGTCGGGAGGACGGGATTGTTGGCTTTCGTCGTCTATGTTGAATGGATCATCCTGCCTGACAGCGGAATTCGGTTCGTCGTCGCCGTTATACAGTCTGCAGAAGTGGTCCTTCCATATCCTCAGCATTGACTGCGGTTCCACTATGATGTTTCCACTTTCGTCTTTGCAGCCTTCGGTTCTAGGTTTATGGGCTTGTGAATTCCGTTTCACCTGCTCATAAAACTTTCGAACTTCGTTCCTGCTTTTAAACCTCTCAACATCTTCCTCTGCACTATTCTTTCAAGTACGATGTTAAAAAATTTATTTCGTAAGAAATAATAAATCTCTGTTGAAATCCATCTTTTCTGGTAGTGAATGTGGTATTTTCAATATTTAAATTACTAAAATTCAAAACAAAATTTCCATTTAAATTTGTAATTGTTTCATCGCAAGTACTGGTTAGATTTATATTTTTTACATTCTTTAACAATAGCAAATCATTTTCTATTTCAGCAATTTATGTTTTGGAATTCATTCTTTTGGTACAAATATTATTTTATATACATTAGATTTCTTTAGATTTTTAAAATCAACATTTCTTTCGTATATGTATGTAGTTCCATTAATTTTTACAATTCATCATTTATTATTAATTCTTTATAATACATATTTGTACAGTCCTGTGTGAACTAAGGCCTCACCCAACAAACTTCTCCATCTAGCTCGGTCCCTAGCTAGATGTCTCCAGTTTCGCGCTCCAAGTTGGGTGAGGTCACTTTCGACTTGTGCGCGCCACCTAATCCGCGTTCTTCCTCTACTGCGCTGTCCTGTGGGTGTGGATTCGAAGACTTTCCGGGCTACGTCGCTGTACAGCCCGTACAGCTCGTCGTTCCATCTTCTCCTCCACTCCCCTCCGATGCATACGGGACCGTAGATCACACGTAGAACCTTTCTCTCGAAACGACCCAAGGTGCTTTCATCCACTTTTGTCATAGTCCATGCTTCTGCACCGTATAGCAGGACGGGGATGATAAGGGTCTTATATAGCGACACTTTGGTCCTTCGAGAGAGAATTTTTCCACTCAATTGCTTTCATAGCCCAAAAAAAACAGCGGTTAGCAAGAGTTATTCTTCGTTTGATCGCGTTTACAGCGGAGCCTAGGTAGACGAAGTCCTTGACTACCTCAAAGTTACGTCTGTCGATGGTGACGTTTTGACCAAGACGTCGGTGTTGTAGGTCCTTTCTTGACGACAGCATGTACTTTGTTTTGCCCTCATTAACCGTTAAACCCATTTTTGCCGCCTCTGCCTCAATGCTTACAAAAGCCCCATTGACATCACGCTGAGTCCTTCCGATTATGTCAATGTCATCAGCATATGCTAGTAATTGGACAGACTTTTGAAAGATAGTGCCTCTAGTGTTGACGTGTGAGCTCTGCACTATTCTTTCAAGTACGATGTTAAAAAAATCACATGACAGCTCATCACCTTGTCTAAAACCTTTTTTGACATCGAAAGGTTCTATTAAGTTGTTTCCAACCTTTATGGAGCAGCGTGAATTCTCCATGGTCATTCTGCACAAACGGACGAGTTTGGCAGGGATGCCAAAACTAGACATGGCTCTATACAGCTCGTCCCTGTAGATGCTGTCATATGCGGCCTTGAAATCGATGAAAAGATGGTGGGTGTCGATTTGATGTTCTTGGGTTTTTTCCAGGATATGCCGTAATGTGAATATTTGATGGACTGTGGACTTTCCTGGTCTAAAACCACACTGATAAGGACCTATCAGGTTGTTGACGATGGGCTTTAGACGTTCACATATTACGGCAGAGAAGATTTTGTAGGCGATGTTAAGTAGACTGATTCCTCTATAGTTGGTGCAGTTTAGAGGGTCTCCTTTTTTCAGGCTCGGGCAAACAATACTGAGGTTCCATTCATCGGGCATGCTTTCTTCCGACCAAATCTTACAGATAAGTTGGTGCATGCTCCTGACCAACTTATCTCCAGCTGCTTTAAAGAGCTCGGCATTCAAGCCATCCGCTCCAGCGGCTTTATTAGACTTCAGCTTAGATATGGCAATTTTTACTTCGTCTAAGTCGGGAGGACGGGATTGTTGGCTTTCGTCGTCTATGTTGAATGGATCATCCTGCCTGACAGCGGAATTCGGTTCGTCGTCGCCGTTATACAGTCTGCAGAAGTGGTCCTTCCATATCCTCAGCATTGACTGCGGTTCCACTATTATGTTTCCACTTTCGTCTTTGCAGCCTTCGGTTCTAGGTTTATGGGCTTGTGAATTCCGTTTCACCTGCTCATAAAACTTTCGAACTTCGTTCCTGCTTTTAAACCTCTCAACATCTTCCTCTGCACTATTCTTTCAAGTACGATGTTAAAAAATTTATTTCGTAAGAAATAATAAATCTCTGTTGAAATCCATCTTTTCTGGTAGTGAATGTGGTATTTTCAATATTTAAATTACTAAAATTCAAAACAAAATTTCCATTTAAATTTGTAATTGTTTCATCGCAAGTACTGGTTAGATTTATATTTTTTACATTCTTTAACAATAGCAAATCATTTTCTATTTCAGCAATTTATGTTTTGGAATTCATTCTTTTGGTACAAATATTATTTTATATACATTAGATTTCTTTAGATTTTTAAAATCAACATTTCTTTCGTATATGTATGTAGTTCCATTAATTTTTACAATTCATCATTTATTATTAATTCTTTATAATACATATTTGTACAGTCCTGTGTGAACTAGGGCCTCACCCAACAAACTTCTCCATCTAGCTCGGTCCCTAGCTAGATGTCTCCAGTTTCGCGCTCCAAGTTGGGTGAGGTCACTTTCGACTTGTGCGCGCCACCTAATCCGCGGTCTTCCTCTACTGCGCTGTCCTGTGGGTGTGGATTCGAAGACTTTCCGGGCTACGTCGCTGTACAGCCCGTACAGCTCGTCGTTCCATCTTCTCCTCCACTCGCCTCCGATGCATACGGGACCGTAGATCACACGTAGAACCTTTCTCTCGAAACGACCCAAGGTGCTTTCATCCACTTTTGTCATAGTCCATGCTTCTGCACCGTATAGCAGGACGGGGATGATAAGGGTCTTATATAGCGACACTTTGGTCCTTCGAGAGAGAATTTTTCCACTCAATTGCTTTCATAGCCCAAAAAAAACAGCGGTTAGCAAGAGTTATTCTTCGTTTGATCGCGTTTACAGCGGAGCCTAGGTAGACGAAGTCCTTGACTACCTCAAAGTTACGTCTGTCGATGGTGACGTTTTGACCAAGACGTCGGTGTTGTAGGTCCTTTCTTGACGACAGCATGTATGTACTTTGTTTTGCCCTCATTAACCGTTAAACCCATTTTTGCCGCCTCTGCCTCAATACTTACAAAAGCCCCATTGACATCACGCTGAGTCCTTCCGATTATGTCAATGTCATCAGCATATGCTAGTAATTGGACAGACTTTTGAAAGATAGTGCCTCTAGTGTTGACGTGTGAGCTCTGCACTATTCTTTCAAGTACGATGTTAAAAAAATCACATGACAGCTCATCACCTTGTCTAAAACCTTTTTTGACATCGAAAGGTTCTATTAAGTTGTTTCCAACCTTTATGGAGCAGCGTGAATTCTCCATGGTCATTCTGCACAAACGGATGAGTTTGGCAGGGATGCCAAAACTAGACATGGCTCTATACAGCTCGTCCCTGTAGATGCTGTCATATGCGGCCTTGAAATCGATGAAAAGATGGTGGGTGTCGATTTGATGTTCTTGGGTTTTTTCCAGGATATGCCGTAATGTGAATATTTGATGGACTGTGGACTTTCCTGGTCTAAAACCACACTGATAAGGACCTATCAGGTTGTTGACGATGGGCTTTAGACGTTCACATATTACGGCAGAGAAGATTTTGTAGGCGATGTTAAGTAGACTGATTCCTCTATAGTTGGTGCAGTTTAGAGGGTCTCCTTTTTTCAGGCTCGGGCAAACAATACTGAGGTTCCATTCATCGGGCATGCTTTCTTCCGACCAAATCTTACAGTTAAGTTGGTGCATGCTCCTGACCAACTTATCTCCAGCTGCTTTAAAGAGCTCGGCATTCAAGCCATCCGCTCCAGCGGCTTTATTAGACTTCAGCTTAGATATGGCAATCTTTACTTCGTCTAAGTCGGGAGGACGGGATTGTTGGCTTTCGTCGTCTATGTTGAATGGATCATCCTGCCTGACAGCGGAATTCGGTTCGTCAACGCCGGTATACAGTCTGCAGATGTGGTCCTTCCATATCCTCAGCATTGACTGCGGTTCCACTATGATGTTTCCACTTTCGTCTTTGCAGCCTTCGGTTCTAGGTTTATGGGCTTGTGAATTCCGTTTCACCTGCTCATAAAACTTTCGAACTTCGTTCCTGCTTTTAAACCTCTCAACATCTTCCTCTGCACTATTCTTTCAAGTACGATGTTAAAAAATTTATTTCGTAAGAAATAATAAATCTCTGTTGAAATCCATCTTTTCTGGTAGTGAATGTGGTATTTTCAATATTTTAATTACTAAAATTCAAAACAAAATTTCCATTTAAATTTGTAATTGTTTCATCGCAAGTACTGGTTAGATTTATATTTTTTACATTCTTTAACAATAGCAAATCATTTTCTATTTCAGCAATTTATGTTTTGGAATTCATTCTTTTGGTACAAATATTATTTTATATACATTAGATTTCTTTAGATTTTTAAAATCAACATTTCTTTCGTATATGTATGTAGTTCCATTAATTTTTACAATTCATCATTTATTATTAATTCTTTATAATACATATTTGTACAGTCCTGTGTGAACTAGGGCCTCACCCAACAAACTTCTCCATCTAGCTCGGTCCCTAGCTAGATGTCTCCAGTTTCGCGCTCCAAGTTGGGTGAGGTCACTTTCGACTTGTGCGCGCCACCTAATCCGCGGTCTTCCTCTACTGCGCTGTCCTGTGGGTGTGGATTCGAAGACTTTCCGGGCTACGTCGCTGTACAGCCCGTACAGCTCGTCGTTCCATCTTCTCCTCCACTCCCCTCCGATGCATACGGGACCGTAGATCACACGTAGAACCTTTCTCTCGAAACGACCCAAGGTGCTTTCATCCACTTTTGTCATAGTCCATGCTTCTGCACCGTATAGCAGGACGGGGATGATAAGGGTCTTATATAGCGACACTTTGGTCCTTCGAGAGAGGATTTTTCCACTCAATTGCTTTCTTAGCCCAAAAAAAAAACAGCGGTTAGCAAGAGTTATTCTTCGTTTGATCGCGTTTACAGCGGAGCCTAGGTAGACGAAGTCCTTGACTACCTCAAAGTTACGTCTGTCGATGGTGACGTTTTGACCAAGACGTCGGTGTTGTAGGTCCTTTCTTGACGACAGCATGTACTTTGTTTTTCCCTCTTTAACCGTTAAACCCATTTTTGCCGCCTCTGCCTCAATACTTACAAAAGCCCCATTGACATCACGCTGAGTCCTTCCGATTATGTCAATGTCATCAGCATATGCTAGTAATTGGACAGACTTTTGAAAGATAGTGCCTCTAGTGTTGACGTGTGAGCTCTGCACTATTCTTTCAAGTACGATGTTAAAAAAATCACATGACAGCTCATCACCTTGTCTAAAACCTTTTTTGACATCGAAAGGTTCTGTTAAGTTGTTTCCAACCTTTATGGAGCAGCGTGAATTCTCCATGGTCATTCTGCACAAACGGACGAGTTTGGCAGGGATGCCAAAACTAGACATGGCTCTATACAGCTAGTCCCTTTAGATGCTGTCATATGCAGCCTTGAAATCGATGAAAAGATGGTGGGTGTCGATTTGATGTTCTTGGGTTTTTTCCAGGATATGCCATAATGTGAATATTTGATGGACTGTGGACTTTCCTGGTCTAAAACCACACTGATAAGGACCTATCAGGTTGTTGACGATGGGCTTTAGACGTTCACATATTACGGCAGAGAAGATTTTGTAGGCGATGTTAAGTAGACTGATTCCTCTATAGTTGGTGCAGTTTAGAGGGTCTCCTTTTTTCAGGCTCGGGCAAACAATACTGAGGTTCCATTCATCTGGCATGCTTTCTTCCGACCAACTCTTACAGATAAGTTGGTGCATGCTCCTGACCAACTTATCTCCAGCTGCTTTAAAGAGCTCGGCATTCAAGCCATCCGCTCCAGCGGCTTTATTAGACTTCAGCTTAGATATGGCAATCTTTACTTCGTCTAAGTCGGGAGGACGGGATTGTTGGCTTTCGTCGTCTATGTTGAATGGATCATCCTGCCTGACAGCGGAATTCGGTTCGTCAACGCCGTTATACAGTCTGCAGAAGTGGTCCTTCCATATCCTCAGCATTGACTGCGGTTCCACTATGATGTTTCCACTTTCGTCTTTGCAGCCTTCGGTTCTAGGTTTATGGGCTTGTGAATTCCGTTTCACCTGCTCATAAAACTTTCGAACTTCGTTCCTGCTTTTAAACCTCTCAACATCTTCCTCTGCACTATTCTTTCAAGTACGATGTTAAAAAATTTATTTCGTAAGAAATAATAAATCTCTGTTGAAATCCATCTTTTCTGGTAGTGAATGTGGTATTTTCAATATTTAAATTACTAAAATTCAAAACAAAATTTCCATTTAAATTTGTAATTGTTTCATCGCAAGTACTGGTTAGATTTATATTTTTTACATTCTTTAGCAATAGCAAATCATTTTCTATTTCAGCAATTTATGTTTTGGAATTCATTCTTTTGGTACAAATATTATTTTATATACATTAGATTTCTTTAGATTTTTAAAATCAACATTTCTTTCGTATATGTATGTAGTTCCATTAATTTTTACAATTCATCATTTATTATTAATTCTTTATAATACATATTTGTACAGTCCTGTGTGAACTAGGGCCTCACCCAACAAACTTCTCCATCTAGCTCGGTCCCTAGCTAGATGTCTCCAGTTTCGCGCTCCAAGTTGGGTGAGGTCACTTTCGACTTGTGCGCGCCACCTAATCCGCGGTCTTCCTCTACTGCGCTGTCCTGTGGGTGTGGATTCGAAGACTTTCCGGGCTACGTCGCTGTACAGCCCGTACAGCTCGTCGTTCCATCTTCTCCTCCACTCCCCTCCGATGCATACGGGACCGTAGATCACACGTAGAACCTTTCTCTCGAAACGACCCAAGGTGCTTTCATCCACTTTTGTCATAGTCCATGCTTCTGCACCGTATAGCAGGACGGGGATGATAAGGGTCTTATATAGCGACACTTTGGTCCTTCGAGAGAGAATTTTTCCACTCAATTGCTTTCTTAGCCCAAAAAAAAACAGCGGTTAGCAAGAGTTATTCTTCGTTTGATCGCGTTTACAGCGGAGCCTAGGTAGACGAAGTCCTTGACTACCTCAAAGTTACGTCTGTCGATGGTGACGTTTTGACCAAGACGTCGGTGTTGTAGGTCCTTTCTTGACGACAGCATGTACTTTGTTTTGCCCTCATTAACCGTTAAACCCATTTTTGCCGCCTCTGCCTCAATACTTACAAAAGCCCCATTGACATCACGCTGAGTCCTTCCGATTATGTCAATGTCATCAGCATATGCTAGTAATTGGACAGACTTTTGAAAGATAGTGCCTCTAGTGTTGACGTGTGAGCTCTGCACTATTCTTTCAAGTACGATGTTAAAAAAATCACATGACAGCTCATCACCTTGTCTAAAACCTTTTTTGACATCGAAAGGTTCTGTTAAGTTGTTTCCAACCTTTATGGAGCAGCGTGAATTCTCCATGGTCATTCTGCACAAACGGACGAGTTTGGCAGGGATGCCAAAACTAGATATGGCTCTATACAGCTCGTCCCTGTAGATGCTGTCATATGCGGCCTTGAAATCGATGAAAAGATGGTGGGTGTCGATTTGATGTTCTTGGGTTTTTTCCAGGATATGCCGTAATGTGAATATTTGATGGACTGTGGACTTTCCTGGTCTAAAACCACACTGATAAGGACCTATCAGGTTGTTGACGATGGGCTTTAGACGTTCACATATTACGGCAGAGAAGATTTTGTAGGCGATGTTAAGTAGACTGATTCCTCTATAGTTGGTGCAGTTTAGAGGGTCTCCTTTTTTCAGGCTCGGGCAAACAATACTGAGGTTCCATTCATCGGGCATGCTTTCTTCCGACCAAATCTTACAGATAAGTTGGTGCATGCTCCTGACCAACTTATCTCCAGCTGCTTTAAAGAGCTCGGCATTCAAGCCATCCGCTCCAGCGGCTTTATTAGACTTCAGCTTAGATATGGAAATCTTTACTTCGTCTAAGTCGGGAGGACGGGATTGTTGGCTTTCGTCGTCTATGTTGAATGGATCATCCTGCCTGACAGCGGAATTCGGTTCGTCGTCGCCGTTATACAGTCTGCAGAAGTGGTCTTTCCATATCCTCAGCATTGACTGCGGTTCCACTATGATGTTTCCACTTTCGTCTTTGCAGCCTTTGGTTCTAGGTTTATGGGCTTGTGAATTCCGTTTCACCTGCTCATAAAACTTTCGAACTTCGTTCCTGCTTTTAAACCTCTCAACATCTTCCTCTGCACTATTCTTTCAAGTACGATGTTAAAAAATTTATTTCGTAAGAAATAATAAATCTCTGTTGAAATCCATCTTTTCTGGTAGTGAATGTGGTATTTTCAATATTTAAATTACTAAAATTCAAAACAAAATTTCCATTTAAATTTGTAATTGTTTCATCGCAAGTACTGGTTAGATTTATATTTTTTACATTCTTTAACAATAGCAAATCATTTTCTATTTCAGCAATTTATATTTTGGAATTCATTCTTTTGGTACAAATATTATTTTATATACATTAGATTTCTTTAGATTTTTAAAATCAACATTTCTTTCGTATATGTATGTAGTTCCATTAATTTTTACAATTCATCATTTATTATTAATTCTTTATAATACATATTTGTACAGTCCTGTGTGAACTAGGGCCTCACCCAACAAACTTCTCCATCTAGCTCGGTCCCTAGCTAGATGTCTCCAGTTTCGCGCTCCAAGTTGGGTGAGGTCACTTTCGACTTGTGCGCGCCACCTAATCCGCGGTCTTCCTCTACTGCGCTGTCCTGTGGGTGTGGATTCGAAGACTTTCCGGGCTTCGTCGCTGTACAGCCCGTACAGCTCGTCGTTCCATCTTCTCCTCCACTCCCCTCCGATGCATACGGGACCGTAGATCACACGTAGAACCTTTCTCTCGAAACGACCCAAGGTGCTTTCATCCACTTTTGTCATAGTCCATGCTTCTGCACCGTATAGCAGGACGGGGATGATAAGGGTCTTATATAGCGACACTTTGGTCCTTCGAGAGAGAATTTTTCCACTCAATTGCTTTCATAGCCCAAAAAAAACAGCGGTTAGCAAGAGTTATTCTTCGTTTGATCGCGTTTACAGCGGAGCCTAGGTAGACGAAGTCCTTGACTACCTCAAAGTTACGTCTGTCGATGGTGACGTTTTGACCAAGACGTCGGTGTTGTAGGTCCTTTCTTGACGACAGCATGTACTTTGTTTTGCCCTCATTAACCGTTAAACCCATTTTTGCCGCCTCTGCCTCAATACTTACAAAAGCCCCATTGACATCACGCTGAGTCCTTCCGATTATGTCAATGTCATCAGCATATGCTAGTAATTGGACAGACTTTTGAAAGATAGTGCCTCTAGTGTTGACGTGTGAGCTCTGCACTATTCTTTCAAGTACGATGTTAAAAAAATCACATGACAGCTCATCACCTTGTCTAAAACCTTTTTTGACATCGAAAGGTTCTATTAAGTTGTTTCCAACCTTTATGGAGCAGCGTGAATTCTCCATGGTCATTCTGCACAAACGGACGAGTTTGGCAGGGATGCCAAAACTAGACATGGCTCTATACAGCTCGTCCCTGTAGATGCTGTCATATGCGGCCTTGAAATCGATGAAAAGATGGTGGGTGTCGATTTGATGTTCTTGGGTTTTTTCCAGGATATGCCGTAATGTGAATATTTGATGGACTGTGGACTTTCCTGGTCTAAAACCACACTGATAAGGACCTATCAGGTTGTTGACGATGGGCTTTAGACGTTCACATATTACGGCAGAGAAGATTTTGTAGGCGATGTTAAGTAGACTGATTCCTCTATAGTTGGTGCAGTTTAGAGGGTCTCCTTTTTTCAGGCTCGGGCAAACAATACTGAGGTTCCATTCATCGGGCATGCTTTCTTCCGACCAAATCTTACAGATAAGTTGGTGCATGCTCCTGACCAACTTATCTCCAGCTGCTTTAAAGAGCTCGGCATTCAAGCCATCCGCTCCAGCGGCCTTATTAGACTTCAGCTTAGATATGGCAATCTTTACTTCGTCTAAGTCGGGAGGACGGGATTGTTGGCTTTCGTCGTCTATGTTGAATGGATCATCCTGCCTGACAGCGGAATTCGGTTCGTCGTCGCCGTTATACAGTCTGCAGAAGTGGTCCTTCCATATCCTCAGCATTGACTGCGGTTCCACTATGATGTTTCCACTTTCGTCTTTGCAGCCTTCGGTTCTAGGTTTATGGGCTTGTGAATTCCGTTTCACCTGCTCATAAAACTTTCGAACTTCGTTCCTGCTTTTAAACCTCTCAACATCTTCCTCTGCACTATTCTTTCAAGTACGATGTTAAAAAATTTATTTCGTAAGAAATAATAAATCTCTGTTGAAATCCATCTTTTCTGGTAGTGAATGTGGTATTTTCAATATTTAAATTACTAAAATTCAAAACAAAATTTCCATTTAAATTTGTAATTGTTTCATCGCAAGTACTGGTTAGATTTATATTTTTTACATTCTTTAACAATAGCAAATCATTTTCTATTTCAGCAATTTATGTTTTGGAATTCATTCTTTTGGTACAAATATTATTTTATATACATTAGATTTCTTTAGATTTTTAAAATCAACATTTCTTTCGTATATGTATGTAGTTCCATTAATTTTTACAATTCATCATTTATTATTAATTCTTTATAATACATATTTGTACAGTCCTGTGTGAACTAGGGCCTCACCCAACAAACTTCTCCATCTAGCTCGGTCCCTAGCTAGATGTCTCCAGTTTCGCGCTCCAAGTTGGGTGAGGTCACTTTCGACTTGTGCGCGCCACCTAATCCGCGGTCTTCCTCTACTGCGCTGTCCTGTGGGTGTGGATTCGAAGACTTTCCGGGCTACGTCGCTGTACAGCCCGTACAGCTCGTCGTTCCATCTTCTCCTCCACTCCCCTCCGATGCATACGGGACCGTAGATCACACGTAGAACCTTTCTCTCGAAACGACCCAAGGTGCTTTCATCCACTTTTGTCATAGTCCATGCTTCTGCACCGTATAGCAGGACGGGGATGATAAGGGTCTTATATAGCGACACTTTGGTCCTTCGAGAGAGAATTTTTCCACTCAATTGCTTTCTTAGCCCAAAAAAAACAGCGGTTAGCAAGAGTTATTCTTCGTTTGATCGCGTTTACAGCGGAGCCTAGGTAGACGAAGTCCTTGACTACCTCAAAGTTACGTCTGTCGATGGTGACGTTTTGACCAAGACGTCGGTGTTGTAGGTCCTTTCTTGACGACAGCATGTACTTTGTTTTGCCCTCATTAACCGTTAAACCCATTTTTGCCGCCTCTGCCTCAATACTTACAAAAGCCCCATTGACATCACGCTGAGTCCTTCCGATTATGTCAATGTCATCAGCATATGCTAGTAATTGGACAGACTTTTGAAAGATAGTGCCTCTAGTGTTGACGTGTGAGCTCTGCACTATTCTTTCAAGTACGATGTTAAAAAAATCACATGACAGCTCATCACCTTGTCTAAAACCTTTTTTGACATCGAAAGGTTCTGTTAAGTTGTTTCCAACCTTTATGGAGCAGCGTGAATTCTCCATGGTCATTCTGCACAAACGGACGAGTTTGGCAGGGATGCCAAAACTAGACATGGCTCTATACAGCTCGTCCCTGTAGATGCTGTCATATGCGGCCTTGAAATCGATGAAAAGATGGTGGGTGTCGATTTGATGTTCTTGGGTTTTTTCCAGGATATGCCGTAATGTGAATATTTGATGGACTGTGGACTTTCCTGGTCTAAAACCACACTGATAAGGACCTATCAGGTTGTTGACGATGGGCTTTAGACGTTCACATATTACGGCAGAGAAGATTTTGTAGGCGATGTTAAGTAGACTGATTCCTCTATAGTTGGTGCAGTTTAGAGGGTCTCCTTTTTTCAGGCTCGGGCAAACAATACTGAGGTTCCATTCATCGGGCATGCTTTCTTCCGACCAAATCTTACAGATAAGTTGGTGCATGCTCCTGACCAACTTATCTCCAGCTGCTTTAAAGAGCTACAGCGGCTTTATTAGACTTCAGCTTAGATATGGCAATCTTTACTTCGTCTAAGTCGGGAGGACGGGATTGTTGGCTTTCGTCGTCTATGTTGAATGGATCATCCTGCCTGACAGCGGAATTCGGTTCGTCGTCGCCGTTATACAGTCTGCAGAAGTGGTCCTTCCATATCCTCAGCATTGACTGCGGTTCCACTATGATGTTTCCACTTTCGTCTTTGCAGCCTTCGGTTCTAGGTTTATGGGCTTGTGAATTCCGTTTCACCTGCTCATAAAACTTTCGAACTTCGTTCCTGCTTTTAAACCTCTCAACATCTTCCTCTGCACTATTCTTTCAAGTACGATGTTAAAAAATTTATTTCGTAAGAAATAATAAATCTCTGTTGAAATCCATCTTTTCTGGTAGTGAATGTGGTATTTTCAATATTTAAATTACTAAAATTCAAAACAAAATTTTCATTTAAATTTGTAATTGTTTCATCGCAAGTACTGGTTAGATTTATATTTTTTACATTCTTTAACAATAGCAAATCATTTTCTATTTCAGCAATTTATGTTTTGGAATTCATTCTTTTGGTACAAATATTATTTTATATACATTAGATTTCTTTAGATTTTTAAAATCAACATTTCTTTCGTATATGTATGTATTCCATTAATTTTTACAATTCATCATTTATTATTAATTCTTTATAATACATATTTGTACAGTCCTGTGTGAACTAGGGCCTCACCCAACAAACTTCTCCATCTAGCTCGGTCCCTAGCTAGATGTCTCCAGTTTCGCGCTCCAAGTTGGGTGAGGTCACTTTCGACTTGTGCGCGCCACCTAATCCGCGGTCTTCCTCTACTGCGCTGTCCTGTGGGTGTGGATTCGAAGACTTTCCGGGCTACGTCGCTGTACAGCCCGTACAGCTCGTCGTTCCATCTTCTCCTCCACTCCCCTCCGATGCATACGGGACCGTAGATCACACGTAGAACCTTTCTCTCGAAACGACACAAGGTGCTTTCATCCACTTTTGTCATAGTCCATGCTTCTGCACCGTATAGCAGGACGGGGATGATAAGGGTCTTATATAGCGACACTTTGGTCCTTCGAGAGAGGATTTTTCCACTCAATTGCTTTCTTAGCCCAAAAAAAAAACAGCGGTTAGCAAGAGTTATTCTTCGTTTGATCGCGTTTACAGCGGAGCCTAGGTAGACGAAGTCCTTGACTACCTCAAAGTTACGTCTGTCGATGGTGACGTTTTGACCAAGACGTCGGTGTTGTAGGTCCTTTCTTGACGACAGCATGTACTTTGTTTTTCCCTCATTAACCGTTAAACCCATTTTTGCCGCCTCTGCCTCAATACTTACAAAAGCCCCATTGACATCACGCTGAGTCCTTCCGATTATGTCAATGTCATCAGCATATGCTAGTAATTGGACAGACTTTTGAAAGATAGTGCCTCTAGTGTTGACGTGTGAGCTCTGCACTATTCTTTCAAGTACGATGTTAAAAAAATCACATGACAGCTCATCACCTTGTCTAAAACCTTTTTTGACATCGAAAGGTTCTGTTAAGTTGTTTCCAACCTTTATGGAGCAGCGTGAATTCTCCATGGTCATTCTGCACAAACGGACGAGTTTGGCAGGGATGCCAAAACTAGACATGGCTCTATACAGCTCGTCCCTGTAGATGCTGTCATATGCAGCCTTGAAATCGATGAAAAGATGGTGGGTGTCGATTTGATGTTCTTGGGTTTTTTCCAGGATATGCCATAATGTGAATATTTGATGGACTGTGGACTTTCCTGGTCTAAAACCACACTGATAAGGACCTATCAGGTTGTTGACGATGGGCTTTAGACGTTCACATATTACGGCAGAGAAGATTTTGTAGGCGATGTTAAGTAGACTGATTCCTCTATAGTTGGTGCAGTTTAGAGGGTCTCCTTTTTTCAGGCTCGGGCAAACAATACTGAGGTTCCATTCATCTGGCATGCTTTCTTCCGACCAAATCTTACAGATAAGTTGGTGCATGCTCCTGACCAACTTATCTCCAGCTGCTTTAAAGAGCTCGGCATTCAAGCCATCCGCTCCAGCGGCTTTATTAGACTTCAGCTTAGATATGGCAATCTTTACTTCGTCTAAGTCGGGAGGACGGGATTGTTGGCTTTCGTCGTCTATGTTGAATGGATCATCCTGCCTGACAGCGGAATTCGGTTCGTCAACGCCGTTATACAGTCTGCAGAAGTGGTCCTTCCATATCCTCAGCATTGACTGCGGTTCCACTATGATGTTTCCACTTTCGTCTTTGCAGCCTTCGGTTCTAGGTTTATGGGCTTGTGAATTCCGTTTCACCTGCTCATAAAACTTTCGAACTTCGTTCCTGCTTTTAAACCTCTCAACATCTTCCTCTGCACTATTCTTTCAAGTACGATGTTAAAAAATTTATTTCGTAAGAAATAATAAATCTCTGTTGAAATCCATCTTTTCTGGTAGTGAATGTGGTATTTTCAATATTTAAATTACTAAAATTCAAAACAAAATTTCCATTTAAATTTGTAATTGTTTCATCGCAAGTACTGGTTAGATTTATATTTTTTACATTCTTTAGCAATAGCAAATCATTTTCTATTTCAGCAATTTATGTTTTGGAATTCATTCTTTTGGTACAAATATTATTTTATATACATTAGATTTCTTTAGATTTTTAAAATCAACATTTCTTTCGTATATGTATGTAGTTCCATTAATTTTTACAATTCATCATTTATTATTAATTCTTTATAATACATATTTGTACAGTCCTGTGTGAACTAGGGCCTCACCCAACAAACTTCTCCATCTAGCTCGGTCCCTAGCTAGATGTCTCCAGTTTCGCGCTCCAAGTTGGGTGAGGTCACTTTCGACTTGTGCGCGCCACCTAATCCGCGGTCTTCCTCTACTGCGCTGTCCTGTGGGTGTGGATTCGAAGACTTTCCGGGCTACGTCGCTGTACAGCCCGTACAGCTCGTCATTCCATCTTCTCCTCCACTCCCCTCCGATGCATACGGGACCGTAGATCACACGTAGAACCTTTCTCTCGAAACGACCCAAGGTGCTTTCATCCACTTTTGTCATAGTCCATGCTTCTGCACCGTATAGCAGGACGGGGATGATAAGGGTCTTATATAGCGACACTTTGGTCCTTCGAGAGAGAATTTTTCCACTCAATTGCTTTCTTAGCCCAAAAAAAACAGCGGTTAGCAAGAGTTATTCTTCGTTTGATCGCGTTTACAGCGGAGCCTAGGTAGACGAAGTCCTTGACTACCTCAAAGTTACGTCTGTCGATGGTGACGTTTTGACCAAGACGTCGGTGTTGTAGGTCCTTTCTTGACGACAGCATGTACTTTGTTTTGCCCTCATTAACCGTTAAACCCATTTTTGCCGCCTCTGCCTCAATACTTACAAAAGCCCCATTGACATCACGCTGAGTCCTTCCGATTATGTCAATGTCATCAGCATATGCTAGTAATTGGACAGACTTTTGAAAGATAGTGCCTCTAGTGTTGACGTGTGAGCTCTGCACTATTCTTTCAAGTACGATGTTAAAAAAATCACATGACAGCTCATCACCTTGTCTAAAACCTTTTTTGACATCGAAAGGTTCTGTTAAGTTGTTTCCAACCTTTATGGAGCAGCGTGAATTCTCCATGGTCATTCTGCACAAACGGACGAGTTTGGCAGGGATGCCAAAACTAGACATGGCTCTATACAGCTCGTCCCTGTAGATGCTGTCATATGCGGCCTTGAAATCGATGAAAAGATGGTGGGTGTCGATTTGATGTTCTTGGGTTTTTTCCAGGATATGCCGTAATGTGAATATTTGATGGACTGTGGACTTTCCTGGTCTAAAACCACACTGATAAGGACCTATCAGGTTGTTGACGATGGGCTTTAGACGTTCACATATTACGGCAGAGAAGATTTTGTAGGCGATGTTAAGTAGACTGATTCCTCTATAGTTGGTGCAGTTTAGAGGGTCTCCTTTTTTCAGGCTCGGGCAAACAATACTGAGGTTCCATTCATCGGGCATGCTTTCTTCCGACCAAATCTTACAGATAAGTTGGTGCATGCTCCTGACCAACTTATCTCCAGCTGCTTTAAAGAGCTCGGCATTCAAGCCATCCGCTCCAGCGGCTTTATTAGACTTCAGCTTAGATATGGCAATCTTTACTTCGTCTAAGTCGGGAGGACGGGATTGTTGGCTTTCGTCGTCTATGTTGAATGGATCATCCTGCCTGACAGCGGAATTCGGTTCGTCGTCGCCGTTATACAGTCTGC
This sequence comes from Eupeodes latifasciatus, assembly GCA_920104205.1. NCBI lineage: Eukaryota > Metazoa > Arthropoda > Insecta > Diptera > Syrphidae > Eupeodes > Eupeodes latifasciatus. The sequence continues at coordinate 279,363,738 of OV049924.1, forward strand.
AGAAGTGGTCCTTCCATATCCTCAGCATTGACTGCGGTTCCACTATGATGTTTCCACTTTCGTCTTTGCAGCCTTCGGTTCTAGGTTTATGGGCTTGTGAATTCCGTTTCACCTGCTCATAAAACTTTCGAACTTCGTTCCTGCTTTTAAACCTCTCAACATCTTCCTCTGCACTATTCTTTCAAGTACGATGTTAAAAAATGTATTTCGTAAGAAATAATAAATCTCTGTTGAAATCCATCTTTTCTGGTAGTGAATGTGGTATTTTCAATATTTAAATTACTAAAATTCAAAACAAAATTTCCATTTAAATTTGTAATTGTTTCATCGCAAGTACTGGTTAGATTTATATTTTTTACATTCTTTAACAATAGCAAATCATTTTCTATTTCAGCAATTTATGTTTTGGAATTCATTCTTTTGGTACAAATATTATTTTATATACATTAGATTTCTTTAGATTTTTAAAATCAACATTTCTTTCGTATATGTATGTAGTTCCATTAATTTTTACAATTCATCATTTATTATTAATTCTTTATAATACATATTTGTACAGTCCTGTGTGAACTAGGGCCTCACCCAACAAACTTCTCCATCTAGCTCGGTCCCTAGCTAGATGTCTCCAGTTTCGCGCTCCAAGTTGGGTGAGGTCACTTTCGACTTGTGCGCGCCACCTAATCCGCGGTCTTCCTCTACTGCGCTGTCCTGTGGGTGTGGATTCGAAGACTTTCCGGGCTACGTCGCTGTACAGCCCGTACAGCTCGTCGTTCCATCTTCTCCTCCACTCCCCTCCGATGCATACGGGACCGTAGATCACACGTAGAACCTTTCTCTCGAAACGACCCAAGGTGCTTTCATCCACTTTTGTCATAGTCCATGCTTCTGCACCGTATAGCAGGACGGGGATGATAAGGGTCTTATATAGCGACACTTTGGTCCTTCGAGAGAGGATTTTTCCACTCAATTGCTTTCTTAGCCCAAAAAAAAAAACAGCGGTTAGCAAGAGTTATTCTTCGTTTGATCGCGTTTACAGCGGAGCCTAGGTAGACGAAGTACTTGACTACCTCAAAGTTACGTCTGTCGATGGTGACGTTTTGACCAAGACGTCGGTGTTGTAGGTCCTTTCTTGACGACAGCATGTACTTTGTTTTGCCCTCATTAACCGTTAAACCCATTTTTGCCGCCTCTGCCTCAATACTTACAAAAGCCCCATTGACATCACGCTGAGTCCTTCCGATTATGTCAATGTCATCAGCATATGCTAGTAATTGGACAGACTTTTGAAAGATAGTGCCTCTAGTGTTGACGTGTGAGCTCTGCACTATTCTTTCAAGTACGATGTTAAAAAAATCACATGACAGCTCATCACCTTGTCTAAAACCTTTTTTGACATCGAAAGGTTCTGTTAAGTTGTTTCCAACCTTTATGGAGCAGCGTGAATTCTCCATGGTCATTCTGCACAAACGGACGAGTTTGGCAGGGATGCCAAAACTAGACATGGCTCTATACAGCTCGTCCCTGTAGATGCTGTCATATGCAGCCTTGAAATCGATGAAAAGATGGTGGGTGTCGATTTGATGTTCTTGGGTTTTTTCCAGGATATGCCATAATGTGAATATTTGATGGACTGTGGACTTTCCTGGTCTAAAACCACACTGATAAGGACCTATCAGGTTGTTGACGATGGGCTTTAGACGTTCACATATTACGGCAGAGAAGATTTTGTAGGCGATGTTAAGTAGACTGATTCCTCTATAGTTGGTGCAGTTTAGAGGGTCTCCTTTTTTCAGGCTCGGGCAAACAATACTGAGGTTCCATTCATCTGGCATGCTTTCTTCCGACCAAATCTTACAGATAAGTTGGTGCATGCTCCTGACCAACTTATCTCCAGCTGCTTTAAAGAGCTCGGCATTCAAGCCATCCGCTCCAGCGGCTTTATTAGACTTCAGCTTAGATATGGCAATCTTTACTTCGTCTAAGTCGGGAGGACGGGATTGTTGGCTTTCGTCGTCTATGTTGAATGGATCATCCTGCCTGACAGCGGAATTCGGTTCGTCAACGCCGGTATACAGTCTGCAGAAGTGGTCCTTCCATATCCTCAGCATTGACTGCGGTTCCACTATGATGTTTCCACTTTCGTCTTTGCAGCCTTCGGTTCTAGGTTTATGGGCTTGTGAATTCCGTTTCACCTGCTCATAAAACTTTCGAACTTCGTTCCTGCTTTTAAACCTCTCAACATCTTCCTCTGCACTATTCTTTCAAGTACGATGTTAAAAAATTTATTTCGTAAGAAATAATAAATCTCTGTTGAAATCCATCTTTTCTGGTAGTGAATGTGGTATTTTCAATATTTAAATTACTAAAATTCAAAACAAAATTTCCATTTAAATTTGTAATTGTTTCATCGCAAGTACTGGTTAGATTTATATTTTTTAACATTCTTTAACAATAGCAAATCATTTTCTATTTCAGCAATTTATGTTTTGGAATTTATTCTTTTGGTACAAATATTATTTTATATACATTAGATTTCTTTAGATTTTTAAAATCAACATTTCTTTCGTATATGTATGTAGTTCCATTAATTTTTACAATTCATCATTTATTATTAATTCTTTATAATACATATTTGTACAGTCCTGTGTGAACTAGGGCCTCACCCAACAAACTTCTCCATCTAGCTCGGTCCCTAGCTAGATGTCTCCAGTTTCGCGCTCCAAGTTGGGTGAGGTCACTTTCGACTTGTGCGCGCCACCTAATCCGCGGTCTTCCTCTACTGCGTTGTCCTGTGGGTGTGGATTCGAAGACTTTCCGGGCTACGTCGCTGTACAGCCCGTACAGCTCGTCGTTCCATCTTCTCCTCCACTCCCCTCCGATGCATACGGGACCGTAGATCACACGTAGAACCTTTCTCTCGAAACGACCCAAGGTGCTTTCATCCACTTTTGTCATAGTCCATGCTTCTGCACCGTATAGCAGGACGGGGATGATAAGGGTCTTATATAGCGACACTTTGGTCCTTCGAGAGAGGATTTTTCCACTCAATTGCTTTCTTAGCCCAAAAAAAAAACAGCGGTTAGCAAGAGTTATTCTTCGTTTGATCGCGTTTACAGCGGAGCCTAGGTAGACGAAGTCCTTGACTACCTCAAAGTTACGTCTGTCGATGGTGACGTTTTGACCAAGACGTCGGTGTTGTAGGTCCTTTCTTGACGACAGCATGTACTTTGTTTTGCCCTCATTAACCGTTAAACCCATTTTTGCCGCCTCTGCCTCAATACTTACAAAAGCCCCATTGACATCACGCTGAGTCCTTCCGATTATGTCAATGTCATCAGCATATGCTAGTAATTGGACAGACTTTTGAAAGATAGTGCCTCTAGTGTTGACGTGTGAGCTCTGCACTATTCTTTCAAGTACGATGTTAAAAAAATCACATGACAGCTCATCACCTTGTCTAAAACCTTTTTTGACATCGAAAGGTTCTGTTAAGTTGTTTCCAACCTTTATGGAGCAGCGTGAATTCTCCATGGTCATTCTGCACAAACGGACGAGTTTGGCAGGGATGCCAAAACTAGACATGGCTCTATACAGCTCGTCCCTGTAGATGCTGTCATATGCAGCCTTGAAATCGATGAAAAGATGGTGGGTGTCGATTTGATGTTCTTGGGTTTTTTCCAGGATATGCCATAATGTGAATATTTGATGGACTGTGGACTTTCCTGGTCTAAAACCACACTGATAAGGACCTATCAGGTTGTTGACGATGGGCTTTAGACGTTCACATATTACGGCAGAGAAGATTTTGTAGGCGATGTTAAGTAGACTGATTCCTCTATAGTTGGTGCAGTTTAGAGGGTCTCCTTTTTTCAGGCTCGGGCAAACAATACTGAGGTTCCATTCATCTGGCATGCTTTCTTCCGACCAAATCTTACAGATAAGTTGGTGCATGCTCCTGACCAACTTATCTCCAGCTGCTTTAAAGAGCTCGGCATTCAAGCCATCCGCTCCAGCGGCTTTATTAGACTTCAGCTTAGATATGGCAATCTTTACTTCGTCTAAGTCGGGAGGACGGGATTGTTGGCTTTCGTCGTCTATGTTGAATGGATCATCCTGCCTGACAGCGGAATTCGGTTCGTCAACGCCGTTATACAGTCTGCAGAAGTGGTCCTTCCATATCCTCAGCATTGACTGCGGTTCCACTATGATGTTTCCACTTTCGTCTTTGCAGCCTTCGGTTCTAGGTTTATGGGCTTGTGAATTCCGTTTCACCTGCTCATAAAACTTTCGAACTTCGTTCCTGCTTTTAAACCTCTCAACATCTTCCTCTGCACTATTCTTTCAAGTACGATGTTAAAAAATTTATTTCGTAAGAAATAATAAATCTCTGTTGAAATCCATCTTTTCTGGTAGTGAATGTGGTATTTTCAATATTTAAATTACTAAAATTCAAAACAAAATTTCCATTTAAATTTGTAATTGTTTCATCGCAAGTACTGGTTAGATTTATATTTTTTACATTCTTTAACAATAGCAAATCATTTTCTATTTCAGCAATTTATGTTTTGGAATTCATTCTTTTGGTACAAATATTATTTTATATACATTAGATTTCTTTAGATTTTTAAAATCAACATTTCTTTCGTATATGTATGTAGTTCCATTAATTTTTACAATTCATCATTTATTATTAATTCTTTATAATACATATTTGTACAGTCCTGTGTGAACTAGGGCCTCACCCAACAAACTTCTCCATCTAGCTCGGTCCCTAGCTAGATGTCTCCAGTTTCGCGCTCCAAGTTGGGTGAGGTCACTTTCGACTTGTGCGCGCCACCTAATCCGCGGTCTTCCTCTACTGCGCTGTCCTGTGGGTGTGGATTCGAAGACTTTCCGGGCTACGTCGCTGTACAGCCCGTACAGCTCGTCGTTCCATCTTCTCCTCCACTCCCCTCCGATGCATACGGGACCGTAGATCACACGTAGAACCTTTCTCTCGAAACGACACAAGGTGCTTTCATCCACTTTTGTCATAGTCCATGCTTCTGCACCGTATAGCAGGACGGGGATGATAAGGGTCTTATATAGCGACACTTTGGTCCTTCGAGAGAGAATTTTTCCACTCAATTGCTTTCTTAGCCCAAAAAAAACAGCGGTTAGCAAGAGTTATTCTTCGTTTGATCGCGTTTACAGCGGAGCCTAGGTAGACGAAGTCCTTGACTACCTCAAAGTTACGTCTGTCGATGGTGACGTTTTGACCAAGACGTCGGTGTTGTAGGTCCTTTCTTGACGACAGCATGTACTTTGTTTTGCCCTCATTAACCGTTAAACCCATTTTAGCCGCCTCTGCCTCAATACTTACAAAAGCCCCATTGACATCACGCTGAGTCCTTCCGATTATGTCAATGTCATCAGCATATGCTAGTAATTGGACAGACTTTTGAAAGATAGTGCCTCTAGTGTTGACGTGTGAGCTCTGCACTATTCTTTCAAGTACGATGTTAAAAAAATCACATGACAGCTCATCACCTTGTCTAAAACCTTTTTTGACATCGAAAGGTTCTGTTAAGTTGTTTCCAACCTTTATGGAGCAGCGTGAATTCTCCATGGTCATTCTGCACAAACGGACGAGTTTGGCAGGGATGCCAAAACTAGACATGGCTCTATACAGCTCGTCCCTGTAGATGCTGTCATATGCGGCCTTGAAATCGATGAAAAGATGGTGGGTGTCGATTTGATGTTCTTGGGTTTTTTCCAGGATATGCCGTAATGTGAATATTTGATGGACTGTGGACTTTCCTGGTCTAAAACCACACTGATAAGGACCTATCAGGTTGTTGACGATGGGCTTTAGACGTTCACATATTACGGCAGAGAAGATTTTGTAGGCGATGTTAAGTAGACTGATTCCTCTATAGTTGGTGCAGTTTAGAGGGTCTCCTTTTTTCAGGCTCGGGCAAACAATACTGAGGTTCCATTCATCGGGCATGCTTTCTTCCGACCAAATCTTACAGATAAGTTGGTGCATGCTCCTGACCAACTTATCTCCAGCTGCTTTAAAGAGCTCGGCATTCAAGCCATCCGCTCCAGCGGCTTTATTAGACTTCAGCTTAGATATGGCAATCTTTACTTCGTCTAAGTCGGGAGGACGGGATTGTTGGCTTTCGTCGTCTATGTTGAATGGATCATCCTGCCTGACAGCGGAATTCGGTTCGTCGTCGCCGTTATACAGTCTGCAGAAGTGGTCCTTCCATATCCTCAGCATTGACTGCGGTTCCACTATGATGTTTCCACTTTCGTCTTTGCAGCCTTCGGTTCTAGGTTTATGGGCTTGTGAATTCCGTTTCACCTGCTCATAAAACTTTCGAACTTCGTTCCTGCTTTTAAACCTCTCAACATCTTCCTCTGCACTATTCTTTCAAGTACGATGTTAAAAAATTTATTTCGTAAGAAATAATAAATCTCTGTTGAAATCCATCTTTTCTGGTAGTGAATGTGGTATTTTCAATATTTAAATTACTAAAATTCAAAACAAAATTTCCATTTAAATTTGTAATTGTTTCATCGCAAGTACTGGTTAGATTTATATTTTTTACATTCTTTAGCAATAGCAAATCATTTTCTATTTCAGCAATTTATGTTTTGGAATTCATTCTTTTGGTACAAATATTATTTTATATACATTAGATTTCTTTAGATTTTTAAAATCAACATTTCTTTCGTATATGTATGTAGTTCCATTAATTTTTACAATTCATCATTTATTATTAATTCTTTATAATACATATTTGTACAGTCCTGTGTGAACTAGGGCCTCACCCAACAAACTTCTCCATCTAGCTCGGTCCCAAGCTAGATGTCTCCAGTTTCGCGCTCCAAGTTGGGTGAGGTCACTTTCGACTTGTGCGCGCCACCTAATCCGCGGTCTTCCTCTACTGCGCTGTCCTGTGGGTGTGGATTCGAAGACTTTCCGGGCTACGTCGCTGTACAGCCCGTACAGCTCGTCGTTCCATCTTCTCCTCCACTCCCCTCCAATGCATACGGGACCGTAGATCACACGTAGAACCTTTCTCTCGAAACGACCCAAGGTGCTTTCATCCACTTTTGTCATAGTCCATGCTTCTGCACCGTATAGCAGGACGGGGATGATAAGGGTCTTATATAGCGACACTTTGGTCCTTCGAGAGAGGATTTTTCCACTCAATTGCTTTCTTAGCCCAAAAAAAACAGCGGTTAGCAAGAGTTATTCTTCGTTTGATCGCGTTTACAGCGGAGCCTAGGTAGACGAAGTCCTTGACTACCTCAAAGTTACGTCTGTCGATGGTGACGTTTTGACCAAGACGTCGGTGTTGTAGGTCCTTTCTTGACGACAGCATGTACTTTGTTTTGCCCTCATTAACCGTTAAACCCATTTTTGCCGCCTCTGCCTCAATACTTACAAAAGCCCCATTGACATCACGCTGAGTCCTTCCGATTATGTCAATGTCATCAGCATATGCTAGTAATTGGACAGACTTTTGAAAGATAGTGCCTCTAGTGTTGACGTGTGAGCTCTGCACTATTCTTTCAAGTACGATGTTAAAAAAATCACATGACAGCTCATCACCTTGTCTAAAACCTTTTTTGACATCGAAAGGTTCTGTTAAGTTGTTTCCAACCTTTATGGAGCAGCGTGAATTCTCCATGGTCATTCTGCACAAACGGACGAGTTTGGCAGGGATGCCAAAACTAGACATGGCTCTATACAGCTCGTCCCTGTAGATGCTGTCATATGCAGCCTTGAAATCGATGAAAAGATGGTGGGTGTCGATTTGATGTTCTTGGGTTTTTTCCAGGATATGCCATAATGTGAATATTTGATGGACTGTGGACTTTCCTGGTCTAAAACCACACTGATAAGGACCTATCAGGTTGTTGACGATGGGCTTTAGACGTTCACATATTACGGCAGAGAAGATTTTGTAGGCGATGTTAAGTAGACTGATTCCTCTATAGTTGGTGCAGTTTAGAGGGTCTCCTTTTTTCAGGCTCGGGCAAACAATACTGAGGTTCCATTCATCTGGTATGCTTTCTTCCGACCAAATCTTACAGATAAGTTGGTGCATGCTCCTGACCAACTTATCTCCAGCTGCTTTAAAGAGCTCGGCATTCAAGCCATCCGCTCCAGCGGCTTTATTAGACTTCAGCTTAGATATGGCAATCTTTACTTCGTCTAAGTCGGGAGGACGGGATTGTTGGCTTTCGTCGTCTATGTTGAATGGATCATCCTGCCTGACAGCGGAATTCGGTTCGTCAACGCCGTTATACAGTCTGCAGAAGTGGTCCTTCCATATCCTCAGCATTGACTGCGGTTCCACTATGATGTTTCCACTTTCGTCTTTGCAGCCTTCGGTTCTAGGTTTATGGGCTTGTGAATTCCGTTTCACCTGCTCATAAAACTTTCGAACTTCGTTCCTGCTTTTAAACCTCTCAACATCTTCCTCTGCACTATTCTTTCAAGTACGATGTTAAAAAATTTATTTCGTAAGAAATAATAAATCTCTGTTGAAATCCATCTTTTCTGGTAGTGATTGTGGTATTTTCAATATTTAAATTACTAAAATTCAAAACAAAATTTCCATTTAAATTTGTAATTGTTTCATCGCAAGTACTGGTTAGATTTATATTTTTTACATTCTTTAGCAATAGCAAATCATTTTCTATTTCAGCAATTTATGTTTTGGAATTCATTCTTTTGGTACAAATATTATTTTATATACATTAGATTTCTTTAGATTTTTAAAATCAACATTTCTTTCGTATATGTATGTAGTTCCATTAATTTTTACAATTCATCATTTATTATTAATTCTTTATAATACATATTTGTACAGTCCTGTGTGAACTAGGGCCTCACCCAACAAACTTCTCCATCTAGCTCGGTCCCTAGCTAGATGTCTCCAGTTTCGCGCTCCAAGTTGGGTGAGGTCACTTTCGACTTGTGCGCGCCACCTAATCCGCGGTCTTCCTCTACTGCGCTGTCCTGTGGGTGTGGATTCGAAGACTTTCCGGGCTACGTCGCTGTACAGCCCGTACAGCTCGTCGTTCCATCTTCTCCTCCACTCCCTCCGATGCATACGGGACCGTAGATCACACGTAGAACCTTTCTCTCGAAACGACCCAAGGTGCTTTCATCCACTTTTGTCATAGTCCATGCTTCTGCACCGTATAGCAGGACGGGGATGATAAGGGTCTTATATAGCGACACTTTGGTCCTTCGAGAGAGGATTTTTCCACTCAATTGCTTTCTTAGCCCAAAAAAAACAGCGGTTAGCAAAATTTATTCTTCGTTTGATCGCGTTTACAGCGGAGCCTAGGTAGACGAAGTCCTTGACTACCTCAAAGTTACGTCTGTCGATGGTGACGTTTTGACCAAGACGTCGGTGTTGTAGGTCCTTTCTTGACGACAGCATGTACTTTGTTTTGCCCTCATTAACCGTTAAACCCATTTTTGCCGCCTCTGCCTCAATACTTACAAAAGCCCCATTGACATCACGCTGAGTCCTTCCGATTATGTCAATGTCATCAGCATATGCTAGTAATTGGAAAGACTTTTGAAAGATAGTGCCTCTAGTGTTGACGTGTGAGCTCTGCACTATTCTTTCAAGTACGATGATAAAAAAATCACATGACAGCTCATCACCTTGTCTAAAACCTTTTTTGACATCGAAAGGTTCTGTTAAGTTGTTTCCAACCTTAATGGAGCAGCGTGAATTCTCCATGGTCATTCTGCACAAACGGACGAGTTTGGCAGGGATGCCAAAACTAGACATGGCTCTATACAGCTCGTCCCTGTAGATGCTGTCATATGCGGCCTTGAAATCGATGAAAAGATGGTGGGTGTCGATTTGATGTTCTTGGGTTTTTTCCAGGATATGCCGTAATGTGAATATTTGATGGACTGTGGACTTTCCTGGTCTAAAACCACACTGATAAGGACCTATCAGGTTGTTGACGATGGGCTTTAGACGTTCACATATTACGGCAGAGAAGATTTTGTAGGCGATGTTAAGTAGACTGATTCCTCTATAGTTGGTGCAGTTTAGAGGGTCTCCTTTTTTCAGGCTCGGGCAAACAATACTGAGGTTCCATTCATCGGGCATGCTTTCTTCCGACCAAATCTTACAGATAAGTTGGTGCATGCTCCTGACCAACTTATCTCCAGCTGCTTTAAAGAGCTCGGCATTCAAGCCATCCGCTCCAGCGGCTTTATTAGACTTCAGCTTAGATATGGCAATCTTTACTTCGTCTAAGTCGGGAGGACGGGATTGTTGGCTTTCGTCGTCTATGTTGAATGGATCATCCTGCCTGACAGCGGAATTCGGTTCGTCGTCGCCGTTATACAGTCTGCAGAAGTGGGCCTTCCATATCCTCAGCATTGACTGCGGTTCCACTATGATGTTTCCACTTTCGTCTTTGCAGCCTTCGGTTCTAGGTTTATGGGCTTGTGAATTCCGTTTCACCTGCTCATAAAACTTTCGAACTTCGTTCCTGCTTTTAAACCTCTCAACATCTTCGACCGCACGCTTCTCATGCCCTCTTTTTTTTCTCCTGAGAAGTTGGTGTTCCTCTCGGCTCTTCTGCTCATAGAGCTCATAAGCAGCTCTCGTCCTTTTATGCAGCGCCGCTTTGCGTGCCTGTTGTTTGGCTGCATTTGCCTGCCGACATTCCTCATCAAACCAGGGGTTCCTTGTTGGTGGTTGCTTGAAACCCAGCACGTCAGAGGCGGCTTTTCTGAGTGCGCCTTGGCAGTGTTGCCACTGGTTTTCTATACATTGTGTTGGCGGCACAGAACTTCGAGAGAGGTTACTTGTAACTCGGTCGGAGAAGGAGTTGGCGATCTCTTGCGATTGTAGCCGTTCGACGTTGTACCTTCTCCCAGCATCTCCCTGTTTTGCCTTGGGTCTGGAAACCCGAAGTGCTACCTTGGCTACAACGAGGTAGTGGTCCGAGTCGATGTTAGCTCCTCGGAAAGTTCGGACATCCATGATGCTGGAAGCGTGTCTGGCGTCGATCGCAATATGGTCAATCTGGTTGACGGTAGATTGATCTGGAGAACTCCAAGTTCCTTTGTGAATGTTGAGGTGTGGAAAACGCGTACTGGCCATGACGTTTCGCCCCGCAGCAAAATCTATGAGCCTGAATCCGTTGTCGGAAGTGTTGTCGTGCAGGCTGTTTTTCCCGATTATTCCACCAAAGATGTCTTCCCTTCCTAGTTTGGCATTAAAATCGCCCAGGACAATTTTAATATCGTAGCTAGGACAGTGCTCATATGTTTTGTCTAAGAGCTCGAAGAACATATCTTTGGTGTTGTCATCTTTCTCTTCTGTGGGGGCGTGCGCGCATATCAGGCTAATGTTGCCAAATCTGCCGCTTTATTTTCTTTTCCTTTTATATAATCAACATTGATATTGTATTCTCCTAGTTGCAATAACCGTCGCTGAAGTCGGTTTATATCATTACCCTTATGATTTGATTGCAACCCAAAAATACTCCATTTACCAAGATGGGAATCTTTCGTACGTTTCACTCCCCAAAACCCGTTTGTTTACATTGATATATTTGTAATTTTGACAATTAGTCCATAAATAGATGTGAAAACCAACAACAAAACGATGCGGTGGGCTAGCGGCACTTTGCAAAGCAACAACAAAATGGATAGGTTAATAGTTTTTTTCAGATTTTTCTTTTTACTTTATTCGATGAAAAAGTCAGTTTTAAGCTTTACTTTGGCCTACATTTTGTTTAAAGCAAACCAATATAGATTTGTATCTTAAAAAAAATAACATGTTCAGCATCAGTTTATTATAATAATTAATTCATTAATTTACAATAATCACCACGAAATTCTTTAAAATCAGAATTCATCTCGCATTATTGTATCAAAGATGCGTTCGAAGAATCATCAAGTTAAGGGGGCGATCACAATTTATTGAATTCTACTAAATTTTCGTTAATGAACGGCCCAAATATTTTGTTTGGAAAAGATTAAAATCTGTATCAAATTAATTAATCCAAGCGTATTTATAGTTCGTTTTCCATAATTTAAACTTGCAACTATTTTTCAATTTCATTTTGATTAATAAATATTAAATTTAAAAAAAGAGTTATAAGCGAAAAGTACCTTATCTGAAACATTCTTGATTGATGGAAGCATACATGTATTTGTCAGACTGAGATTCCCATATTGTTAAATGGAGTATTTTTGTTGCAACCATTTGAGTGGTTGATGGTCTGTCATTAAATCAAAAGGTATACCATAGGTATAAAGTCTAAAGTAGTTCACAGACCCAACTATTGCTAACAGTTCTTTTTCTGTAGCCGAATAATGTACGAGTATCTCATGCTCATTTATAGCAGATTGGGTATCCATCCTGTGTTAGCACAGATCCAATAACAAAATTACTTGCATCGGTTGTGAGTTGAAATTTGTTGTTAAAATCTGGATAGTTTAAAACTGGTGAATCCGTAAGGATTATTTTGAGTTTTTCAAACGCACTTATATAATGTGAATCGTTCAGATTTATTCTGGTGTTCTTTTTCAGATATCTAGTCATTGGTTCCGAAATTTTCGCGTAATCTCTAATAAATTTTCTGGAGTAACCAGTAATGCTCAGAAAAGATTTAATCTGTTTTATGATTTCTGGTAATAGAAATTTTTGAATGGCTTCAATTTTATTCTTATTCGATTTTACCCCTTCAGTCGTTAAGACGTGTCCTAAATAGTCTGTCTCTTTTACAAACAATTTACACTTGTCTATTTAAATTTTTAGGTTATGTTGTCTGAGTTTATCGAATACTCTTTGCACACTTATCATATGTTATTTGAGTGAAGAACTAAAAATTAAGATATCGTCCAAACACACATCTGATTAATGTATTCTCTTAGTACCGAATTAATTAATCTTTGGAATGTTGCGGGGGCGTTTTTGAGTCCAAAAAAAATCTTGTGAACTCATAATGCCCAAGAAGAGTTGAAAACGCTGTCTTTTTCTATCTTCTTCCTTAACTAATACTTGGTGAAAACCCTAAGCTAAGTCCAGAGTTGTAAAGTATTGAGGCCGTCCCAGCTTGTCTAATATAGTATATATACCAGGAATTGGGAACTTTTCATCAATTGTTGCTTCATTAAACTTTCGGTAATCTAAAAAAATTCTCCATTTTTTCTGTCCAGAGTTATCCAATTTTTTGGGAACAACCCATAAAGGACTAATATAGGGAGAATTGCTTTCTTTAATTATTCCCTGTGTAAGCATTTCCTTTATTTGTTTATTTATTTCTTGTTCGTGTATTTGAGGGTATCTATATATTTTTGCATGAATTAGTCTATTTGATTGATCTGTTTTAGTGACAATCTCATGTTGAACTTAATGAGTAGTACTGAGGTGTTGACATTCGTGATAGAATAAATCCCTATTTTTCTTAAGACGTTTTTCTAATATCTCTCTTCTTCGTTGTTGACTTCTCGACGAAACTTTAATCTCATGCACGCATTCATTAGATTCTACATGTTATGGTCGAGTTCAGACCTTGTCGAAATTATTGATCAAGAAATTTCAAAAAGAACCAAAAACGAGTAAGTGTTTTCTGGGCCTGCTCCCAGTTACCAAAAAAACATAAAGGTGTTGTATGTTGTAGATCAGAGGCGTATTTCTTCTGCATTGAAATCCTCTTCGGCGATTTCATTTACCAAACTAAATTTACTATTTGTACAAATATATAAATATGTATATACATATACACCCACTGTCTTACGAGGTCTTGTTTACGGTCCGTCACACGAGTTAAAAAGTGCCCTCGTTTGAAACCTCGTTACACTGTCATCAAACACTCCTTTACCCTCCTGAAACTATCTCCTGATTCCAATTGAACTTCATATTATTTTTAAAAACTCTAATTTGGGTCTAAGTAACTACAAAATTCGAGACGAAAAGTTGGTACCATGAAACTGTCTCTATAAAACTCCTAACTTCTTTAACATTCCTCGGTGCTGGAATTTTAAACATATTGTCTACTTTCTTTGGATCGACATGCAACCCATTACGACCCAATATATATAAAATAAAAAAAATGTAGCGAAGGCATTTACAAATTGCATTTCCATTCTCCCAAACTAAGATAAACACCGCCCATGTAACGTAAGCTGACTTGATATGTAGTGAGGACAAGAACCTAGCGCCCGTAGCCTTTCTAAAATTGAATTAATGTACGGTAAAAGATAAGCATATCGATCCGTTAACCTATACATCTTTCTCTAGTCCACTTAGAATCTATAAAAGCCGTTTTTCTTCTCGACTAAAAGTCTTGGAAATGAACAAGCACTATTTGACCTCTCAATAACTCCTGCTTCTAACATTTCGTTTAATTCTCTATCAATATGTTACTTTATTGCCGGGGAAACGGGATAATACCGTTCTTTTAACGGTTCCTTAGATTGCATGAATAATTCTGTGCTAGTGTTTCGAAAGTTTCTATTTTCCTACTACTCAACTCTGATGGTTCTGTTATAGAATATACCGAAACATCATTATCCTGTTCGGAAAAAATCTACTCTCGTGACCCATGAGCGCCCAAAAATCTGCTGTGTGGCAGAAATTGTTAGACAATACAGTCAACTAAGATTGGCCTTACTTCAACAACTATTAAAACAGAGAGTCTCTTAAATGCCAACATCTGTTTTATCTGCTATACGAACGCAGTGAACAGTGTCTCCCTTCAAAGAAAGACCTACGTTTTGGAGAACGTTCCAAAAATCCCTACGTATTATGGTTCTAGAAGCTCCTGGCGCTATTGTAATAAACCTAAAAATCTAAAAATGTAAACACTCTTGATACCTTAATTGCCACAACTAAAACAACGGCTAGGAGCGGAACACTTATTTGCACAATGGCCTAATCCATGCCAATTGTAGCACATAAACGAAGAATATTGGTTTGAAGACCCGGCCTGATTATTGGGTGGTCATTGCCCACAACAAGCAAAACCATTCGAGTTTCTTACTTAATCTAGATCTGGTTCTTAGATTCCTACTATCTCCAGCACTAGGTAATGAAAGATACGATTCCACATTTCCCCTAACTGCTTCTTAGTTCTTACCTAATACAACCAAGTCGGACACACAACTCGGTTTAGCCAAACAGAACTGAGTTTGGTAGAAATTGGTCCAGTTAACCCACCAAACAAGTTCTGATTTGTCGCCACATAGACTTCGATGGATCAATGTTTGCCTAATATCATTTAAAAACTGATCATCATCTCTCAAATGAGTTCCGACCACGAACTAACTGCTCGATAATCGGTGTCATAACCGGGTACTGTCTAATAGGAAAGCAAGCCACGCCGCTAGGCGTATTTTCAAATGACTTTTGCAGAAGCTGTATGAGGAAGAGGAGGAAACAGTTGTTCTACTCTGTACATGCCCTGCTCTGGTTCAAGAACGCAAGAATTACCTAGGAGAATTCTTCTATAACGATATAAACTATCTCAATCATATTTGTTGAAATAAGATTATCATTTATTATTATAGCATTGAGCTTTACTTTGATTTCGAAAACGTATAATGAATTCCATATTCAAATCAATTAGTTATAATTTGTATTCACTGAATTTATATCTATAATATTGTTTTTGGCATCACTTTTATTAAACTTCCTTTTTAATAAAATGTCTGGCTCCTTCTTCTCTTGCCAAATCTCAAACGAGTAAGTTGTGTCTTGTGTGTATCATTAATTCTTCCTCTTTAAATCATAGATATCCGCCAAAACTCTGCAACAGGTTATGGGCCCAGATAGCCGCAGCAGTGGAATACACAAAAACTGAGTTGTTAAATACTATTTTTTGTTTTATCTTCTGTGCGAGGATTCCGTTGATTTTTTGTTCGATTCCTGTTGGCAATACATCGTGCGAAAGATGTCTGTTTCTATGTTGCCATAATCGATCGTCTAAAAGGAAGGGAAAACTTCGATTCTTGGAAGTTTGCCGTGAAGAACTACCTGGAGCATGAATTGCTCTGGAAATGTGTGACGGGAGATGAGAATGATCCAGTTAAATTGTTAAAAGCGAAATCAAAGTTGATTATGCTGATTGATCCGATAGCTTATGTCCACGTGCGAGAAGCCACTACCGCAAAAGAAGTTTGGGATAACCTCATTGCTGCATACGAAGATTCTGGTCTCACAAGGAAAGTCGGCCTTCTTCGTACATTGGTCACAACCAACTTAAATAATTGTTCTTCGATAGAAGTGTACGTGAATAAAATTATTATGACCGCACATAAATTAAATAGCTTAGGTATGACTGTTGATGAAGAGTGGATCGGGACGCTGTTGCTTGCTGGTCTGCCAGATCATTATAGACCGATGATCATGGGTCTCGAAAATTCAGGTGGGAAGATTTCTGGTGATCTAATAAAAACGAAATTGCTGCAGGAGAAAACGTTGGCGAGTGGAACCGTTGGTGAGGGAACTGTGTTTTTTAGTGGTGCTGGTGGCAAAAGGTACAAGAAAACGAAAAAGAAGCTAGGCCCCCGATGTTATGAATGTAACCAATATGGGCACATCTCGAAAAATTGTACTTCTAAAGGAAAAAATGAGAAGGTACACTTAGCCTCATTGACTGCAAAGGTAAAAAATATTGACGAGTGGTACATTGACTCAGGTGCGTCCGCGCACATGACTATGCGCAAAGACTGGCTGAAAAATATTACACCTTCGCTCAATGATGTAGTTACAATTGCGAATAACAAAACTTTAAGAGTTGAATCGAAAGGTGATATGTGCATCTATGGTTTTGCAAGTAACTCTAGTGCTGCGATCAGCTTAAAAAACGTGTTATACGTCCCAGGTCTATGTGCAAACCTACGCTCGGTAAGTCAAATGCTTAGCAATGGTAAAGAGGTTGTTTTCTCTGAAAACATGTGCAAAATTTTCAATAATACGGGTGAGCTTTACTTTGATTTCGAAAACGTATAATGAATTCCATATTCAAATCAATTAGTTATAATTTGTATTCACTGAATTTATATCTATAATATTGTTTTTGGCATCACTTTTATTAAACTTCCTTTTTAATAAAATGTCTGGCTCCTTCTTCTCTTGCCAAATCTCAAACGAGTAAGTTGTGTCTTGTGTGTATCATTAATTCTTCCTCTTTAAATCATAGATATCAGCCAAAACTCTGCAACAGGTTATGGGCCCAGATAGCCGCAGCAGTGGAATACACAAAAACTGAGTTGTTAAATACTATTTTTTGTTTTATCTTCTGTGCGAGGATTCCGTTGATTTTTTGTTCGATTCCTGTTGGCAATACATCGTGCGAAAGATGTCTGTTTCTATGTTGCCATAATCGATCGTCTAAAAGGAAGGGAAAACTTCGATTCTTGGAAGTTTGCCGTGATGAACTACCTGGAGCATGAATTGCTCTGGAAATGTGTGACGGGAGATGAGAATGATCCAGTTAAATTGTTAAAAGCGAAATCAAAGTTGATTATGCTGATTGATCCGATAGCTTATGTCCACGTGCGAGAAGCCACTACCGCAAAAGAAGTTTGGGATAACCTCATTGCTGCATACGAAGATTCTGGTCTCACAAGGAAAGTCGGCCTTCTTCGTACATTGGTCACAACCAACTTAAATAATTGTTCTTCGATAGAAGTGTACGTGAATAAAATTATTATGACCGCACATAAATTAAATAGCTTAGGTATGACTGTTGATGAAGAGTGGATCGGGACGCTGTTGCTTGCTGGTCTGCCAGATCATTATAGACCGATGATCATGGGTCTCGAAAATTCAGGTGGGAAGATTTCTGGTGATCTAATAAAAACGAAATTGCTGCAGGAGAAAACGTTGGCGAGTGGAACCGTTGGTGAGGGAACTGTGTTTTTTAGTGGTGCTGGTGGCAAAAGGTACAAGAAAACGAAAAAGAAGCTAGGCCCCCGATGTTATGAATGTAACCAATATGGGCACATCTCGAAAAATTGTACTTCTAAAGGAAAAAATGAGAAGGTACACTTAGCCTCATTGACTGCAAAGGTAAAAAATATTGACGAGTGGTACATTGACTCAGGTGCGTCCGCGCACATGACTATGCGCAAAGACTGGCTGAAAAATATTACACCTTCGCTCAATGATGTAGTTACAATTGCGAATAACAAAACTTTAAGAGTTGAATCGAAAGGTGATATGTGCATCTATGGTTTTGCAAGTAACTCTAGTGCTGCGATCAGCTTAAAAAACGTGTTATACGTCCCAGGTCTATGTGCAAACCTACGCTCGGTAAGTCAAATGCTTAGCAATGGTAAAGAGGTTGTTTTCTCTGAAAACATGTGCAAAATTTTCAATAATACGGGTGAGTTACTTGCCACTGCCACTTTACATGGAAATATGTTTAAATTGGATGGCGCTGTTCAGTCAGAAAATATCTGCAAAAATACATCTTATAATGTTTGGCATAGGCGGCTAGGTCATATTAATTTCGATAATCTTAAAATAATGAAGGACTCCAGTGTGGAAGGCATGGATTTTGTGGACACAAATAAGGAACATTGCGAAACTTGCTTAAAAGGTAAGCAATCCAGGTTGCCATTTAAATCTTCGAGTTCCATTTCTAAGGAGGTGTTAGAAATTGTGCACTCTGATCTTTGTGGACCGATGCCACAAAAATCCTTAGGAGGCGCAAGGTATTTTTTTCTCTTACTAGATGATTTCTCTAGAAAAATTTTTGTCTAATGCTACATTCAAAAACCCAAGTGAAAGAGAAATTTCATGAGTTCAGGCTTCTCGTAGAGAATGAAACTAAAAAGAAAATTAAAATCTTGCGTACAGATAACGGGAGTGAATACTGTAACACTGAATTTTTAAGTTACTTACGAAATGCTGGCATACGTCATCAAACCAGTGCACCGTATACACCGGAGCAAAACGGGAAAGCTGAAAGGATGAACAGGACGATAGTTGAACGATCTCGGTGCCTGCTTATAGATGCGGGGTTAAATAAATCGTTTTGGGGTGAAGCTGTTGCTACTTCAACATATCTTATCAACCGAACTGCCAGCAAAGTTTTGAAAGATAAAACTCCAGAGGAAATGTGGTCAGGCAAAAAACCGAATCTCAATAATCTCCGTTTGTTTAGATGTGTAGCCATGGTACATATACCGAAACAAAAGAGGACAAAGTGGGATTCAAAATCCGATAAATGCATCATGGTAGGGTATTGTGAGAATACAAAAGGATACCGATTGTTTAATCCTATTTCAAAAAAATTAACTATCAGTCGTGATGTAGTATTTTTTGAAGATGAACTTTATTCAAATAAAATAACTGATACAATTGAACATATTTTTCCACAAAGCGTACTATCCTATGAAATTACAGGTGATCCTGAAGGAAAAGAGCAGGGCGAAAGCCTAACGTCTGAAGAGGAAATTTCTGATGAAACCGAAGAACAGATATCTATACAAAATGATGTTAATATCTCTGAAAATTGTATCCCTTCAGAATCCGAAAATGAGATGTTCTTCACCGACGATGACGAAGACTACACGCCACCCGCAGACCAAGTCACACCAACCAATGTCGATGGCCAATTCCAAAGAAGATCCAACCGCCCACCGAAACCTATAATACGAGATGATTTCATTTCCTATGCTGCAGTTGCCGAGTGTTTAGGTGATCCGCTTACCTATGAAGAAGCGATTTCGAGAAACGATGCAGTGCAATGGCGAGAAGCAATTAATGCTGAATACGAGGCGCTGCTACAAAACCGTACTTGGGAAGAAGTTGAGTTACCACCTGGAAAAAGAAAATTAAACTGTAAGTAGGTTTTTAAAACCAAATTGAATCCTAAAGGTGAGATTTATAAATACAAAGCACGGCTTGTAGCGAAAGGCTGCAGCCAGAGACAAGGTTTCGATTACACAGAGACTTTTTCACCAGTCGTCCGATATAACTCAATTCGCTTTCTATTTGCCTTAGCTGCTCAGATGGATTTAGATGTGGACCAAATGGATGCTGTTTCCGCTTTTTTACAAGGTGACATTCAAGAGGAAATCTAAAGCTGTTGCTAGGTGATCCGCTTACCTATGAAGAAGCGATTTCGAGAAACGATGCAGTGCAATGGCGAGAAGCAATTAATGCTGAATACGAGGCGCTACTACAAAACCGTACTTGGGAAGAAGTTGAGTTACCACCTGGAAAAAGAAAATTAAACTGTAAGTGGGTTTTTAAAACCAAATTGAATCCTAAAGGTGAGATTTATAAATACAAAGCACGGCTTGTAGCGAAAGGCTGCAGCCAGAGACAAGGTTTCGATTACACAGAGACTTTTTCACCAGTCGTCCGATATAACTCAATTCGCTTTCTATTTGCCTTAGCTGCTCAGATGGATTTAGATGTGGACCAAATGGATGCTGTTTCCGCTTTTTTACAAGGTGACATTCAAGAGGAAATCTACATTGATCAGCCCGAAGGTTATAAGAATGGGAGTAAGGTACTGCGTCTTAAAAAGTCCATTTATGGGCTCAAACAATCTTCTCGTGTATGGAACAAAAAACTCGATGATGAACTGAAGGGTCTTAATATGCAACAATCTAAGGTTGATCCTTGCATTACATTACATTACATACACACTACTCAGCACATAAATGTACAGAGTAGAGAACACAGCACCTTGAGCGACTAGACTATATAAGGTGATAACAACACAAGACATTAATACAAGACAGAAGGACAGAAGAGAAAGAACAACAGAAAGAAAGAACACATGACAACAGCACGCGGTAGGTTTCGAGACGGTCCCCCATCTGAGTACTAACCACGCTCACTGATGCTTGATTTCGGTGATCGATGGGAACCGATGCTTTATCAGTGACTAGGCCGTTGCCTGTTGATCCTTGCATATACTTCATCATCGATGGTCAAAACATATTGATTGTTGCTGTATATGTGGATGATTTTTTAATATTATCCAATAATCAAAATATGAAAAATAATTTAAAGAAAAACCTTATGAATATCTTTCAGATGAAAGATATTGGACCGGCACATACTTTTTTGGGATTGCGGCTGCAAAGAAATCGTCAACAACGTAAAATATGGCTAGATCAGGAGAGCTATATACAAAGCATCATAAATCGATTTAGATTGACTGATTGCAAGCCGTTAACAACACCAATGGATATCAACCAAAAGCTGTCAAAGAGTATGTCTCCAAAGTTAGAAGAAGAAAGGGAAGAAATGCTTAAATGCCCTTATCAAGAACTGGTCGGAAGTTTGCTGTTTGTGGCTCAAGTGTCGAGGCCCGACATTTGCTATGCAGTTAACACTGTAAGCCGGTTTAACAATAACCCAGGCAAGCTTCATTGGATTGCCGTGAAACGAATTGTAAGGTATCTTAAACAAACGTCTAAATACAAACTTTGTTTCCAACAGCAAGAAGACGGTCCTCCACGCATTACTGGCTATTGTGACTCTGATTTCGCAAGCGATATAGATGAACGAAAATCAACATCAGGATACATTTTTAAGATGCATGGCGGACCCATCTCTTGGTGCTCGAAAAAACAACCGACGGTAGCCCTCTCAACGACGGAAGCCGAATACATGTCATTAAGCCTTTGCATGCAAGAAGGCTTATGGCTTCAAAATCTTCAAAAAGAACTTCAACCGAACTCACCTAAGATGCATATATTCTGCGATAACCAGAGTGCCAGTACCCGAGTGTAGTACCCGTGGCATGATGGTTAGTGCGTTGGACTGTCATGCGAGAGGTCTTGGGTTCAATCCCTGCCTGTGCCACCTTAATTAAAAAAAAGAGTTTTCACGGGTACTGCCTCTTGCGAGGAATTGACAAATTCTCCAAGAGTAATTCTTGTCATGAAAAAGTGCTTTCTCAAATTAGCCGTTCGGATTCGGCATATAAATTGTAGGTCCCCTCCATCCCTGACAACATTACTCGCACACAGGAATGGTTGAGAGTTGTAAGTCACTAGGCCCTGGTTCTCTACGGACTGTTGCGCCACCTAATTTATTTTAATTTAACCAGAGTGCCATACACCTGGCATCCACAAATAGTTACCACAGCAGGACGAAGCACATCGACGTTAAGCATCATTACATACGAAATATTATCAACGATGGCAAGATTATATTGGAACATATACCAACAGAACAAATGGTTGCTGATGCACTTACAAAACCACTTCCAGCGCTGAAGAACAACTACTGTGCCGAGTCTATGGGTCTGATTAAATAGCACAAATAATTAGCTAGAGGAAATGTTGAAATAAGATTATCATTTATTATTATAGCATTGAGCTTTACTTTGATTTCGAAAACGTATAATGAATTCCATATTCAAATCAATTAGTTATAATTTGTATTCACTGAATTTATATCTATAATATTGTTTTTGGCATCACTTTTATTAAACTTCCTTCTTAATAAAATGTCTGGCTCCTTCTTCTCTTGCCAAATCTCAAACGAGTAAGTTGTGTCTTGTGTGTATCATTAATTCTTCCTCTTTAAATCATAGATATCCGCCAAAACTCTGCAACAATATTAACATAAATAGTCTTTCACCTTTCGTAAGGGACTCAAACTTGTTTCATTGAGCTAAGAAGAAAGCGTCAAGATTTATGTGGTATCCCAATGAGCCATTAAACTGGTTTAATTGTGTCCTAGTCCATCACGGACAGCCACTTTAACCTAACCTAACCTAACGAACTAACTTACTTTCCCTGCAAAAAGCTCAACAGCTCCCTTAAAAAGTTATGGTTCTGAAATCCCCTAGTAGAAGGGATCTCATCAACCCTTCTTAAAAACATGTTTACTCAAACACCACTGCGCTCAACAGTGAATTTCACTTCCCATTTTGCAATGTTTAAAAAAACATTTAAAAACTTTTTCGGATGAATTTAAACCCGTTCTGTAACTGGGTTAAATGGATTTCATGTCCTATCCCTTTTCGAATCTCCCACTCCTAAATTCATCAGAGGTACCGGCATCCGTACTACTCGACATATTTTCCTAAGGTTAAGTTGAACGCCGCTTTTCAACCTCACTCACTTTACGTTCCTTCTTTCGTTTTTATTTCTTTTCCTTATATTACTCCTTATAATCGTCTTATCCATCTTCCTCCTCTTATCCATCTAACTCAGCCATATCCATAACTGGTTAATTTTCAAGAGCCTGTTTCCCCATTTCCTTATTCTCATTCTCTGGAATGCTCCTATCCATCCTACGTAAACCCCACTCAACATTTGTGATGAAAACGTTCGTACGTCCTTACATTCGCGACGTTTTTTTCGTCGTCCATAGCTCAAGAACCAGTAGAGATATCGACTTCAAATACATTTTGTTATACAGATAATAATGCAGCAACATGCTGAAATAACTCTTAAACAAATTGAGTGAGTGGTTTTTTTATCATAGCAATTTAAAAAAAAGGTTAAAATTTTGGGTAACCCTAAATATCTCACGAACCAATAACGCTATAGACTTGAATTAAATTTTATGTTATATATTGTTACGTGATGCCAAACAAACATATTTTTGGAAAAAATCCAATTAACGGTTTTTTTATAAATCAAAAAAAACTGAAAAAAAATATTTGACACCTCGAATTTAAATAAGCTGGATTTAAGAAAAATTAATTTATCCTAGGTATATCTTCATCCATATTCGATTATTACTATCAAAATATGACTACGTAAATACTCAAGCAAGGCAAAAATTATTTATTTAAAATATTTATTTTGGTTACTTTCAATTTTCTCAAGAACTAGAAGACTTAAAATCATCTATAAGGGCAGTTATTTAAATATTATTACATGTTGTTAGGTCTTGAGTTTAACTTAAATATAGTTATACTTAATATAAATATAATAGTTAAATTAGAGTTTGAAGTTTAATTGCAGTTAATATTTTGAAAACGTCTTTAATGTTTTGTTCAGTAGGGACGGTTAAAAGGTTTAAGAGAGTGCTTGTTGTATTGACTGTTTTGGACATGAGTTTGACATACTCGCAATCGACGGTAAGGTGATAAATGTTGAGAGGAATATTTTTGTTACAAAGGTGACATAGTGGTTGTTGTTCTTTTGTTATGCAGTGGCTATTAGTAATGTTGCAGTGGCCGAGTCTGAGTCTAATATAGCATCTTAGCATATTATGGGATATATTTGTCGGGTATATAGTTTTTTGACCTTGAGGGTTGATTCGGGAATAGTGGTGGAGATATTCTTTCCAATCATTTTTTTTTTAAATCACAGGCTGTGTGGAAAAGGTTTTTTTTTGCATCTTTTTTATTAAAAATGTTGAACAGTAAAAGCGGTTCATTAAGTGCTGCTTTTGCTTGTCTGCCATCTCATTTCCAGGTATGCCGGCATGTCCAGGCACCCAGATAATTTTAAGATTTTTATTTCCTATTATTTTATCCCTCAATTGATCGAATATTTCAGTTTTGTTATTTAGGTTTTTTAGTGCGGTGATTGTGGACAGGCTGTCGGAGAAGATCAGTTTTTTTTATTGTTTGTACACATTGTTGCTTTGAGGATTGCAAAGGCTTCCGCAGTAAAAATGGATGTGGAATTAGCTAGGAGGCCTTTGATTTTTATGTTTCCGATTTCGTCAACAACGGCACAGGAAATCCCGAAGTCCTGGTAGCTTGTGCCGAATATTATTATTAATTTGTGTAATTTATTACCTATTAATAAAGTTATAATAATAATAATAATAATAATAATAAAATCATCTAGTTTTCAGTTTTTGATTAAAAACAAATAAGAGCAATGAATTCTACAAAAACAATAGTTAGGTTAGGTTAGGTTATAGTGTCCAAGATGGAAACGGACACACTTAGGCCAGTTTAAGGGCCCATTGTAATACCACATGAATCTTGAGGTTTCTTCCTAAGCTCAATGGAACCAGTTTGAGTTTCTTACGAAACGTTAGAGGCTGATTATGCCGATATGATTTAGATCGTTTAGATTGTTAAAGAAGAACTCTCCTAGGTAATTTTTGCGTTTTCTAACCAGAGCAGGGCATGTGCAGAGAAGATGAAGAACTGTTTCTTCCTTTTCCTCGTCCATACAGCTTCTGCAGAAATCATTTGAGAATACGCCTAATCTCCTGGCGTGCTTTCCTATTAGACAGTGTCCGGTTATGACACCTATTATCGAGCTTATATGCGATATGCTTAGAGAGAGCAAGCACCTTGAACGTTTTAAATCCAGTGTTGGCCAGATGTTTTTTGTGACCTGACACGTGATGATGTTGTTCCACCTGGTGCCTGCCCTCCTCACAGCGTCTTGCATTAGCAACAGTTTACAAGTAGCGATTGGTATGCCAGTACGTGCCAAACGTGGTAGGATGGGCTGTACTGTACCGTTCCTGGCGAGTTCATCTGCCTTACAGTTACCTGGAATGTCTCTATGGCCCGGCACCCAGCAAAGGTGAATATTAAACTGTTGTGCCATCTCCATTAGAGATGATCGACAGTTATGGACTGTTATAGAGTTTGTAGAGACAGAATCCAGAGATTTGATAGCGGCCTGACTATCTGAGAAGATACGGATATCAGATGTTGATATCACGTTTTCTTTAAGCCAGGACAAGACTTCTTTTATCGCCAAAAGTTCCGCCTGGAACACGCTACAAGGATTGGGAAGGCGGAATGAGAGACTTAAATTCAGTCGTTCAGAGTACACACATCCACCAACCCCTTCTTTCGTTTTTGACCCATCTGTATAGAAATGGATTGACTCATCTTCCAGGAATGTCCTATCCTCCCAAAAAGATCTGGGAGGTATAGAAATCTGGAAATTTCTGTCGAATTGCAGTTGGGGGATGGTGTAGTCTGTGTGCTTTGGAATTGATTCTAAACAACTAAGAATTACGGAGTGGCCAATGTTGTTGTTAGTCCACTGCGACGAAGCTTTGAGGCGAATAGCAGAGCTTGCAGCTATTTGTTTGCTAAAAATGTCAAGAGGTGTTAGGTAGAGTAAGGTGTCCAGTGCCGCAGATGGGGTCGTGCGAAGCGATCCACTTATACATAGGCAAGCTGAACGTTGAACTTTATTTAATTTATCTCGGTTTATACCTTTTTCTAAAGCAGTCCACCATACTGCCACACCGTATATTAAAATCGGTCTGATTACCGATGTGTATAGCCAATGCGTGATTCTGGGTTGTAAGCCCCATTTATTACCGATGGCTTTTTTGCAAGAAAAGAGAGCTACAGTAGCTTTTTTGACTCTTTCCTCTACGTTGCGTTTCCAATTTAGTTTTTTATCTAAGACAAGACCCAGGTATTTAGCCTCGTCTGAGAATTTTAATTGGATTCCTTTAATATGGGGAGGGTTGACAAATGGAATTTTGTATCTCCTCGAAAATAAGACCAAATCGGTTTTGTGTGGGTTAACACCCAGTCCACACCGATCAGCCCAAAGTATTAGTCTGTCTAAGGCATTTTGTAAGAGTTCTTTTAACGTGTTAAGATGCTTTCCTGAAACTGCTATAGCAACGTCGTCCGCATAGGCTATCACTCTGAAGCCCTCCGCATCCAGACTAGTTAGGATTTCATTCACCACTAGGTTCCAGAGGAGAGGGGATAGAACACCACCTTGCGGTGTCCCTCTACTAACGAATCGTCTGCCAGAAGAGTTGCCAGTTTTGAGTTAATTATTCTGCTAATAAGCATTAAATGAATTAACTCCCGAAGCGAACTCTCTACATTTAGAGATGTTAGTGCAGATGTGATTGCAGATGTGTCCACGTTGTTAAAGGCACCTTCGATGTCAAGGAAAGCAACCATAGTGAACTCTTTATGATGGAGGGAATATTCGACGGTGCGTACTAAGGTGTGTAACGCTGTTTCCACCGATTTACCCTTACAGTAGGCATGTTGAGACGAAGACAGAAGTCTTGTATCAATACTTGCCCTTAAATGGATATCAATCAATCTTTCCAAGGTCTTAAGAAGGAATGAAGATAGACTTATAGGTCGTAGATCTTTAGGATTGACTTGCGAGCATTTACCTGCCTTGGGTATAAAAACAACTTTAACTTCTCGCCATGCCGAGGGAACATGGACCAGGTAAAGACAGCTGGTAAAAATTGCCTCAAGGATTGGTGCAATTATGTCAGAAGTCTTTTGTAGCTCGGCTGGTATTATTCCATCTGGTCCTGCAGATTTAAATGGTTTGAAGCTGTTGAGAGCCCATTGTAGCTTGTCCCTTGTGATCAGACCTTGTGGATATGTTGTATTCGGACTTGAATGTATGTATATAACCGTTGCAAGTCTCGGTAAGAGAACTTCCAAGAAAATGAGTATCCAGTAGTAAGTTCAGCGATTCATTACTTGAATTTGTCCAGGAGCTGTCTGCATTTTTCAAGCAGCTTGGCATCGCTGGATTAGTTGAAAGAATTTTCCGTAACCTAGAGGCTTCAGAAGTTTCTTCTATCGTGCCACAGAAGGATCGCTAAGAAGATCGTTTAGATTTCCTTAGTGCCTTCTTGTAAATTCTTAGGGATTCTTTGTAAGAATCCCAGTGAGAGGCTAGTCTTGCGGCTTTGGCTCGGTTGAAAAAAAACAATAGTAGATTGTCTTAAATTTTTCAAAAATTACACTTTAAACCTTTTCTTTAACTTTTTTTTGCCCAAATTTTGAGTTTAAAACAATTTTTTTCAAAAACTATGCATAGCTAAAAGTGTTGGCTTTAAAAAAATGTATAAAACTTAGTTGTAAGTATTACCAATATTTTGTAATTATTTTTTTTCTATTTAATGTACATATTTTTTTAAATTGCCCCTACCACCTAAACGGGGGGAGATAGACCCCCCTTCCATAGTAAAAAATGCTTGTTTTTAACTGTTCTATACAAATCCGTCATTAAACTTTGTCGCCTGAGTTATCGTACTCTCCCCCAAATATCTTTTCAAAAATTAAAATTATTTTCTTCAAACTTCTTTTATCTCACAGGAAATATTGTTTTCGACATTCAGTAAATTTACAAAAATCCAACAGTCCGTTTTTTCATAAGTACACACATTTGGTAAAAATTCATGTTCGGTTCTCGATATCTCGTGAACAATAGAAGATATTGACTTCAAATTAATTTCATTCATACAATTTGTATTTGTTTATATCAGAAATAAAGAAATAAATTTTTTGTTAAGATATGCTACTAAAATTGGTAAAAATTGGTTTTCGACTAAAAATCTACAAACTCTTAAGCAAGACAAATCGACAGACGGGATGGGAAGTTATAAGTGTGGGTCGCATCCCAGCCTCTTTTTTCGTTTGGCTTGGCTTGGCGATATCATACACAGGTATCTAGTACTTCAATTTATGCATTGTAATTGAAAGTAAATTCGTTCTTATTTGTATGTAGGTCCAAAAATCAAAATAAAATATAGACCTAATTTCAATTATATTACCCAGTTCTTAAATTTTAGTTACAATAAATTCAGTCTATTATATTTTGATCTATCGGCCAGTAATCTAAATTATTTCACTTGGATACCGATAAAATATTAGGTTCTTACCAATTCTCACGTTTGTTGTTTATGTTGTGCTACAAATAAGAAAAACAAGCAATACGCACACATTCTTCAATGTGAAGATCAAGACTGTTCTCTGTGCATTAAAAATGTTTTTTTTTTATATATATATATATTTGTTTTTCCTTTTTTGCTTATTGTTTGTCACAAAGTACTCCGAATGTTAATTTTCTTTGATATTAATTTGCTTTACATTTTCTGAAATGGTTCATAAATCTCTTCTTTAAATTATACACTAATTATATTTTTCTACATACATACCTATTATATTTTTCTCAATATATTATTTTCATTTAAGCATTATTAAAATTATCATTAGTAAATAAAATTAAACAAAAATTCAAACAAAATCGATTTATACACCTGTTAACATAAGAAACAAAAGGTTTTTTTATTCTTACAACTTTTTTTGTATGTCAACAGCTTGTGCAGAATCAGAACGATCAACACACCAGGCGCAAGCTTTATGGTCTGCTTGTCAAGCTCTCTGGGCAACAGTAAGCTCTGGAGAACCAGGTGTGCACTGGAGGAATAAACTTCGTCCCTTAAAAAGCGAAATTATTGCTGTTACTAAAGTTTCTGGTATTTTATAATCATATCAAATGACAAAAATGTATAAGAATTATTTTTATGTAGAGTGCGATGAATTAGTTTCTGTGGTTCTTGAAAGTTTACCAAAAACAGCCGAAACCCGTGGTGTTTTCCAAGAAGATGCATTACGTGAGCGTTTCATTAATGTTGAAAAAGTTGCACGAAGAGTTGCCCTCGTTCCAAAGGAAGGGGCCCCACTTCCCATCTACATCCTTTCCTATTTGCAGTCTCTATTTATTCTGCGCCCAGATGAACCAGTTTCCAAAAAGGAAATGGAAAATGAATTGAGTGACTTTTGCAAAATGGATACTTACGATATATTAAACAAAGCAAGGTAAAATTCATTAAAATATAAATTTTCTAATGCAGACAAATTTGTATGTAGGTATTTTGTGGACGGTGGGAATCTTATGCAAGCACTTAAATATATGAACCTTCTTCAAGGTGCTCCCAGAAAAGTAGCAAGTGATTGGCTTAAAGAGACACGATTGCTTTTAGAAACACAACAAGCTGCCAATACTCTAATGGCTCATGCTGCTGCTAGTGGTGTATTATACTTATAAGTTTTCTTTGATGAAAATATGTGTTAATTTACAGAAAAGAATTTGCGAAATGTGTTACGATAGGTACATAAAGCCATTTGTTTATAAAAAATTCCATTATCTATGTAGAATTTCATTAATTTGCGTTACATATTTCTTCTCGCATAAATCTGCAATTTAGCGGATTTTTGTTTGTATTGGTTATATGAGAAAAGGGAAGTAAAAACATATTAATAGGTATATCGTGTATAAAATGGTGGATGATAGCGATGGCTACGCCAACTGCTTAGCTTCATTAACAGTTTTTTAGTATTGCGTTTGTATTAACATTTACAAGTCTGCCTTTGCACACCAAAAGAAATGTGCCTACGTGTAATTATATTTTCGTATAGTTACCTAGGAGATACTAAATATTTTACGTTCTTGGATGATTTTAAAATTTTAAGGTTTGTGGAAATATTTCGTAAGTGGGAAGGTTATATGCCCGTTTGGTTTGAATTCTATAACACTTGTTAATAATGAAGGATTTTTATGTTCTCAAATTGAATTCCACTTTAAAATCACTCTAATATGTCAGTTATTAAGTTAAAGTAAGTAAGATTAAAACAAAAAGCAAAAAAAATATTAGTTTTAGGTTAACCCCCCGTTTTGATTTTTGAGAATATATTTAAATAGATTTAAATTAACCTAGTACGCAGGAAGTTGATTTCAAAAATTGGTTCTCAATAACAATATGCAAAAAATTAAAAAAAAAGGATTACATCGAGGGCTTATGGAGTTAAAACGCTATGCCACATTTTTATCAATTTTTTTTGTTAAGTAAAATGAAAGCCATCCCATTCCTTCATATTCGTGCCAAATATTGTTCATCACAAAACACTGTAAACCGTTAAATTTTCATGTTTTTTAACAATCACTATCCCCGGTCACAAAATGTCAAATGCAAAACCTCTATCCCACACAATTTCAATTAAAAAAGTTGCCTTTAGTTATTCAGACCCTCAATTCGTAGCAAAAAAAAAAAAACATAAAAGGAGCTTAATTTTAGGTTTCTTTTCAACGTTGAGATTAAAAGGTAGGTAATTTAGAGAAAACTTTTAAAATGTGTAAATATTTTGTTCAAAAGCGGATGAAAGCACCTTGGGTCGTTTCGAGAGAAAAGTTCTTCGTGTGATCTACGGTCCCGTATGCATCGAAGGGGAGTGGAGGAGAAGATGGAACGACGAGCTGTACGGGCTGTACAGCGACGTAGACTTAGCCAGAAGGGTAAAAGTTCAACGACTAAGATGGCTAGGTCACGAAGAGCGCATGGAAACCAATGCTCCAGCCCGGAAAGTCTTCGAATCCACACCCACAGGACAGCGCAGTAGAGAAAGACCGCGAATCAGGTGGCGCGCACAAGTGGAAAGTGACCTCACCTAACTTGGAGACATCTAGCTAGGGACCGAACTAGATGAAGAAGTTTGTTGGGTGAGGCCCTAGTTCACACAGGACTGTAGCGCCACCTTAAGTTATTAAGTATTACTTAAATTTATGTAGTTTAACTGACTAATTTGCCATCGGTTCTGGTTGCCGGAAAAGTACCCCTTTGGCTAGCTCTGCCATGGGTTCTTGAACCTAAATCAATTACAAATAAAATGAATTTCCGGCCTGAGCGTCAACGGTTTTGTTTGACGCGAGTTAAAGAAAAAGAGTTTGAAGTTTTGTGCTTTAAGTTCTTTTAATTGCGGTGGTATATTCACGACTGAATTTCTAGATGTACATTTTTTATGTTGTTCGATCAGACATATTTTACATTTATTATTAATATGCTGATCGAACAATATACTTAATATATTATCTTACAATTTGATATTTTATTTTTTGTCAATTTGACATTTTAATTTACTCATATTACATTTTATACTGAACTAATTGAATATCCGTTTAGGGTTGTTGGACTATTATGGTGACGAAGGTCACCATACAAATATGTAACTTCTCCCTCCTTATTTTTAAGATTCTCCTGAATCATCGGAGTTTCTATAATTTTAACATTTGGTTGGGGTTTTGTAACATTATTTATTTTAATTTTTAATTTCCGATTTGACTTGTTTATGAAAAATATTACAATAAGAATAATTATAATTATTAAAAACATTGTTATATTACTGATTTGACTTATATGTAGTTCTGTGAAAAGTTAATTCATTAATTTTTTGTAAGTTTTCAATTTGTTGTATTCTTGATATTTCTTCAAACTTTAATTTGTCTGTTACATTTAAATTTTTGTCTTCTTCATAATGAAACTTTTGAATAAATTCTAGTTGATAGTTGAAAATAGTTTCATATAATATATTTATTGAACAATTATTAATATTTAATATAAAATTTCCAGTTAAAATTAATTTTCTATCATCACAACCATTAGTAACGTTTTCTTTTTCTAAGTTTTTGCATATTAAAGTATCTTCATCAATTTTTATTATTTTCTTTTCTTTTTTATAACGAAAAGTACATGAGTCCTTTGTTATACATGAATTACTTATATTTAAATCTTTCAAATAAATGTTCTTAGGATTATAAACATATTGAACATTGTTTATTTCTATAAACTGTAAGTTTTCCATGTCTATTTCTTTTTTATTATTATTTGGTAGAGGCAATATCGTTTTAAGTTGGGTCAAAATATAGTCTTTTGGTAGTTTCATAGCTATTATGAGTCTATTTTGGTCGAGTTTCATAAGTCCTATTTTAGCATTTTCGAGTTTATAGAAGTCTATCCCTAATGTCTTTATTTCCATTCCTGTCAAAATACTTGGATGGAGTATGCCTTGTTTAGCAGATGCTATGTTATCTAGTACGCTATCAATTTTGCTTTCTAATATTTGTAATTTTAATAATTGGTCGGTAATAAGTTGTTTTCTAAGAATGTCTTTTTGATTTGAAGCAACAGTTTTTAGGTATAGGGTAAAGCTTCTCTATCTGTTTCTAATGTTTTTTTTAAATTTGTTGATTGAGTCCATAAATTGTTCATTAATTTTAATTTGTTTGTTAAGATTTGTTATAGCTGCATGATTGTTGGTGTCAATTACGTTCATATGTCCGATAATATCTTGTCTGTCATTGTCATCCATTGTCCCAAGCAATCATTTCTGTCCTGTTCCTATAATGTTAATTAGTCCTCTTTTCTGTCTTCTTAGTGATCCAAGTTTTGATTTAATGTTAAAAATTTCATTTCGAATTTCGGTATTGTTTTCTAATTGCAGAGTTTGCAAATTAACTTCTATCAATCCTATTGTTGAAAATATATCCTTAGTATCTATTATATGTAATATAGTCTGGGTTTCGTTTACTATTTCTACTGGGCCTAAGTTTAAGGTAGTATACCCTTTATTGGGTTGTATTGGTGTTATTATGAGTGTTGCTTCCGTTACTCTCAGTATTATCAGCCAGAAGATCGCTTGAAGCCAAAAGATTACCTGCAAAGGAGATTGCTCATTTTATAAGGGACATCCGGCCCGGAGTGTACACCAATGAATTTGGTATCACAATAAAGGTTGTTCTAAGCCGGATATATCTGCAAAAATATTTTGTCGATAAGTCATGGGAGATCCGAGATATTTGAGATTGAAGTTCGAAATGTCCAACCATTAAAAATCAGTACTTTTTCGACATAAATGCTAATATCTTTGGATACAGAAAAACTAGGAAAATCAAAAAGGTATTAAAATAAAGGTGTCAATATCAATATAATTAAAATAAAGGTGTCAATATCAATAAATATCTTTCAAATGAAAGTAAAATTACATTTCTATGATTTATATATTTTGAGTTATTTTTAATCAAACCTTTGAATAACAGCATTTTTTAGGCAAACTTTTGTACAATAATATCTTTTAAAATTCAATGATGACATTTATTTTTTTTTGGCACAAATAAGTAGCTTAGTTCACCACCTTTATTTTCATATATAACTTTTTAGGGTTGTTCAAATGGTAGACATGTGCATTCAAGAGGACACAAGCGTCCACAGGTTTTTTCTCAAAACCCACCTCTGTCTATCAACTCCTACTCTCACCTCCCCGTGGTGAACATCGGGTGCCTAGTACCTCAACTGGAGATTGGGTTCTAACCCCAGTGGAAAGTTGTTGGGGGCAGCAAACGAGAGAGGGGGGGAGAGGTGTTTCCACTAAGGCACCTCTCCTTATCAAGACGGCAGCGGACGAATTCTCGAGATGGAATCAACGGTGGCGTCTACAGTTCCAGTAAGGCTGAACTACTTAGTGAACACCTTATAGGGCTTCTACGACTTATTCGGAGCCCAGGCCTATAAGGAGCGGTTTATCCGGCTCCCCGTCCTTGGAGTTACACTAAGGATCTGGCCCTCCAGGTTGGGGGTTGTGCCGTCAGGGTGACTTCCTGACCACGTAAAAATTTTCTAGTTGCGAAGCACCAACAAGCCTCGGATACGGACGGATTCACTGTTGACAACCCAAGCAAACGAAATAAGGACAACGAACTTCGGATCTGTACGTGGAATGTTAGGTCCCTTAACAGACCACGTGCAGCCGAACAATTAGCGGAAGCCCTAAACTGCTGCAAGGCAGATATTACCGCCATCCAAGAAGTGCGATGGGATGGACCGGGCAAACGCAAACTAAAAGACTGCGATATATACTACGGCGACTGCTACCGAGAACAAAGGCAGCGTCTATTTGGGTGTGGATTTGTTGTTGGAACTAGACTCAGGCAAAAAGTCTTGAGTTTCAACAGTGTGAGCGAGCGCATCACGACAATCCGCATCAAGGCTAAATTCGCCAACATAAGCCTAATATGCGCGCATGCCCCAACAGAGGAGAAAGATGAAGACACCAAAGACATATTCTTCGAGCTCTTGGACAAGACATATGAGCAGTGCCCTGGCTATGACATTAAAATTGTCTTAGGAGATTTTAATGCCAAGCTAGGAAGAGAAGACATCTTTGGTGGCACAATCGGAAGATACAGCCTGCACGACACCACCTCCGACAACGGATTCAGGCTGATCGATTTCGCTGCGGGGCGAGACGTTCTGGTAGCTAGTACGCAGTTCACACATCTCAATATCCACAAGGGGACATGGAAATCTCCTGATCAATCAACCGTCAACCAGATTGACCACATTGCGACCGACGCACGACACTTCTCCAGTATACAGGATATCCGAACATTCCGAGGGGCCAACATTGACTCGGACCACTACCTCGTTGTAGCCAAGGTACGACTACGGATATCCCGGTCCAAGCCAAAACAAGGAAGTACTGTGAGAAGTTTCGACGTTAGACGGCTACAATCGCAAGAGACTGCCATGTCCTTTTCCGATCGAGTCTCTAGTAACCTCTTAAGGAGTCCTATGCTGCATGCATTAAGCATTGAAAACCAGTGGCAACATTGCCTTGCAGCCATCAGAGATGCCGCCTCTGAAGTGCTAGGTTTCACACGTCCACAACAGCGAAACCCCTGGTTTGACGACGAGTGCCGGCAAGCGCACGCAGCGAAGCAAGAGGCATACAAAACGGCCCTGCACAGAAGGACCAGAGCTGCTCGCGAGCTCTACGAGCAGAGGAGGAGAGAGGAACACCGGCTTCTTAGATGGAAAAAAAGAGAGCACGAGAAGCGCGCGATCGAGGAGATAGAGGGATGTTACAACAGGAATGAGGTTCGTAAATTTTACCAAAAGGTAAAAAAGAACTCCCAAGGGTACCAGCCACGAACCGAAGCCTGTAAAGACGATCAGGGGAACATCGTAGTAGAACCGCAGTCTATGTTGAGAATATGGAAAGACCACTTCTCCAAATTATATAACGGCGATGACGAACCGAATCCCGCTGTAAGGGAGGTAGAACCACTCAACTTAGGCGACGCAGATCAACAATTCCGCCTACCCGACCTAGACGAAGTGAAGATAGCTATATCTAAACTGAAGTCAAACAAAGCTGCTGGAGCTGACGGCATAGCTGCCGAACTATTTAAAGCAACAGGCGATGACTTGGTAGGGAGCATGCACCAACTCATCTGCAAAATATGGTCGGAAGAAAGCATGCCCGATGAGTGGAATCTCAGCATAGTTTGTCCGATACATAAAAAAGGAGACCCTTTAAATTGCGCCAACTACAGAGGGATCAGTCTCCTTAACATTGCATATAAGATCCTTTCTGCCGTACTATGTGAACTTCTGAAGCCGTTCGTCAACAACCTGATAGGTCCTTATCAGTGTGGCTTCAGACCAGGAAAGTCCACTATCGACCAAATATTCACATTACGGCAGATCTTGGAAAAAACCCAGGAGCTTCAAATCGATACCCACCATCTCTTTATCGATTTTAAAGCCGCGTATGACAGCATCCATAGGGAAGAGCTCTACAGAGCAATGTCTAGTTTTGGCATCCCTGTCAAACTTATCCGTTTGTGCAGAATGACGATGGAGAATGCACGCTGCTCCATTAAGGTCGGAAAAGATCTCACCGATGCATTTGATGTCAAAAAAGGTTTTAGACAAGGCGATGCACTGTCATGCGACTTCTTCAACATCGTTCTGGAAAGAATTGTGCAAAACTCAACCGTCAACACTAGAGGCACAATCTTCCAAAGGTCCATCCAATTACTCGGATACGCAGATGATATTGACATAATTGGAAGATCAAAGCGTGATGTCAGTGGAGCGTTTTTGAGCATTGCGACGGAAGCGAAGAAGATGGGTTTAGTGGTCAATGAGGGCAAGACCAAGTATATGCTGTCATCAAAAAAGGACATTGAACAACGACGTCTTGGACAAAACGTCACCATGGACAGCTATAACTTCGAGGTAGTTAAGGACTTTGTCTACCTAGGCACCGCTATAAACACAGGCAACGACACCAGCGCTGAAATCAAACGAAGAATAACTCTTGCAAATCGCTGCTTCTTTGGACTTAGAAGGCAATTGAGAAGTAAAGTCCTCTCTCGAGCATCTAAAATCACCATCTATAAGACACTCATCATCCCGGTTCTCATTTATGGCGCTGAGGCCTGGACTCTGTCAAAGAAAGATGAGAACGTCTTAGGATGCTTCGAGAGAAAAATTCTTCGGGTGATTTTTGGTCCCGTACGTATAGATGGAGAATGGAGGAGAAGATATAACGACGAACTGTACGGGCTGTACAGCGACACTGACCTAGTTAGCAGAATAAAAGTCCAACGGCTTAGATGGCTGGGTCATGTAGAGCGAATGGACATCAACGCTCCAGCCCGGAAGGTCTTCGAATCCAATCCCGAGGGACGGCGCAGTAGAGGAAGACCGCGACTCAGGTGGCACACTCAGGTGGGTGAGGACCTCAACCAACTTGGCGTGCGAAACTGGAGACAGCTAGCTAGGGACCGAGCTGGCTGGAGACGCATGTTGGTTGAGGCCCAGGTCCGCCCCGGACTGTAGCGCCACCTTAAGTAAGTAAGTAAGTAACTTTTTAGGGTTTCTTCAATGATTTATTCATTTTGACAATAATAATTCAAAAATATGCTCCCAAAATACAAAAAAAATCTTATACCTAACACTAAAATAAAAATAATTCTTATAGTAATAGTGGAAACATTAAAACAAAAAATAAATAATTCTTATTAAAGTGGTGGAAATATTAGAATAAAAAAAGTAGTTGTTATCACAATATCGACAAAACAAAATTAAATTAATTCAAAGAAAAATAATAAATAATTATAAACTAAATAATAATTCAAAGAAAAATAAATAATTTTAATGGCAATCGGGTTGGCAAAACATAACTCTAATCTGAGTCATAGGTCACTAAAAGGTTATTTAAGAATAGAGAAGGGGGTTAAATTACTCTCATATCTTGCCCAACTTAAAAACCATATTATGGTCATAACATGAGCGCAGCATCCAACCGTTCTTCGACCTACTAGGCAATTGCAATAATATTGTTCAATCGCTTCTCTGCCCTGTTGATTATTATTATATAAAATGTAAACAAAATATACTCTCTGGCTTATATGCCTGCTCTTAATCTTACCACGTAATAATTTAGCATATCTTGTTGAGGGTAAACCTTCTGGGAGACTGCTGGTTGGGCCCATGTTTATTTCTATAAGATATGAGCCATCATTTCGGATATGCTCCCCGTAATAAGATCGCTCTTGTTTCAATTGATAGGTTCCAAAACTAAACAAAATAAGGTTATTATAACTTAAGCGTGGGAAAGAAACATTATTTGTGTTTATATCTATATTAGTAAAATAAATTCGTCTTCTGTTTAAATTGTTTTCTGTTACAAAATTTGCTAGAATATTACTCATATACATTCTTTCATTTACTATATTCAGAGTTTGAACTGCATCTTCTCTATCTGTTACCCTTAGGTGGAATTTATTAATCAAGGCGGCAGCTATTTTAAAGTCAATCATGACATGTCTGGACGCTAAACTAAAAAATTCATGACGAAATATTTTGAAAGAATTCTTGAAAATTCCATTTACTACTTCAACCACCCATCTGCAAATAGTAACTGATCTGGATTTATTAGCTGCAAAAGTTAACAGTTGAGATTTATTGTCTTCCAAAAACGCTGGCATATGAACAGAATAATTTAATCGTTCTAATAATGTCTGACAATCCCTGAAACCTCTATCTAAAATGAAAACATCGCCTGCTTGAAAATACTGCCTCAATGCGTTTGATTCATCTCTAAATCCATGACACATTATGTTGGCATCAGATGTTGTCGCCGGATAGGGGCCTTATACATCTATTATGAATTCATCAGTACACACCATAAGGAAGGGCTTCACCAGATTTCTATATTTGTGCAAGGAGTAAGTACTTTTTTGATGGAAATAATTGGAACTTTTTTGTACATATACATACATATGTACCATCAGCTATTATGATCGGTTTTCTCTAATTTCCACCAAACAAACCATTGGGTATAATCAAGTTTCTACTAGCTATTTCAGCTCTAGAAATGTGATTGATCTCCAGGTTATAAGGAACAAAGTCCTCACACATAATATCACGAGCTTTATTTATAAGATAATTTAATGTTTGCCGTGGAATATTTATCAATGTTGAAATCCTATCATCGCTGTCCCCAGTTCGCAATTTAATTAAATAAGCACAAAGAGCTAGTGTTCCTCTTTTCATTTCCGACAACCTTGGCAAACATGATTCAAGAATGAAAAATTGGGGTTTAGAAAGCCCAAGCCAAAAATGAACAAAGTCATCCGACATTGCTTCAATATCTCTAAAGTTAAACAAGCTGTGTTTTTCTTTAACAAAAATAGCAAAATCCTCAATATGGTCAGACGTGAAAGTATGGTTGATAATAGAATTATTTGACAAAATCTCATGCCATAAATCATTTTGTAAATGAAATCTGCATATTCTGCATTTGGGAACATAATAATTAAAATCAATAAGTAACTTAATTCTAAGCCATGTTGGAACCATCAGTCTCCCGGACGAAGAACAGTCAGGTACAAAGCAATGATTTTGTTAGTCTGAAGCCCTTGTGAGATGTTGTAAGGTGATTGAGCATTCGGGTTGCGTTTCATTTACAATCATTGGAGTATGACCTGAAATTCTGTCAGCGCGCACCCAACATCTATGGCAAATTCTATCTGAATTATGCACCTTTAAGAAAATGCATGAATTACATTACATTACATTACACACTACTCAGCACATAAATGTACAGAGTAGAGAACACAGCACCTTGAGCGACTAGACTATATAAGGTGATAACAACACAAGACATTAATACAAGACAGAAGGACAGAAGAGAAAGAACAACAGAAAGAAAGAACACATGACAACAGCACGCGGTAGGTTTCGAGACGGTCCCCGAAAATGCATGAATATAAAAGCTATTTCACAAAATAACGAGTCTTCTATTTGTATTAATTACCTGAAGAGGTGCTACCCATTCAATTACGATGTTCCTTATTCGAACTTGTCTCTCATTATTTGATGAAAGCATATGCGATCTAAAACGTAGAATTGACCTTTGGCAATTAACGCATACCTTTCTTCGATTTCCCACACCTGAGCTAGGTTCGCTTCTTTGCACTTGGGAACTATTTACGTTACTTGGATTTTCATTAAAAGTTGAATCGTAATCCATTTTTGTCAAAAAACATATTTTAAGAAGAAACCACATCAAAAAACCAAATATCAACTGCATCAAACCAAAAAATATAACGGAAAAAGCTTATTGACAGTTATTTAATAGCGTGAGTGGTTAACTCTTTCCTGTATGTTAAGCTTATACCGCTCACATGCTACTCTTATAACATTATAGTGTTAGGTATAAGATTTTTTTGTATTTTGGGAGCATATTTTTGAATTATTATTGTCAAAATGAATAAATCATTGAAGAAACCCTAAAAAATTATATATGAAAATAAAGGTGGTGAATGTAACGACTTTGCTAGGCTTATAAGGTCGGTGCTGGTATGCTGGTACCACTGTAGCTCGTCGGTTGGGGTGGTTCTTTGACCTCCTAATCGTTACAAAAAATTCATACCAGTCTAATGTACCTATAGGTATTAAAAGGTACGCGAGAAATATGTCTTTACCCTCCCTTCCATTGTCGTCATACTCGCCTAGACGACCCTTGATATTGGTGTCCTTTTTAACCTCTCCTCATCTTTCAAGTTTCCTCCCACTCATCTCTTAATAAAAAAATTTTACCACTTCATTTTAAATTCAACGGTATACAGTATTTATTTCATCAAAATTCATTTTTTTTACTTAGTTTTTAAGTTACGTATCATTTATGCTTCTTTTAAATGAAAGAAAAGTTTATTTCATAAATTTAAATAAAAATTAGAATAAGAGTTCAAAAAAAATGTATGTAGAAAGGTTTATAATGGGTGATTTTTTAAGAGCTTGAGAACTTTTTTTAAAAAAAAAACGCATAAAATTTGCAAAATCTCATCGATTCTTTATTTGAAACGTTAGATTGGTCCATGACATTTACTTTTTGAAGATAATTTCATTTAAATGTTGACCGCGGCTGCGTCTTAGGTGGTCCATTCGGAAAGTCCAATTTTGGGTAACTTTTTCGAGCATTTCGGCCGGAATAGCCCGAATTTCTTCGGAAATGTTGTCTTCCAAAGCTGGAATAGTTGCTGGCTTATTTGTGTAGACTTTAGACTTGACGTAGCCCCACAAAAAATAGTCTAAAGGCGTCAAATCGCATGATCTTGGTGGCCAACTTACCGGTCCATTCCTTGAGATGAATTGTTCTCCGAAGTTTTCCCTCAAAATGGCCATAGAATCGCGAGCTGTGTGGCATGTAGCGCCATCTTGTTGAAACCACATGTCAACCAAGTTCAGTTCTTCCATTTTTGGCAACAAAAAGTTTGTTAGCATTGAACGATAGCGATCGCCATTCACCGTAACGTTGCGTCCAACAGCATCTTTGAAAAAATACGGTCCAATGATTCCACCAGCGTACAAACCACACCAAACAGTGCATTTTTCGGGATGCATGGGCAGTTCTTGAACGGCTTCTGGTTGCTCTTCACTCCAAATGCGGCAATTTTGCTTATTTACGTAGCCATTCAACCAGAAATGAGCCTCATCGCTGAACAAAATTTGTCGATAAAAAAGCGGATTTTCTGCCAACTTTTCTAGGGCCCATTCACTGAAAATTCGACGTTGTGGCAGATCGTTCGGCTTCAGTTCTTGCACGAGCTGTATTTTATACGGTTTTACACCAAGATCTTTGCGTAAAATCTTCCATGTGGTCGAATAACACAAACCCAATTGCTGCGAACGGCGACGAATCGACATTTCACGGTCTTCAGCAACACTCTCAGAAACAGACGCAATATTCTCTTCTGTACGCACTGTACGCATTCGTGTGGTTGGTTTAATGTCCAATAAAGTAAACTGAGTGCGAAACTTGGTCACAATCGCATTAATTGTTTGCTCACTTGGTCGATTATGTAGACCATAAATCGGACGTAAAGCGCGAAACACATTTCTAACCGAACAC
The DNA here is from genome assembly GCA_920104205.1 of Eupeodes latifasciatus. NCBI lineage: Eukaryota > Metazoa > Arthropoda > Insecta > Diptera > Syrphidae > Eupeodes > Eupeodes latifasciatus. The sequence goes on from OV049924.1 coordinate 279,405,477, forward strand.
TGATTTTGGTAATAAAATTCAATGATTTGCAAGCGTTGCTCGTTAGTAAGTCTATTCATGATGAAATGTCAAAGCATACTCTTTGACACCATGTCTGAAATCCCGCGTGATCTGTCAAATACTAATGCATGAAAATCCTAACCTCAAAAAAATCACCCGATATTATGTCCCGTATTCAATTTTCCGGGATGGGTTTAAATACGCGATATATGAATTATTATATAAGTATTATTTTGTAATCTAGCGTAAGTTCAATATTTTCAAGTATAAAAAAATTGTTAAAGGACTTACCGAAAACGAAGAAGAAGTGACCACTGCTGCTTGTTGATCGGCGTTGAAGTCGTTTTAGCTATGGATCTATTTGTTTTATTTTACCTCACGCGAGATTTCATATAACACTTTTAATTTCTTTTGTCTTAAAACACTAAGTTTGTTTTTCTATTTTTTTTTTTTTTAATATTGCGACACTTTACTTTTTCATACTTTTTCTTACACTCTTACTTTAATTTGCACATTAAAAAAAATTTAATCAATGAAAATTTAAAAATTATATATGTATATTAAAAAAAATGGAATTGCAGCTAGCTGGATTTGAACTCGAGACCCCTAGCTTGTTGAACTTCTAAACGGCGTGTTTTTTTTTTTTTTTTTAAATTTTTTTCATTTCGTTTTTTTTTTTTTTTTTCATTTTTATTACTTCAATCTTAAATCTATCTTAAAGCTAGACAAAAATTCATAAAACTAGCCTAATTAACCATAACTTACAACTAACTTACTGGTCCCATACGGACACTCTAAGTTAAACAATAATACTTAATGCTAATGCCTTTCGGCCCTAAGATCTATTTAACTTCAATTCATTTTATTTATTTTTGTATTCATTAGAAAATTTAGAAAAACTAATGTCAATATCCTTTTTTATTTTTACTTAAAAACTACTTAAAATAAGGTCCTTAATATAAAACTTAAAGCTAACTAAAACTACCTATTCTACCTATAAACTACTTAAAACTAGAACAACCACAGCAGCAAATCTAACTATCTAACGTTTTTTGTTTTTCATATTTTGTTGTCTTTTTTTTTATTTTTTTATTTTTTTTTGTATTTTTTTTTTGTATTTTTTTTGTATTTTTTTTTTATGTTTCTTTTTTTGTATTTTTTGTATTTTGTTTTGTGCCACCATGCCTATTCTACTTAAAATTAAACCCTAAAACTATAAAACAAGTATGTAAGCCGGCCAAGGCTTTAAACCCCATCCCGACTACCCACTATCAAGTGCCGATTGAAGCCACCAAAACTGGTTCTCCTGCTTCACCCTATCAGTTCGGTCCCTTTCCGACACAGCCCTACTGAACCGAAGGAGCTCTGCTCCGCCTTGTGCCATGACGTCCCGATTGTACAGGAGTCGCCTATCCACGGTTCGTCGTCTGACGTGGTAGATTAGCGGAACTGCCAATCTATCCTGTATCAGACCGCATCTATCTAAAAAGAGGAATGCCTCTGGTGGAATGAAGCCGCTCAAGCGTGCACTTTCAAAATACTCGTCGTTCGGATAGAACGCCCCGAAAATTAAATTGTTGGTCGAAGACATAGCTCTTGCAATGTGACCTCGAACGAGTTTTATCACGAAATTGTCAATTCTGTTTATTCGAGCCCCGTTGTAAAGGACCTCGTTGGAATAGTAATGCACTTAAGAAGATTCGGCTGTTCGATATAAGCCGGTACAGCGTCGTAAACACTGCCGCTCGAACACCCGAAACTTCTCCATCTGGGAAGGGGCAACGTTGAACCACACAGGACAACCATAAACGATCATCGGCCGTATGAGGGCCATGTAGCAAATTACCTTCACTCTGGGGTCAAGCCGACTGCTAAAAACAGCCGTTTCGTCAGAGCGAAGGCTCCTCTGGCCCTGGTCAGAGCAGCATGTATATGTCTGTCGAAATATAAATACTGATCTAACCAGATACCGAGGTACTTCACTACACTTTTGCTCGTTATTGGCTGCCCGTGAAGATCAACGATGACCATCTTGCGCCAATTCTTGCACGTATCCCTCGTGGCCCCAGCCACAGGAGTCCGGAACAGAATTGTCTCCGACTTCTGGACATTTATTTTCAGTTTCCAGTCGTAGCAATATCGCTAAATCTTGTCGAAATCACGCTGCAAGAGAATTCTAATAACCTCAACCTTTCGGGCCGTTCTGTACGCAATAAGATCGTCGGCGTACGCAATTGCCTTTGTAAGACTACCTATCAGATCGCTGGTGTAAATGCTGAAGAGAATCGGCGAATTCACCGCTTCCTGTTGAAGACCATTTTTAATTAAGAATGTTGTGGTAGAAGTTACGTTGCCACTTTTGACAACAAACTTTCTACCGTTAAGCATATCATAAAGCATATACAACAATGGTTTGCTTATGCCAAGCCTGCTCAGTTTTAGGCAAAGACCCTCTTATCATACGGTGTCAAAGGCCTTTTCCAAATCAACCAGAACAGCACCTGTGCATTGTTGTGTTGTTTTATTCCATTGGATGTCAGAAACGAGTTTAGACGCAGCATGAATTGTGTCATGACCCGCCTTGAACCCGAACTGTTTATCCGGAATTATTTTGTCGTCCGCAGCCCACTTAGTCAGAGCCCTATTGATGATCTTTTCGAAAACTTTGCTGATACTAGGAAGAAGACTTATCGACCGAAGATTTGACGGGTTGGAGTTGTCCTTTCCCTTTTTCGGGAGAGGATGAACCACAGCGGTCTTCCACTGCACTGGATAATATGCATTACCTATTCAGTGCATTGTTAAAGAGTGTGGTGTAAATGTCGATTGCCTCCATCGGTAAATGTCTTAGTACAACGTTGGATATACCATCGACACCTGCTGACTTTTTATTTTTTATTGAGTTGAAGATGAGCTGAAGATCAACCTTCGTCACTAACAAGGGACTTGGTCCCGTTTGCTCGGCGATTATGGCATTTGCCAAGGAATCGTCATCGAACCGCATAAAACCGCGGTTCTCAGATCGCCAATGTGTTATATCATTTCGAAGGTAAAAGTGATTAAGTAGGGCTCTGTTTTCCAGGTCGTGGTTGGGGCGAATGCTAACATTCACCTTGTACACTTGCTGGAAAGCAGCTCCCACCGCCTCCACTTTTTCCTTCGGATCTTTAATTATATAAAAGTCACCGTCAAAGATGGCTTCTTCTGGATCTATTTGCGCTGTCATGAGTACGTCTCTGTTCTCTTCAGTTCTTTGGAGTTTCAGACACGGAAGGTCATTGTCGTTCTTTTTCCTGAATATCTTGTTGATTTTCGGGAACATACTAGGGTCACTGGAATTAACTGACCGGATCTTGCGGTCCCAGTACTTGTTAATTGATAACCTGTAGTTCTCCTTAATCAACAGATTGACATTTTTTATTGACGACTTCAGTGTCCTAACCTCCAAGTCGTGTGGGTCTGTAAGTCGTCTGTACAAGTTTTTGAGTCTTGTCAGTAAGACACTCTTGTGCTTACGTAGTGCGTCAATAGTCGCGTTTCTGTAAGCGTCCATTTGGTCCCGTTCTTTGTACTTTGGTATTGTCCGTTCCATCGTTCGTTTTATTGTTTCGTCCATCTGTTGTAAATGTTGGTCAATTTCTGTATTTGTCAGGTTTCTGTTGTTTGGTGGGACTATATCACTCGAACGAAGTTCTCTCGCTAGGGCGTTGGTGAAACGAGGCCAGCGCATCTTACTGTAATTGTAAGAATGCGTTGCAACGTATTCCTCCAACTCCACGCGTTCGTTCGGAATCTGCATTACAGCAGCCAGTCCGCAGTGATCACTGTCGTACTCGACTGTCTGTAAGCAGTTTCGAGGGTGATTACCCACTTTGTCTGTAACTGTCAGTCTTGTGTCGTACAGCAAAAGATCCAGAAAGGAGTCGCTTCTTGGATACGATGGCTTTTCAGTAGCCAGCAGGTCGACGCGACGGCTTAACCCTCTGGACTATGGTGGCTGTATAGTCTTGCGTAGACAAACTCCGCACCTAAGCGACTTCCTAACTCCCTCAAATGCCGTACTGGATATGGAGCGAAGTTCCAGCACTGCTCAAACTTTTATTTCGGCTGCCTTCTTTTTCCTTGTTCCCCTGGTATACACTAATCCTTATAGATTGGTCTTTTTGTTTTGTGATTAATTTTTCCGGGAATCTTGATGAATATCGGGCAGTCGTTATTTCCGAATGCCAATTCAAATTCTATTTTAAAAAAGAGGAATATCACTAACCATAAAAAAAATATTAATTTATCCTTACCAAGACTTTTATTTAAAATCTGCTTATATGCAAGTTTTGGATGGTGCTTCTCTCTTTTGCTCTTCTTTTTTTCTTTTACTTTTTAAGATTTTTTTTCCGAGGGAAATTTTAATTTTTAAAGAAAAAATTTATACAAGAGTATACGACTTTCAGAATGCAAGGTCTTCAGTAGGTACTACTGAAAAAGAAAATCAGTTTCTTTGTTTCACGTAAAATGGTATATAAAACAAAATTACGTTAGCCGTACGTTTGCTTTAACCGCTGAAATGTTAATAAATAATCTACCTACGCCTTTGTTCTTACTTTCTCTCCTTAAGCTTTGCAGCCACCCAACGAAAGGAAATCCTGCAAATCCCCTCTTTCCAGGATCATTGACTCAATATTTCATTTTTCGAGTTTAAGCTTTTCAAACTTCACTCGAGTTCCTACTTAGTTCGAATTCGACCTCTCTTTGAGTTGCTGCTCGGAAAGCACTCTTAGGCTTAGGAATGAAAAGTTGCTACCGTACTAAGTTTTTTTTTTTATTATTCATATATATTTTCTGTCTCAATCTGCTCATACCACTCTCACTCATTCTTACTAATGTTTATAAACATAATGAAGTAATTAATGTCATCCTAAAAGCCATCTTCAAATACAAATCATAAACATTTGTCTTATATTCCTGTCGTCGTCAGTGCCGTGCGCAGCCTTTTTTTTTTCAAATGATACCAAAAATATTCAAATACATATTTCGGTTACAGGGCTTTGCCTTTTCCAGGTATAACGATATCTGGAATAGGCAAATGAACCCACGGGCTTTCGTATCGGTCGGTAGTGACTGAGACGGTTAAATAGCTGCACCTAATAACCAGCAGTGCATATACAAAAAATATCCCTGCACTACAGCAAGCTAACAAGAAAAGTATGTAAGTAAAAAAATTTGTTTACCAATAAAAACGGACATTTTACCGTCGGGTAAACGAATTGTTTTGCCGTCGGCAAAACATTGATGCTATTTGTGTAGCTCGTATTGTTTTGTAACTAAGTATATCGTGCGTTATTCATATATTTTTTAAATTCTTTTAGGTAGTGAAGTATGAGATAAATAAAATCTATTATATAGAACGAGGTAAAATTAATTCTTATTCATTGCAGAAGTAAATATGAAATAACTTAAGGCAAATGGTCGTTAGTCTTAATAAACGTGGGTCGCGAACCCATTTAACTAGCCGGGCAGCATTAAAGTTACCTCAGATAAGTTAAACAAAATTTTATGCAATTTTAAATCGTTGGTTTGTGGTTTGTTTTTGTTTTATTTCTGCAAGATAATCACTGTCTTATGTCTTTGGCATGGAAAATGCCTATGGGTTTCCCTGCGCGCGTTTCTAATTCGTACATGCAATTGCCCACTATTCTTCGTACGCGAGATTTAACAAATTTTGGCAGCAGTTTAGCATTAATTCCCTGGCCGAAACTGCTTTGGGCAAAATTTCGATGAAACACTTCTTGGCCTTCACGATATACCACCGGTTTTGACCGAGAATTGTATGTATTTTTAGACTTAACGTATGCCCTTTGTAAATTTTCCGACAACTTCTGTCTGGCAAGCACGGTTTTAGCTCGGCAGGCGAGACCAACATTTCCGAATCTTGTAAGGCGTTCAAGTTTCGTAATATCCTATAAGCAGAACCATGCGATATCATTTTTTGACCAAAAAGTGCAAAATACGGTTGGCAACCCAACGAATCGTGTATATCGGAACGTATGGCACAAGCGATGCTTGATAAATGGACATCCCAATCATTTTGCTCTTTGGATATCAACACTCTTAGTTTACTTAAAACGCTTCGATTGACCCTTTCGGAAATGTTGGCCTGTGGAGAATACAACGCCGTACGCACATGCTTTATGCCATAGTCCGCCAATAAGTTCTTAAACTCATTGGAAACGAACTGACGTCCGTTGTCGGAATGAATAAACTCCGGGGTCCCGAAAGTATGAAATATTTCTCCTTCTAAGAACTGCACTACCCTAGAAGCAGTAGCCTTAGGCATTGCCTTTACAAATGTGAATTTAGTGAAGTGGTCTACTACAATGAAAACATACGCGTTTCCTCGCTTTGTACGCGGATATGGTCCCAAGAAGTCGACATAAAGTCGTTGAATAGGCCTTTCCGTTACAATCTGCTTGGTGATAGGTGGACGAAGAATCGCGTTAGGGGCCTTCACCATTTTACAGATTTCGCAATCACGCACAAATGCCTTGATGTCTTTTACCATTTTAGACCAATAATACTTCTCTTTTATACGAGCATATGTCTTTGCAAAGCCACTATGACAGCTTAGCTTAGTATTATGAGATAGCTCGATACAATTGCGAGTGAGTCCATCTGGTAACCAAAGACGCCATAACGAGTCTTCTTCGTTCACATCACCATTCCTGAATCTAACTCTTTTGTAAATAAATTTTCCCGATACAACTAGATCAGGAAGCGCAGATTGATTAGAATCGATGTTCTTTCTCAATTGGGTATATTGCTCCGAATCAAATTCAACGGAGTCAAGATCGATCTCACCACATATAACCGTAGAAGAAACCTCATCAAGCCCATTTTCTCTCACGATTACTTCAGCAGAAATCTCTTCCATGTCCATACGAGATAGAGTATCTGGCACTACGTTGAGGGATCCCTTCCGATGCTCGATGAAAAAATCAAAACCTTGGAGTTCTAAACTCCAGCGAGCGAGTCTGCCACTTAACTCCTTCATCGACATCAACCATTTAAGGCTTGAATGATCAGTTATTACCTTGAAAGGTAATCCATCAACGTAGGGCCTAAATTTTCGTAAACTCAAAACTGCGGCAAGACATTCCTGCTCAGTAACCGTGTAGTTTTTCTGAGATTTATTTAGTTTCTTTGACATATACGCTATTGGTCTCTCGTTGTTGTTATCATCCAACTGAAAAAGAACACCCCCTACTCCTTCCGAGGAGGCATCACATTGAATAGTAAACGCCTTGTTGAAATCAGGCTGTGACAATACAGGCGCCGAGGAAAGCGCAGTCTTCAATCTATTAAATCCGTCCAAAGCTTCAGGTGTTAACTCAAATTTTTTTGACTTTTTAAGACAATCGGTAAGAGGTGAGGCTAGATCTGAATAGTTTTGAATAAACCTCCGGTACCAGCCAGTCAATCCTAGGAATCTCCTAACTTGTCTTATGGTCGTCGGAACGGGAAAATTAACCATTGCATCGATTTTGTCCGGGTTGGTTTTTAAAGTACTTTGGCCGACAATGTACCCAAGATACTTAATCTCCCGCATGCAGAACTTGCTTTTATCGAGGTTAATCGTTAGGTTTGCCTGCGAAGACAAGCAGCCACTTCGTTAAGGATTTTAATGTGCGACTCAAAATCAGCCGTACAAATAAGTAAATCATCCAGATAAACAAACACATTCTCACGAATCGAACTTGGCACGACTTGGTCGATGACTGCTCATGGTTTGGCCCGCATTGCTTAAGCCAAATGGCATTACCTTAAACTGGTAAAGCGGTCTACCTGGCACGGCAAAAGCAGTTTTCTCTCTCGATTTCTCATCTAGAGGTATTTGCCAATATGCATCCTTCAAGTCGATTCCTGTGATATAATGTGTGTCCTTGATCCGGCTTAGTAATCCCTCTATATGAGGCAAAGGGTATGCATCCTCAACGGTGACTGCATTAACTTTTCGGAAATCGAGGCACAGGCGAACCTTGCCTGGCTTTCTTACTAACACTACAGGGCAACTCCAAGGTGAATTACTAACCTCGATAACCCCAAGTTCTAACATGCGGTCTAACTCCTTATAAACCTCTTCCTGCCGAACCGGAGACAAAGGATAATGCCGGGATTTGATAGGGACCGCATCTCGAGTATCGATGACATGACAACCCAAAGTTGTCTTACCTAGCCCTAGCACGACAAAGTTAGGAAACAGCCTCTTGACATTTTCAAGTTTTAGGTTTTGTTCGGGTGAAAGTTCTATTAGCTCAGCCTCATCCTTGAAGTTACCTTCTCCTTCGCTACCATCGACGTTGGCCTGAATTTCGCCTATTTGAGGCGTCAAATTGAAATCTCGCCAAAAGTTCATCCCCAAATACAGTTTTTGAGTGAGGTTGGGAATCAAGTAAAAAGAAAGGGGTTTCGTGATACCATTGTACGTAGTTTGAATTTCGCAGTGACCAATTATTTCATGCGACTTACCATCTGCAGTTCGTACTTTATTTGTATATGGTTTCACGACGACTCCTATTCTTCTTACCAACTCCCAACACTCCCTGCCTAACACAGATATAGATGCTCCACTATCCAATAAGCCAAAAATTGACTCATTGTTTAGCAGGACATTCGCATACATCCTGCCGTCTGCATTTGAGGAGATGATAGTTTCTACAATATGTTTTCGAAATTTCTTTCGATTGCGAAACCGACGCCGGCACTTTTGAATGTGAACGCTGGCTAAACTATTATTTTTCCCGAAAATTCGAGAACGAACTTTATAATAGTTTAGCTTGCGTTCATGAAGGGATTTCAGGTTAAGTGTCTCACAAGGATGAGACTGAGTGACTTGAGGAATAAGAGGTTCTGTTCGTTCCAAGATCTTAACAGGAATACTTTTTTGAGAAACTTCCGAACAGGCAATGACATTATTAAGGGTATTTATTTCTGAAGGTGTTCGGGGAGATTTTTCGAGGAACGAATTTCCCCTTTCCTTTTTTCGTCCCTCGAAAAGTTTCCCGTATGCTTACCGCATTCAATAGTGGAGACACCCTTTGCACCACATAAGAAACAGAATAAATTCCTTACCCGAGAAGGGCAGAAATGATAAGCGTGACCTTTCTCATCGCAGTTCCAGCACACATAATCGGCCACCGAAGTTCGTTTTCGAGCTGAAGAGATAGCTGCTATTTCCTCACCATCTTCAGCGACTTCTTCATTCCCAACATCGACAGCGATTTCGTGAACGCTCTTTTGAAAAGAAGTTCGCTTCGCTAAAAACCTCTCAACCTCTCTTGCTTTATTCCTGAGCTCCTCAATATTCTTTACATTTGACGACAACAGAATTTCACCTAATTTGTCTCTCGAATTATTTCGGATCACATGCACAAGTTTTCGTTCGTCGAACGGCTCTTTTAAACGGTCGTTAAGACCTATAACAGAGTTGTAAAAATCATCGAACGACTCTTTCAAACCCTGCTTGCGACTCAGCAATTTCATATAAATTTCTACATCGTCCTCTAAACGCCCAAATTCTTTCGTCATCGCTACCTTTAGATCGGATAACTTTGCTGTTGGGTTTTTTCGCAAATATCCCCACAAGCACTTGTTCGCTCTTCCGCTCAACAAAATATGAAAATTTGCTTTAACCTGTTCATCGGAATAAGATGACGATGCATGCAACAGGTCGACCTTTAAAAGAAAATCTGAAACATTATCAGTTCCATCATACTTTATGTTCCACCGATCAAGCCTACAAGATTCCGTTGCACTAAAATTTGATGGACTAGCGGAATTTCGAGATGCAGGTGGAGGTTGGAACGGATTACTATTTGCTCCCTCATTAGATGTTCTTAAGGAGTTACTTGCAGCAGGAGTGTTTTGTCCTTGAGTGGGAAAGTTCAAAGTTTCCAGTTTCTTTATTACGTGCACCATGAAAACATCCATCTGCTGAAACAACCTGACTTGATTTTCGAGCATACCTTTCTCTATTCTCTTCGCTAACTCTTCCGTTGGATCTGCCCTTTGATCAACTACGGGATTTAAACTATTACTACCCGCCTCATTGTCTTGAACTTCGTCACTGACAACGGAATTATTATTGGACATGTTTGAGGTTGAGTTTGAAACGATTGAGTTTAAATTTTCGGAAAAAGAAAAGGAATTATCTAAATCAAAACGATCGATACTGTTTCGAAATCGTCGGTAGAATTTTTCAAACCTAGCTTCAGAGTGCGCCAAAATCACATTCAAATCGTCGTGAATTGAAACCCGACGACCTCTACTCATGCCGTTCTCAAAGACAAACTTCTGCCAATCTTGTTTTCTTCAGATGTCAAAAGAAAAGTTCGTTGAAAATTTAAACCTTACAAAAAAAAAATATCGAAAATTTCTTCCTAAAAAAAAATCAATGATCCTAAAAAAAATAACTCCGAACTCCAAATGTTCAGCTGGCTGCAAACCGTAAAATAAAAAGGGAAAATAAAAACAAACGAAAACGAAAATCCCAATTTTAAATTGCCACCCTTAATTTGATTTCCCAAAGAACTCAAAACAAAACTCCAAATTCAATTCTTTGAATCCCTGGTTCAAATACCACCAATACCAATCGTTAAAAAAAAATTATAAAAATGTATTGAAAATAAAAAATAAATAAATTCAAAAATATAACAAGAATAATAAAAAATGTTGTTTTAAAAGGGAAAAAAATATATGTTTTTAAACTTTTCCAAAAATAATGCAAACTTTTCCAAAATGTTAGATTTATAATATCATGTAATGTACAAGGATGAGAAGATAAGATTTGAGAAGGGCGGTTCCTGACATTGAGGAAGAAGCCATAGTTCTGTGAGCCGAAAAATGAGCAAAACAAATTTAAAATATTCTAATATAATTTGCTATTTTACTTATTGTATATTGTAGTCTATTTCTATTTAAAAGTTTTCTCCTCAGTTTTCAGGACATCAATTGACAATCCTTCATCAACGAAGACATCTGAAAACCTCGGAGAAATGAAATGAAAATTTGTTGAAAGGACTTCCGAAGGCGCATCTCGCACCTACGAGTCTCTTTCATACATTGTTTTATAATTGAAGTGTGTGCTACTGTGCCCTGCTATTTGGATACCTGCTATGCAATTACCCAAAGACTCGGACTATCTATCACCCACTTCGTCTATTGATTAAATGTAAAATTGCACCTCCCGTATGGCAACGCGGTACCAAATGCTATACACTCAGTCACCGGGACTCACACGAAACGTGCAAACACATCAACCAACGGATGTCGAAAATGAATTTAAAAAAAAATTTATTGAAAGAGAAAAAAAAAGTATTTAAAATTTTGTACACAAAAATGAATTGGCTCAATTAAAATCTGTAGCCTCAACATCTTACGATAGTGGGCTCCACACGTTGGGCGCCATTTGTAACGACCTGTTTGCCTTTCCTTGGTCCTGGCTGGCAATTTCTTGAACCCTAAGCTCAGCGGTGGGTGTGGTTCTTGGACCCTTCCATGTCGCTACAAAAAAAAATCTTGCCAGACTCTGCACCTAGATGTTGATGATGCGCGAGACATCGCCTCTACCCTCCCATCCATGGTTGGCTCCCTCGCTAGAGCAACCCCTTTGAATGGCTTCCTTCCCATCATTACCCTCTCATCCTTTATACAAAAAAAAAACTTACTCCATGACTATAAGATTATGTTTCATAAATAAAAAGTATTGCATGTTTGTAATTCGGACATTATGACAATTTTAATTAGAAATTTTCATTTTTTGTATAATTATTTCATATTTTAAGTTAAGTACTTTATTCAACTTTAAATTGCAAAAACAAATTCAATTAGATTAATTTTAAGAATTTTAATTAAATGAAATATTAAACAAAATTTGTTTAAACTCTGTTGGCAACGCGAAGCCTAAAATCTTAATATTTAATCTCAAAAATATAACCGCGTCATCGGCTTATTGCAATACTTTGGATCTTACTTCCTTTTTTTGCTTCCTTTTAGCTTTCACTTATCTTAATAATCCCCTTATTTAAAACCACCCCGTTAATTCGCGTAAGTATTACAAGAATATTTTTATATATATATATGTATATGAATAGACCAAGGTTAAATAACCATCAAATTAATTAACAAGATACAAACAAACTCACCCTTTTATTTCTCGAGAAGTGGCCACTGCTGTCGAATAGTGTAACGAAACCCACTCGGGTGTAAACCTCTCCTTTCCTTACTACCATTACAACCTCGGGCTACAGGCTCCCGGGGCTGATCCTGGCAGCAGAAAGGAGAGGGTGTCCAGGCCACGGTAGCTTGGCATGCTTGCGTACGCACGAACTAGCTCGCCGACGGGGGGGTTCTTGCTACCGCAGCACTGGACGGGGTTACGACTTCATGCCATAATATATGAAAATAAACAACAAAATGGAGACCCGAACTGTCCTTAGGTTGGGTAAAGTGATCCCTATAGAGGGGGAGGGTCATTGATGGTGTTGACCCTCGGAGGATTTGCCCACCCTTTGTATCCAACGGATACCACCTTGGCTACTACAACCTCCTATTTTTGTAGTAGCCCCTAACTCACCCTTTTTTGCTCCGCCTAACGCACTTTACTCCCGTGCGTCACCTTCACCTCGTTCCTAAGGTATTTAGCCGGCCATCCTAGCTAAATTTAAAAAAAAAGAAAACAACCGCCTTCCCAAGCAATATAAACACCACAGCCAACTGAAAATTCAGTCATGAAAATACCATTTTTTCTTTTTTTGAAACGTTATAAAGTCAAAGTTCTTTATTATAAATTCTCAAATTAAAATTAAAATTACCAAAAAAATTACAATTTATACATCAAATTTTAAAATACTATATAAAAAAAACTAAATAAAAAATTAAATAAAAATAAAATGAAAAATAAATAAAAAAATCAAATGAAAATTAAATAAAAGTTAAATATAAAAAGGAAATTAAATAAATTTTAAATTAAAAGGAAATTAAGTAAAAGAAATAAGAAAAAAGATAAGTGAATACAAAAAAAATGGTGCATCTGGTAACCTATACCATAATTTGGGAATAATAAAAAAATCGTAAACCAAAATCAATAAATAAAAAAAAGAGTAAAAAAAATGAACTTACTTTGTTATATTTCTCTTTTTTTTTTTTTTTTGTTTTACAAAATCTGTGGGCAGCCCCACTGTAGTGCACTACTCCGGGTCCTCCACCTGCAAGTAATCTTTTTTTGTTCTAAAGATCTATTAATTAATAATATTTTTTTTTTTGTTTTTGGTTTAATCTTCCATTATTCACATTTGACCTATTATTCTTTTATTTTAACTTTTTAAATTAAATTGAGAAGTTTCATTTTAAATCTTATAATTAAACACTAATTTTGTTTATCACAACACGGAATCACACACTTGGTTCAGGGATTACACAAATAACAATCGGAGGCGATAAGGAGTAGGTAGGTATATAAAGTAGGTTGAGGTAGGTACACTGGGACACTATATATTTTTACAGGGAAAAATTTTGGGGGTGCTGCTCCGGCTGCTGCTGCTACTGCTGCTACTGCTACTACTGCTGCTACGGCTGCTGCTGATGATGATGATGCGGGATATGACAATTCTATATATGTATAATTTTTTTCTCTTTTTGGAGGCACGGGTCACAGGTAGGTTAATATATATATATTTTCCTTTTGGATGCACCGGGAGGCACGGGTAATTATAATATTTTACTTTTCGGATGCACCGGTCATAGGTAGGTATACATATATATATTTTTCTTTTAGGGGTCTCTCAGCACGGGTAGGTAGTTTCTATATATATATATATAACTTTTCCTTTGGAGGCACGGGGCACAGATAAGTATTTTTATGTATATATGTACATATGTATATATAACTTTTTAGAGACACGGGGCACAGGTAAGTAATGTATGTATTTATTATTAAAGCACGGGTAAGTATGGTATAAGTAGTTTATTTTTTTTTTTTTTTCTCTTTTTTATAGGATGCACGATCACAGGTATAGGTATTTTTATATATAGATAAGTATATTTTTTTTTTCTTTTATTTTGTAGGTACACTGCACAGGGCACAGGTAAGTATTTTAGTTTTGAGTAGGTATTTTCTTTTTTAGGATGCACACTGCACACTGCACAGGTAGGTACTGTCTGAAAAGGAACTTACACTCCACTTTTACAATCTTTTATTTGATCTATTTTTTTTTGATTTAGTTTATAATTTGAAATTAATAATTTTGTCACTTTATTCACTTTGAAATGATTAAATTTTTGTGAACCGAAATTCAAAGCAGACGATAGCATAAATGTTTCGGGGTGCACTTTGCTTTCTTTTCTTCGATCGTTAAGGTTCTTTTTATTTTTCGCGCTCGCCCGTATCACTCCCAATTATCAACTGAACTGCTTTTATTGCAAATGATCATTGTTTCCCATGGCCATAGTGATGCTCCGCCTCTTTTCCAGCACTTTTTTTGCAAATTTGTAGTTGACAGTTTTTTGGCCAACGGTCCTTTCATGAGTTCACTGGGCTCTAGCGGAGGTCTAGGCAGTGGTCTGATTAAAGAACGGAGCATCATATGGCCTGATGGATGAGGTGTTATTAATATGTTATGGTTTTGCGATCGTGCAGTTAGGTTGATATTTGGGTTTTAACAGTCACGAGCGGCGAATTAGACCCATTTATAATTATTATTATTATTATTATTATTATTATTATTATTATTATTATTATTATTATTATTATTATTATTATTATTATTATTATTATTATTATTATTATTAATATTATTATAAGTATGATTATTATTAGTAGGTACTATTATTAGTAGCCAGAAGAATATTATTAGGTGGTATTATTTTTATAAGTAGGTATTATTATTATTTGTAGGTATTATGGTTATTAGTGTATTATTATTAGGAGTAGTGTTATTGGTTGATTATTGTTATTCTTTTTATTATTATGATTAATATTATATTGTTTTTATTATTATGGATTATTAGGATTATTATTATGTATTATTAGTATTATTAGTATTATGTTATTTTAAGTTATGCTATTATTATTTTATTATTATTATTATTATTTTAGGTTTCCTACAAAGCTTCTTCTTTCAGTGAGTTCTTACGAACTCAAAGAAGAAGAGAAGAAACCTTGTTGTTTATTTTTCTGTAATTCCTCCGCGTCTCATGCACAGACTGCAGCCGGGCTTTCGCATTTCATTTTTTTAAATCCTTGCAGTGAAAAATACCTATTTTTTTCCTTGTAGATCCTCCAGCTTATACAGGTTGTTACCTACGACCTTGGCTATCTTCAATTTCACGAATTTTGGCCCTAGTTTCGCGCAGAACTTTTTGGAAGCGTCACTTAGGGCATAATTCCTTCGGAAGACTATATCTCCTTCGGCAAACTTAACGTTATTGCTCCTCAAATTGTAGGTGTTTTCATATTTGGAGTGAGCATTCGCCAATGCCTTCTTTATATAGGCGTGCAAGATGTTCATTTGCGCCGCTTTTGAAACAATTTCCACATTAGAGTTGTTCAACCCGTTAATTTTGCGGAGCAACTTGTAGTCGGACCCATGCTCTATACAACTTTGTCCAAACAACGCTTCATACGGCGACATGTTGATCGCCGAATGAATCGTCGTTCGGAGGGCACTGGCTATGGACTGCAAGTTGCAATCCCAATTGCTTTGGTCGGGATCTATGTAGGATCTGATTGCTGCAAGAATTGACCGGTTGACTCTTTCACTGGCGTTCGCTTGCGGGGAATATGCGGCGGTTCGAACATGGTTTATCCCCAACGATGTCATTCGCTTCTCAAACTCACGGCTTGTGAACTGCTTACCATTGTCGGAGAGTATTGTTTCCGGGATCCCAAAAACGCAGAACACCTGTTCCTGTAAAAACGTCAACACCGTATCTGTTGTTGCTTTGCGAAGAGCTTTCACCACCACAAACTTAGTCAATTGGTCCAGCGCAATCACAATATGCGTGTTCCCGTCTCTCGAGCGAGGATACGGACCCAAAAAGTCGATGTACAACATCTGGAAGGGCCTCTCAGCCAAAAATGCTTTACCCATCGGAGGCCTCAGGGTGGCATTTGGGGCTTTCGTGGCCTTACAGATGTCGCACCTCCCAATGAATGCTTTCACCTGGGCTGCCATGTTAGGCCAGAAGAATTGACGCTGTAGTCGGAACAAGGTTTTAGCGATACCGCCATGCGAAGCTCTTGGTGGCTGATGAGCGAGTGCGATCAATCGTTCGGTTAGAGATTGCGGAACCCAAAGCTTCCAAACGAGGTCATCCTCTACCGGATTACCTGTGCAATGTCTGACCTTCTTGTAGACGAAATTTTCCGACACTTGAAGATCAGGTAGCTTATCTTTTTGTTCTTCGATGCTGTCTATGAGCTTGAGGTATTCCGTAGATTTAAAGCTAGGATCCTCAAGATCAATATGCAACACATCGCAGGGATCTGTCAACATTGAAACCTCGGAAATCAGAGCATCGACTCCATGCACTCGCGAAAGCGCATCGGGTACGACGTTCTGAGATCCTTTTCGGTGCTCGATGGTGAAATCAAATCCCTGAAGCTTCAAGCTCCATCTCGCCAAGCGACCGCTGAGATCTTTCTGATTCATTAACCATTTCAGACTCGCATGATCGGTCACAATCTTAAACGCATGCCCTTCTACGTATGCGCGAAACTTCTGAACTCCCATGACGGCAGCCAGACATTCACGCTCGGTCACATTGTAATTACGCTGGGCCGCATTGAGCTTCTGTGAGTGGTAGTAAATTGGACGTTCGTTACCACTGTCGTCTAACTGGCTCAGCACACAACCGATGCCGGTGTTGGAAGCATCACAAAGAATGATGAACTCCTTGTTGAAATCCGGATTGACAAGGAGCGGGGCGGTGGTAAGTGCCGTTTTAAGTTTTTCAAATGCTTCAACCGCCTCATCGTTGAAGATAAACTTCTTTCCCTTCTTCAGCGTATCAGTGATGGGAGCCGCCAGTGAAGAGAAGTCTTTTACGAATCTCCTGTACCATCCTGCTAGTCCCAAGAATCGTCGCACTTGTTTTGCCGTAGTGGGAGTGGGAAAATCTGAGATGGCCGTCACCTTATCTGGATCCGTCTTCAGGCAACCATCTCCAACAATGTATCCCAGGTACTTTAATTCCTTGAAGCAGAATTTCGACTTCTGGACGTTCATCGTGAGTCCTGCTTCCTTCAGTCGACCAGCCAAAATTTTCAGCAGCTCGATGTGCTCTTCGAACGTGCTTGACACGACCAACAGATCATCCAGGTATGGAAAGATTTTCTCTCGCAGTTGATGAGGTACCACTTTGTCCATCAATCTGACCATGCGTTGTGGCGCATTACAGAGGCCAAAGGGCATAACAGTAAACTGCAACAGGGGCATACCGGGCACAGTAAACGCCGTCTTTTCCCGAGAAGACTTCTCCAACGGAATCTGCCAAAATGCGTCTTTCAGATCCACACTTGAAATGAAGTGTGTATCTGGAAGACGCGATAGCAGTCCTTCTATATGAGAAAGAGGATACGCATCTTTCTTTGTCTTGGCATTAACTTTCCTGTAGTCTAGGCATAAGCGATTTTTGCCGGGCTTTCGCACTAAGACTACAGGAGAGCTCCATGCACTGTTACTTTCCTCGATAACTCCGAGTTTAAGCATGCGATCCAATTCTTCATAGAGCAGTTTCTGTACTGCTGGTGAAATCGGGTAATGACGCTGCTTAATGGGCTCAGCATCCCCTGTGTCGATGGTATGTACCTCTAGCGTGGTTTTTCCTAAGCCTTGTACAGCAGAGGAAGGAAACAGGCTAATGGCATCTTGTAACCTTTTTGATTGTTGTTCGGTCAGCACATGAGCATTACGGTCTGTCTCAATCGGGCAAGGAACTGAAGAGATTTCCGAGATCAACTGAGGAGCAATGTCAAATTCCTTCCAGAAGTCGATACCCAGGTACAGTTTCTGCTGCAGGGATGGAACCAGATACAGGGGAATTGTTTTCGTCCTCCCTTTGTAGGTTATCTCCACACAGATTTTGCCCACTATAGCCTGTTGCTTACCGTCAGCAGTCTTCACTTCGGAAGTAAGTTTCGAGAAGGTTTTGCCGAGTTTTCGAAGGAAGTCGTAGCCATCCGCACCTAGGCAGCTTATGCTAGCTCCACTATCGAGTAACCCTAGTAGTGGCTCTCCAAAGATGTGGACCGTAGCATAAGGACGGGGATCGTCTGAACTGCATAAGGTGGTTGCTTCTATGGCTTTGTACGCCTCCTTCTTTTCTCGAAACTTCTTCCTCAGCTTAGCCACTTTCTCGGAAACGACGGTGTTTTGACTTCCGAAAATCCTTTTTCGAACTTCCATATAGTTTTGAAGTCTTTCGTGCAGGGGTTTCAGCGGTCTTCTGGGAGTAACAGGTGGTGTAGATTCTGAAATGGTCTTCGGTTTTGTCAGGATCCTGACGGCTGGGACTGGAGGGATTGATGATGATTTGGGCAAGGTGTTGTTGTGTTGTGAAGAAGGAGTGGAAACGAGTTTCATTTGGACTCCGGGGTCTTCTCCAGAGAGCAATTCCCCCGGGGCTTCAAACTGCTCTTCGGTTCGTTTCCCGAGCAACGAGGACATTGAGGCGTGGTGGTGTTGTCCCATCCACACTTAAAACAGAAGAGGGCTCTCTGCGGGTCAGGGCATTTAACGAAGGAATGACCCTTACCCTTACAATTCCAACACGTGTAATTGCGAGAGTCCCTCTCCGTTTTCGGATGGAATGCCTCGAGCTCGGGAGAAAATTCCTCTTCCACCCTGTCTTCTACAACCAGCTCAGAAACTGCGCTTCTTCTTGTCGGGGGAACAGCTCCAGGTCTTGGTCTCAGAGCTCCGGCTTCACGGTCAAGGAGATATTTTTCGACTTTCCTGCAGACATGAACCATATGGGTCAGAGTCCGAGTGTCGTACGTGATGAGCAACATTCCCATCTGCCTTCTCACATTTGTCTTCAGCACTTCAATGATCTCCAGATCAGATTTGGGAATCCTTAGCATGCTGTTGAGCTTCTGGATGTCAGCATAGAAGTCATCGAAGGACTCGTTTTGACCCATATGCCTGTCGTACAGCTTCCTTGACAGCTCGGAGTCGGATTCCAAGCTCCGGAACTGCTCGATGAGGGCATCCCTGAGCGTCAGCCACGGAACTTCCGGATTACCCTTCAGGTAAACCCAGAACCATGTTTCCGCTTGTCCGGTAACAAAGTGGTGGAAATTTAGGACTATTTCGTCCCAAGAAGCTCTGTTACCGGTCTTCATCCTCTCCAGCCTGAACAAGAATTCGTCCACCGTCATCTTCTTCGGGTCGAATTTCAACCCCCACTTGTGGAAGTTGTGGTAGCGGGTGCCTGTAGAACGGGGTGGTGCATGGATCTGGTCATTCGGTTCGCTCAACGTGAGGTCATGTAACCGGCGCAGGAATTCATCCATATTGGAAGTGTCAGCTGCTGCATTCCGTTGAGGGGGAGGCTGCATCCGAGGGGGAGTTCTGCTCTGAGGAGGGGAGGAAGATCTTCGGACAGGCTCACGAGACGTCGAGAAATGGCTGGGTGCTTCACCTGGGTTCATTTGCCTGGAACCCTTGGCAACTGGTGTTGGTGCTGCCAGCGTCTCTCGAATGATGTTGGCCATTTCATCACGAAGAGCCGTCCTTGTTCTCTCCATCTCCCCAGAAAAGAACCGGAAATCTTCCGCGCGACTTGCCCCAACAGCAGCAGTGACCACTTCCTGGATGTACCCGGTGAGTTCCTCATCATTCCCTCCCAATGACTCACGTGCCCGTGGATTGGTTACCGGTTGACGCGACCTTGTCCCATGACCCTGAGCCAACAAGGATGCGGCTCCTTCACCAAGTGTTGCACCATCCGTTTCCTGTGGAGGCGGGGGTTGAGGTGTGTCTTGAGTGACACCTAAGTCCGCAAAGGAGTCGGTCAGGAATTGTGACCTCAGGACCTGGCTTCGCAAGGGAGCCTTACCCTTTGACCTTGTCACACGCTTACGCATTATTTTTTTTTTTTTTTTCACTTCACTACGAGTTAAAGAAAACGAAAATCCCAAAAGAAAGAAAGCAACAAAAAGGCAAAAGACCAAAGAATGAAAAGAAGATAATGAAGAAAGGTGAGAAAAAAAAAGAAGAAGAAAAGATAAAAGACAAGAGAAAAAGAAAGTAAGAATCAAAGAAAAGATTTAAAAGGAGGATTAAAAATTAAAACAAATATCTAAAATCAAATTAAAAATCAAATTGAAAAAAAATTATCAGGAAAAATTTTAAATTAAAAAAAAGTAAAAGCTAAATTTACACCGAACTTAAAAAAAAATTAAAAAAAAAATTAAAAATGAATACAAAAACCGAAACTAAAAGAATTAAAAAATGGAAAAAAAAATCTATAAAATAAAGAGATTGAAATTTAAACTAAAAAAAAAATCAACTTAAAACAAAACAAAATTTCAAAAAAAAAAAAAATCAAAATTAATAAAAAAGTACCAAATAGTTATTGAAAAAAAATCAAAAATAAATAAAAAAAAAAATCGCGAATCGAAATCACCAAATGAAAAAAAATTAAATATCGTAAAAAAAAATAAAAAACTTAAGTACCGAAACCAAAAAAAACTAAATAAAAAGAGATAGAAAAAAAAGATAGAGAATAAGAAAGAAGGAAAAAACAATATCATAAAAGGTTGAGGTAAAGATGACAACACCCGAAGCAATACGATCAGCAAGAGCAGGTACGAGTAAAGTACCCTCTATGAAATCACTGAAGTCCGATCAGGCTACAAGTAATTACACTGAGCCCACAATATGGTATTTTGGTTCTTGAACGTCCTTGTATGCCAGGGCTTGTGCTTGCATTGTCCAGCTGGCTTTCCCAGCCAAGCTGACAGCCAAGCATCAAGACTCTTGCGCAGCGAATCCAGAAAAAAAATACTTCCAAAAAATTACTTTCAAACAACTGAAGCTTGACTTGAAAAATAATCGCAAATCTTAGGATTTGAAAATAAAACAATGGTGAAAATAACTTGACGTAAGTCTGCTGCGGTAGGAAACGCAACTGCCTAAACCATGGTAGATTAACCTATTTAGCGGACGCTCCTACCACAGCTAGACAAGAAAAAAATAAAAATGATTATAAGGATTTTATTTGCTACAAGAACCATTCAAAAAACCAAAATACTATACGTGTACCCAGTACAATCACTAAGCAGAATCCTGATCGTACTTCCCCAAAATGATGTTAAAAGTTAGGACAAATTCGGGCCCCACGTTGGGCGCCACCTGTAACGAAACCCACTCGGTGTAAACCTCTCCTTTCCTTACTACCATTACAACCTCGGGCTACAGGCTCCCGGGGCTGATCCTGGCAGCAGAAAGGAGAGGGTGTCCAGGCCACGGTAGCTTGGCATGCTTGCGTACGCACGAACTAGCTCGCCGACGGGGGGGTTCTTGCTACCGCAGCACTGGACGGGGTTACGACTTCATGCCATAATATATGAAAATAAACAACAAAATGGAGACCCGAACTGTCCTTAGGTTGGGTAAAGTGATCCCTATAGAGGGGGAGGGTCATTGATGGTGTTGACCCTCGGAGGATTTGCCCACCCTTTGTATCCAACGGATACCACCTTGGCTACTACAACCTCCTATTTTTGTAGTAGCCCCTAACTCACCCTTTTTTGCTCCGCCTAACGCACTTTACTCCCGTGCGTCACCTTCACCTCGTTCCTAAGGTATTTAGCCGGCCATCCTAGCTAAATTTAAAAAAAAAGAAAACAACCGCCTTCCCAAGCAATATAAACACCACAGCCAACTGAAAATTCAGTCATGAAAATACCATTTTTTCTTTTTTTGAAACGTTATAAAGTCAAAGTTCTTTATTATAAATTCTCAAATTAAAATTAAAATTACCAAAAAAATTACAATTTATACATCAAATTTTAAAATACTATATAAAAAAAACTAAATAAAAAATTAAATAAAAATAAAATGAAAAATAAATAAAAAAATCAAATGAAAATTAAATAAAAGTTAAATATAAAAAGGAAATTAAATAAATTTTAAATTAAAAGGAAATTAAGTAAAAGAAATAAGAAAAAAGATAAGTGAATACAAAAAAATGGTGCATCTGGTAACCTATACCATAATTTGGGAATAATAAAAAAATCGTAAACCAAAATCAATAAATAAAAAAAAGAGTAAAAAAAATGAACTTACTTTGTTATATTTCTCTTTTTTTTTTTTTTTGTTTTACAAAATCTGTGGGCAGCCCCACTGTAGTGCACTACTCCGGGTCCTCCACCTGCAAGTAATCTTTTTTTGTTCTAAAGATCTATTAATTAATAATATTTTTTTTTTGTTTTTGGTTTAATCTTCCATTATTCACATTTGACCTATTATTCTTTTATTTTAACTTTTTAAATTAAATTGAGAAGTTTCATTTTAAATCTTATAATTAAACACTAATTTTGTTTATCACAACACGGAATCACACACTTGGTTCAGGGATTACACAAATAACAATCGGAGGCGATAAGGAGTAGGTAGGTATATAAAGTAGGTTGAGGTAGGTACACTGGGACACTATATATTTTTACAGGGAAAAATTTTGGGGGTGCTGCTCCGGCTGCTGCTGCTACTGCTGCTACTGCTACTACTGCTGCTACGGCTGCTGCTGATGATGATGATGCGGGATATGACAATTCTATATATGTATAATTTTTTTCTCTTTTTGGAGGCACGGGTCACAGGTAGGTTAATATATATATATTTTCCTTTTGGATGCACCGGGAGGCACGGGTAATTATAATATTTTACTTTTCGGATGCACCGGTCATAGGTAGGTATACATATATATATTTTTCTTTTAGGGGTCTCTCAGCACGGGTAGGTAGTTTCTATATATATATATATAACTTTTCCTTTGGAGGCACGGGGCACAGATAAGTATTTTTATGTATATATGTACATATGTATATATAACTTTTTAGAGACACGGGGCACAGGTAAGTAATGTATGTATTTATTATTAAAGCACGGGTAAGTATGGTATAAGTAGTTTTTTTTTTTTTTTTTTTCTCTTTTTTATAGGATGCACGATCACAGGTATAGGTATTTTTATATATAGATAAGTATATTTTTTTTTCTTTTATTTTGTAGGTACACTGCACAGGGCACAGGTAAGTATTTTAGTTTTGAGTAGGTATTTTCTTTTTTAGGATGCACACTGCACACTGCACAGGTAGGTACTGTCTGAAAAGGAACTTACACTCCACTTTTACAATCTTTTATTTGATCTATTTTTTTTTGATTTAGTTTATAATTTGAAATTAATAATTTTGTCACTTTATTCACTTTGAAATGATTAAATTTTTGTGAACCGAAATTCAAAGCAGACGATAGCATAAATGTTTCGGGGTGCACTTTGCTTTCTTTTCTTCGATCGTTAAGGTTCTTTTTATTTTTCG
Organism: Eupeodes latifasciatus; assembly: GCA_920104205.1. Taxonomy (NCBI): domain Eukaryota; kingdom Metazoa; phylum Arthropoda; class Insecta; order Diptera; family Syrphidae; genus Eupeodes; species Eupeodes latifasciatus. The sequence goes on from OV049924.1 coordinate 279,429,070, forward strand.
CGCTCGCCCGTATCACTCCCAATTATCAACTGAACTGCTTTTATTGCAAATGATCATTGTTTCCCATGGCCATAGTGATGCTCCGCCTCTTTTCCAGCACTTTTTTTGCAAATTTGTAGTTGACAGTTTTTTGGCCAACGGTCCTTTCATGAGTTCACTGGGCTCTAGCGGAGGTCTAGGCAGTGGTCTGATTAAAGAACGGAGCATCATATGGCCTGATGGATGAGGTGTTATTAATATGTTATGGTTTTGCGATCGTGCAGTTAGGTTGATATTTGGGTTTTAACAGTCACGAGCGGCGAATTAGACCCATTTATAATTATTATTATTATTATTATTATTATTATTATTATTATTATTATTATTATTATTATTATTATTATTATTATTATTATTATTATTATTATTATTATTATTATTATTATTATTATTAATATTATTATAAGTATGATTATTATTAGTAGGTACTATTATTAGTAGCCAGAAGAATATTATTAGGTGGTATTATTTTTATAAGTAGGTATTATTATTATTTGTAGGTATTATGGTTATTAGTGTATTATTATTAGGAGTAGTGTTATTGGTTGATTATTGTTATTCTTTTTATTATTATGATTAATATTATATTGTTTTTATTATTATGGATTATTAGGATTATTATTATGTATTATTAGTATTATTAGTATTATGTTATTTTAAGTTATGCTATTATTATTTTATTATTATTATTATTATTTTAGGTTTCCTACAATAGAAGGAATCGTTGAGCTCTGTGCAATCTTTATATGCACTCGATGTTGTTTCTTATCTCTTGTTTTACTTATTGTAGGTATTCACATATATATATTTCACTTCCGCGAATTAATTTTAACTTATAACTCGGTTCGCGTGGCGATACTTTGAATTAAAACGTTAATTTTTTTTACTTCGAACTACCAATTTAGAAAAATTGAATTAATGGTAAAATAAAATGAAATTACGTTAAATAGAAACGAATAAAAAAAATTTGATTTTTGGTTTTGGTGGGGACTCGAACCCTGGACCTCTGCTTGGAGCCTATGAATTGAGCGACGGCTTTTTTTTTTTTTTTTTTTTTTTTCCAAATTCATTTTTATTAATTCAATCTTAAATCTATCTTAAAGCTAGACAAAAATTCATAAAACTAACCTAATTAACCATAACTTACAACTAACTTACTGGTCCCATACGGACACTCTAAGTTAAACAATAATACTTAATGCTAATGCCTTTCGGCCCTAAGATCTATTTAACTTCAATTCCATTTTATTTATTTTTTTATTCATTAGAAAATTTCAAAAAAACTAATATCAATATCCTTTTTTATTTTTACTTAAAAACTACTTAAAATAAGGTCCTTAATATAAAACTTAAAGCTAACTAAAACTACCTATTCTACCTATAAACTACTTAAAACTAGAATAACCACAGCAGCAAATCCAATTATCTAACGTTTTTTGTTTTTCATATTTTGTTGTCTTTTTTTTTTATTTTTTTTTTATTCCATGTTTTTTTTGTATTTTTTGTATTTTTTTTTTGTGCCACCATGCCTATTCTACTTAAAAACTAAACCCTAAAACTATAAAACAAGTATGTAAGCCGGCCATGGCTTAAAACCTCATCCCGACTACCCACTATCAAGTGCCGATTGAAGCCACCAAAACTGGTTCTCCTGCTTCACCCTATCAGTTCGGTCCCGTTCGGACACAGCCCTACTGAACCGAAGGAGCTCTGCTCCGCCTTGTGCCATGACGTCCCGATTGTACAGGAGTCGCCTATCTACGGTTCGTCGTCTGACGTGGTAGATTAGCGGAACTGCCAATCCATCCTGTATCAGACCGCATCTATCTAAAAAGAGGAATGCCTCTGGTGGAATGAAGCCACTCAAACGTGCACTTTCAAAATACTCGTCGTTCGGATAGAACGCCCCGAAAATTAAATTGTTGGTCGAAGACATAGCTCTTGCAATGTGACCTCGGACGAGTTTTATCACGAAATTGTCAATTCTGTTGATTCGAGCCCCATTGTATAGGACCTCGTTGGAATAGTAATGCACATAAGAAGATTCGGCTGTTCTGTATAAGCCGGTACAGCGTCGTAAACACTGCCGCTCGAACACCCGAAACTTCTCCATCTGGGAAGGGGCAACGTTGAACCACACAGGACAACCATAAACAATCATCGGCCGTATGAGGGCCATGTAGCAAATTACCTTCACTCTGGGGTCAGGCCGACTGCTAAAAAACAGACGTTTCGTCAGAGCGAAGGCTCCTCTGGCCCTGGTCAGAGCAGCATTTATGTGTCGGTCGAAATATAAATACTGATCTAACCAGATACCGAGGTACTTCACTACACTTTTGCTCGCTAATGGCTTCCCGTGAAGATCAACGATGACCATCTTGCGCCAATTCTTGCACGTATCCCTCGTGGCCCTAGCCAACGGAGTCCGGAACAGAATTGTCTCTGACTTCTGGACATTTATTTTCAGTTTCCAGTCGTCGCAATATCGCTGAATCTTGTCGAAATCACGCTGCAAGAGAATTCTAATAACCTCAACCTTTCGGGCCGTTCTGTACGCAATTAGATCGTCGGCATACGCAATTGCCTTTGTAAGACTACCTATCAGATCGCTGGTGTAAATGCTGAAGAGAATCGGCGAATTCACCGCTCCCTGTTGAAGACCATTTTTAATTAAGAATGTTGTGGTAGAAGTTACGTTGCCACTTTTGACAACAAACTTTCTACCGTTAAGCATATCATAAAGCATATACAACAATGGTTTGCTTATGCCAAGCCTGCTCAGTTTTAGGCAAAGACCCTCTTATCATACGGTGTCAAAGGCCTTTTCCAAATCAACCAGAACAGCACCTGTGCATTGTTGTGTTGTTTTATTCCATTGGATGTCAGAAACGAGTTTAGACGCAGCATGAATTGTGTCATGACCCGCCTTGAACCCGAACTGTTTATCCGGAATTATTTTGTCGTCGGCAGCCCACTTAGTCAGAGCCCTATTGATGATCTTTTCGAAAACTTTGCTGATACTAGGAAGAAGACTTATCGACCGAAGATTTGACGGGTTGGAGTTGTCCTTTCCCTTTTTCGGGAGAGGATGAACCTCAGCGGTCTTCCACTGCACTGGATAATATGCATTACCTATTCAGTGCATTGTTAAAGAGTGTGGTGTAAATGTCGATTGCCTCCATCGGTAAATGTCTTAGTACAACGTTGGATATACCATCGACACCTGCTGACTTTTTATTTTTTATTGAGTTGAAGATGAGCTGAAGATCAACCTTCGTCACTAACAAGGGACTTGGTCCCGTTTGCTCGGCGATTATGGCATTTGCCAAGGAATCGTCATCGAACCGCATAAAACCGCGGTTCTCAGATCGCCAATGTGTTATATCATTTCGAAGGTAAAAGTGATTAAGTAGGGCTCTGTTTTCCAGGTCGTGGTTGGGGCGAATGCTAACATTCACCTTGTACACTTGCTGGAAAGCAGCTCCCACCGCCTCCACTTTTTCCTTCGGATCTTTAATTATATAAAAGTCACCGTCAAAGATGGCTTCTTCTGGATCTATTTGCGCTGTCATGAGTACGTCTCTGTTCTCTTCAGTTCTTTGGAGTTTCAGACACGGAAGGTCATTGTCGTTCTTTTTCCTAAATATCTTGTTGATTTTAGGGAACATACCAGGGTCACTGGAATTAACTGACCGGATCTTGCGGTCCCAGTACTTGTTAATTGATAACCTGTAGTTCTCCTTAATCAACAGATTGACATTTTTTATTGACGACTTCAGTGTCCTAACCTCCAAGTCGTGTGGGTCTGTAAATCGTCTGTACAAGTTTTTGAGTCTTGTCAGTAAGCCACTCTTGTGCTTACGTAGTGCGTCAATAGTCGCGTTTCTGTAAGCGTCCATTTGGTCCCGTTCTTTGTACTTTGGTATTGTCCTTTCCATCGTTCGTTTTATTGTTTCGTCCATCTGTTGTAAATGTTGGTCAATTTCTGTATTTGTCAGGTTTCTGTTGTTTGGTGGGGCTAAGTCACTCAAACGAAGTTCTCTCGCTAAGGCGTTGGTGAAACGAGGCCAACGCATCTTACTGTAATTGTAAGAATGCGTTGCAACGTATTCCTCCAACTCCACGCGTTCGTTCGGAATCTGTATTACAGCAGCCAGTCCGCAGTGATCACTGTCGTACTCGACTGTCTGTAAGCAGTTTCGAGGGTGATTACCCACTTTGTCTGTTACTGTCAGTCTGGTGTCGTACAGCAAAAGATCCAGAAAGGAGCCGGTTCTTGGATACGATGGCTTTTCAGTAGCCAGCAGGTCGACGCCATATTCAACGCTGTAAAGATTCATCAAATTAAAAAGATGGTTACCTCTGGGATTACTATGTTGATTTCCCCAATCTTCATGTTTTGCGTTCAAATCACCGGCCAAGATGAAATAGTTTTCTTCCAAGCTCAGTTTCAGTTCCCTAAAAAGAATCTCGAGCTCTGAAGCAAAGTAAGTAACCTGCGGAGCTCCAGCCGCATAAGCCGCAATCATATACATCCGCTTCCCTTGAGTGAGAGAGATGCATACAACGCAAACTTCTAGCGTCTTGAGCTTTCGCAATTCATTGTTGTATATGACTTTATAATTAATGCCTTTTCGTATAAAGAGAGCGACACCGCCCCCTTGAGTGGAGTCGGGCCGGTCTCTTCTTACGATATTGTAATTTTTATGAGTCAATTTGTGTTTGTGGTTTAGCTTGGTTTCGCTAGCCATAAACACATCGGGACTGTAGTCTTTCAACAATTGGAACATATTGGCTCTTCGTTCAATCCTAATCAGTGAATTTACATTCACAGCTAGGACTTTTAGGCGCGTCTCCGGCAGCGCGCCCATTATGGTCTAAATTGCGCCAGGCCAGGCAACAAAGAGTAGAGATGATCTACCCTTTTGCCTTGCTCCTTTATCTGACTTTGCAGCCCTGTAAGTTGACCTTGAATGCTCAACAACAAGGCTACAATGTCAGGCTGCACCTCTGGTGCCTTAGGGACAGGGTCTAAACGGCGTGTTAACCAATTCAGCTATCTTTTCTATTGATTAATCGTTGATTGATAATTTATTAGTTTTCTACCAGGTAACTTAATAACCTGGTAATCCTGTTTAACGATAATTAGCTCCCAACTAATTTTCTGATCGCCTGTTATCGATAAGCCACTTCAAGTCCCTAAGGACCAGTAGAGGGAATTTTAGGCTTTCCAAATTCAATGAGGGAAAATGCCTGTTTTTAAAAAATATCATTTTAACAAAAAAAAAAAAAAAAAAAAAACTACAAATTTTCACTTCCGGTTTCTTACCTCACTTTCTTTTTTTGTAGAACTACTTTTTTTTCAATATATGTATATTCTATGATGGACGTATACCGTCTTTTCCTTTTTTTTTTAATTTTAAATTCGATTTAGATTTAAACTTCTATATGGTCTCTTCTATATATGTATATAGATTCAAATTTTAACTTTAAAAACTGAATAACTTGTCGTTGCTATGGTCCAAAGGAAAAAGACTTAACTAGTCTTTTGAACAATGGAACCATGTACCTCGGAACCCTCGAAAGCTCGCTGTTATTCCTTTGTTCCTGACTCATACCTACAAAGGTCTTTGTTCCCAGGCTCATACAAAAAACCATATTTTCAGTTAAAACGTTTTTCCTGCATAGTGTGAGTTTTTCTCATTCTTACTTTCTACTGAGAGAAAGTTTTCTAATTAAAATCTTTCCAATGACTTATGCTCTGAGCTTGCTAACTTGGCAACATTCTCACAATTTCTCTAAGTGTGTTGCTAAAGTTCCTACTTTAAAATCTACTACATTTTTCTATCTTCCGCATCCCTATTCCGAATTTCCTAATCCCTACCTTGTCAACTTGACAGCTCAATTATTTTTCTAGAATGTCAACAAAACAACTAGCTTACTTCGAGCATTTTGGTCTATTTTATTTATACATCGAATAATTTATTTATTTCTTTATAAAAAATGAAATCGGTTACATGAACTAAGCTACTTATTGGTGCCAAAAAAAAAATAAATGTCATCATTGAATTTTAAAAGATATTCACCCTTATTGCGGTAGTCGTTGAACGACATATCAAAACACGACATAAGAATTTGAAATTACGTATGGCGTTTAATGTCAATTGGCGTTTTTGTTTATGTGGAATGCATTCATTTAGTGACATTTGTCTTAATACAGTTATTTTTCGTATTATGTAAGTCGTTTTGAAAACAACAACGTCTCTTAAAAAGCCAAATTTCGAAGTTCACAAAATTGCAAACGACACGGAGCTTAAATTGATCTCAAAATGTAGGTTTTCTTCTTTTGTTTTTTATAATTCTTATACAAAGTTTTTTAGGGTAAAAGTTACGAGTCAAAAACAAATGAAACGCCTTGTTGAGCTGATGGAGGCAAATGAAAACCTCGCAAAAAATTTTAAAAGAGGTGCAATCGCAAATCAAGAAACAAAGTTGGGGTGGGAGTCCTTGGCAAAGGAGCTAAATTGCATTGGAATGGCAGAAAGTAAGAAATTGTTAAACTTTTGATTAAAGAATTAAAATGCTTTTTTAGGTTTGGTTTGACGCCAAATTCAAGGTCAAACAAAAGCTGATATTCAACAAAAAAGAAATCGAAGCCACAGGTGGAGGAGGTTTCAAACAAAAATGTTTGAATGACGTTCAGGAAGCGATTGCAAGGCTTTTGTCATTGCATGATATTGTTAATCCAACCGGATATGTGGCAGGTGGTTCATATGATTTTGCGTCTCATAAACTGGTTCTCTGTTCGTCCACATCAACCAAAGGAATCATCGCTTCAACTTTAAACGACGCCGACGATCTAATTTCGGGGAAATTCGGAAGAGACAACTGGATACAGAGGAGAGAAAAATTAATCTTATGGAAACAAACAACAATTAAATTCAATTTTGTTATTACTATTAATAAATTATTTAAATTTTATTGAAGTAGAGTATTTTTAAGATCGTTCGCTAAAATAAAATTTATGAAATGCAATTCAAAATTTGGTTTCGTATTCGAACAGCAGTTTGGTCATCATTGTAAAGTGAATTATCTTCATCTAGACTTAGAGAAGGCTCAGCATCAATCAGTACTAGATCTTTAGGAAGCTCCGATTTGTAATAAATACAAATGTTGTGCAAAGCTGCACAGGTGTTCACAATCTGCGTTGCTTTTTGCGGAGAATAGTGTAATTGTGTTGCAGCGAGGAGACAGCGGAATCGATTTTTCAACACTCCTATCGATCTTTCGATGATATTTCTCGTTTTTGAGTGTTTGGTGTTGAAAAGACTTTGCCTGCTACCTACTTCTGGTGATCTAAAAGGAGTAATGAGGAATGGCTCCAGAGGGTACCCCGCATCACCTAAAATGTAGTAAAACAAGTTTCTCTTGTAAATTATTATCACATTATGACATACCCAGTAGCCATGTACTTCTTTCTCCCCCGTCATATTTCCTTTGCATAGTACCCCTTAGCTTGAGTTCCAAACCAGTGAGTCATGACTTGCTCCAACATGTCTTGCATCTGCGTATCTATATGCGCATCCGATGATCATAAACCAAACCTTAAATATTTTTAAGTTTAGGTGTGACAAAATTATATTGATGCAAGCTTACTAGCCTAACGTTAAGACTAAAATAACCTTTTCTGTTGTAGTACATATGTTGATCTGCTTTTTTCGGTGCCAAAATTTGGATATGGGTCCCATCGACTGCGCCAATAATACCAGGAATTCCAGCCTGCTGGAAAAAGTGTAATTTAGCTTCAATTTTGTCTTCCTCGGCGAGTTCCATCTTTATCCATAATGGACACAGATATTCCTCAAGAAAATTTATCACTTCCTTAAGAATGATGCTAAATGTAGGCTGTGCTAGTCCCAAATTAAAATCATTCCCAACGCCTTTTTGGTAACCTCCCTCAGCAAGAAACCTTAAGGTGGCCGCTAATTTTAAAATATTCGGTACTGAGACAGAACGTCTCTCAGGAAAATTACTTTCCATCAAGTTTAAAATATATAGAAAAGCTTCTTTATTGAGTCGCAAATACATTTTAAACCTGGAAAATATTTTAAATATTGAAGTTCCAGTAAAAATTTTGTGAGCACAACTACGAGTACTTTGAATCAGGCAAATCCATTGGGTTAGCTGTGGATCGAATCCATCGCCTCTGCAAAACTAAATCTTTCTTTCTTCGTTTTTCTTCTTGCTGCTCGTCGTCCTCACTGCTGCTCCATGAAAAATAGCTGGCCACACTATACATTCTTTTAAGAATTTGTATTTGTAAACAAAAATTTCACAAAATAACAAAAACAAAATTAAATTAATTAAAATGTCTGTGTCAAAATGTCAGCTATTTAAGTGGATCGCATTTGGAACTTAATAGCGACGAGAAGTCTGGCGTTTAAGCTACGCAATACCGATTTAAAAACGACACGACTACAAAAACGACAATTGGCGTTTTAGTAAAACGACTATCGCAATAAGGGTGATTATTGTACAAAAGTTTGCCTAAAAAATGCTGTTATTCAAAGGTTTGATTAAAAATAACTCAAAATATATAAATCATAGAAATGTAGTTTTACTTTCATTTGAAAGATATTTTTGACACCTTTATTTTAATACCTTTTTGATTTTCCTAGCTTTTCTGTATCCAAAGATATTAGCATTTATGTCGAAAAAGTGCTGATTTTTAATGGTTGGACATTTCGAACTTCAATCTCAAATATCTCGGATCTCCCATGAGTTATCGACAAAATATTTTTGCAGACATATCCGGCTTAGAACAACCTTTAATTTGATACCAAATTCATTGGTGTACACTCCGGGCCGAAAATGAGCATACCCCTTTATTTGGTCTTTTAGTATTTGTTGGATCAACATTTTTTAAATTATGTTTTCTGTAATATGTTTCGTTTTTGTGTCGTAAATGTTTATAATTTCTAATGTAGCCTTCATTTCGTTTTTCATGATAATTTTCCCTAGATACATTCCTTTTTTTTATTATTTTGTCCTTTTTAGCTTGTATTCTGTTTTTTAAATTTATTTGATTCGTCTTTTCTGCTGAATTTGGACTCATACCCAATGTTGAATGGTATCTATTATTATATATCTGAATGGCTTTTTGGATTTTACGATTAGTAGAAATGTCCTTGTTTTTAATCGTCAGTAAGATTTCTAATAACGTTGAGTGCAATCTCTCTATATCCGAGTTTCCAGTATGTGAATTTGGTTTGGTCATATGCATTTCTATTCCTTCTTCTCTAAAGTATTCCTTAATATTTTCTGAATTGAATTCATTATCACAGATAATTTTTCTAGGTTTCCCGAATTTACTCAGTTGTTCTTCAATGCATTCCAACTTAATTGTCCAATTCTTACTACTTAAATTGTAACCATAAGCTTTTTCAGTCAGTTTGTCAATAAATGTCAGGTATGTTAATTTATTAAAATGGTAAACATCCATGTGCAAAATGTCATTACCTTTAAGTGGAGTTTCTGTTAGTTTGAACTTAGGTCTTATTGGTTTTCTGTCGTATTTACCTTCTTGACAAGTCTGACAATTCCCTATAACTCTCGAAATTTCTCTTATAAGTTTTGGAAAGTATATTTTGTTTTTTAATTTGTGATGTTTCTACTATACCTGAATGATTACTCTCTTCGATGTGATACAAGGATATTTGTCTATGAGCATCTTCAACTTTTTCTAAGTCTCTTGCTCTCTGTGTCAGTTTGTAGAATTTTACTTGTTTGTCATGTCCATACATTTTAATTAATTAATTATTTAATTAAAGTAACTAATTTTGAACTTTATTATATTCAGTATCTTCTACTTCTGAATAAATTCCTATTGTACCTGATTTAATAGTTCTTTTAAATAAATCTGTCCAGTATTTGTCATCTTTTGTCATATCTACCTCAATTATTGTTTTAGTGTGTTGTACTTTTCTGCAAAATATCGGCAAAGTTGAGGGCAACCATGGTCTCATCAACCACAGGTGTACCTAGCCTTTATTTTGCAAAAGCAACAAAAGCAGGTGATCGAGATCGAGAACGAGTTCTTTCGACAAGGTCGAAAATGCCGGCGGATGAGCCGAAGAAGTATGAGGTCAGGCGGACCCTTACTTAAACATCAACAACAATAACAGCATACTTTCTTATTTTAACGTAGATTAACTAAAATGAACATTTAACCACTTATGTACAAAATGGGTTTTTAACGCCGCGTTTTAAAGTAGCTTAATTTAACATTTGGTACGAAATTCACACCTCGAACCTCGCGCGTAATTAATAGTAATAGGAAAATGCCTAGTTTAGACTTCTTCTCGATTTTTGTTTTTCTTTGAACTTTCTCGAAAAATAAGAATAGTTGGGAAGGGGTCTGAACTCGCCATTATGTTTCGGCAAGTTTTGGAAACTCATCCAACAACTTGTCGAAACCGTGATTGTGTGTGTGAAAGCAAAGTTTCGCTGAGAGTCAAAAACGGTGGCTTTCCTGATGAGCGTTAAGCTTCCAGGAAGCCGTGATGCTGTGACCGACAATCACGAAAACGAATGCTTGTGTTGGATGAATGTGTGTGTGACTGGAATGGTCGAGGGAGGAAAAATTAGTTTTGGGAATTAGCTTGGAAGGCACTCTTGATAGAGCCCTACAAGCGATAAGTGATATAGAAGGAAGTTTCGAGGAATTTTGAAAAAGAAAAAGGAAAAGATTGAGAAGAACGTTATAAAATCAGGAAATCGAGGAAATTAGGAGGAAAAATAAGATTCGAGAATCGAGGTGTGAGGATCGGGAATAAGAGGATAAATAGGAAGAAAAAAAAAGGATAAGTAGTTCATTTTTTTCCTTTGTTGTTTTGAATATACATATATGTATGTCGGGACGCGTCCGGTCTTAAAACCCCATTTTCTTTTGCCATTTTCTTTTGTTATTTGCTTTTTTTATTATTTCATTTCATTTGTAATTTTAACTTTTAAATTGAAAACATTTTGGGTTTTAGTCCAGGGATCTTCAATTCCACGGTTTCCCAAAGAAATAAATATTAAATTTAAAAACCAAGCGTTCGTGGTTATTTTTTTAATCGCTTCACTCATCATAAGAGTTTTGGAATTTTCTTCTTCGGTTTGTTAAAAAAAATTCCTGGCGCCCATTTCCTTGCATCGTACCCCACTGTTGGTACTTGCAATAAAATAGTTTCAATTGTAACAATTTGATCGATTTTATAAAAATAAGATTCGAGAATCGAGGTGTGAGGATCGGGAATAAGAGGATAAATAGGAAGAAAAAAAAAAGGATAATTAGTTCATTTTTTTCCTTTGTTGTTTTGAATATACATATATGTACGTCGGGACGCGTCCGGTGTTAAAAGCCCATTTTCTTTTGCCATTTTCTTTTGTTATTTGCTTTTTTTATTATTTCATTTCATTTGTAATTTTAACTTTTAAATTGAAAACATTTTGGGTTTTAGTCCAGGGATCTTCAATCCCACGGTTTCCCGAAGAAATAAATATTAAATTTAAAACCAAGCGTTCGTGGTTATTTTTTTAATCGCTTCACTCATCATAAGAGTTTTGGAATTTTCTTCTTCGGTTTGTTAAAAAAAATTCCTGGCGCCCATTTCTTTGCATCGTACCCCACTGTTGGTACTTGCAATAAAATAGTTTCAATTGTAACAATTTGATTGATTTTATAAATCAACATTGTTATAATTTATAAAATTCTTCCAAATAGAACCCAACCCAGCTGAGCAGCCGCGGTTACAGCTTCGTCAACGAGCTGTATTGTTGCACTTTTTTTTCTCTCTCTTCTTTGTGTCGCATTCGTGCTCGGTTGAGTGCGAGTTGCTCGAATCGTTGCGTACGTCGTCGTTCGTCGCTACGCAGCCGTCGTAGGTTTAGTTTGTTTTTAGTTTAGTTTTGTTTTCATAATTTGTTTCAAATAATTATCAATAATAAATAATATAATACCTCTTCGCGGTTAAGATAAAAAAGTGTAACAAATTGGCGCCCAACGTGGGGCTAAGTGGAAGGATTTCGGTAGTAGTTTTGTATCGTGTTTTTTCCTATATATTGTTTAAAAAAAAAAGAACATCTAATTCGGCTTGTTTTTTTATAGGTATTACAATAAAGGTGTTTATATACAGAAGTGATTTTTGGAGGTGTTTTGTTCCTGCTAGGGAGAAACAGAAAGGAAGAAATTGACCGTGGTTTTTTTTTGGATAAATTGGTCAAGGGAGTGCTTTTGGTTTCGTGCAAAATACATAGGAATTTTTGTATACAATTTTCATCGAGGGAGTTTACAAAGCGAAAACAAAAATCGCAAGTATACCTTTTAATTTGTGCAGTGTTAACTCGTTTTTTATTATTATTGATATTCTGTGTGGTGGTTCTGTTATTAGTTAAATTGTTTTTTTCTTTTTTGATTATTTATATTTAAATAATTTATTTCGGTCGACATTTTGTATTCTTAATTTTTTGTTGTTCTCTCTCTTTTTTGTGTGAGAGAGAGTTTTATCGCAAGCGATTTTCAATTTTCGAGTGACTAATTGTATGATAGTTTTTACTTTTGGAGTGTTTTTTTCTTGAGTGTAAGTTAATCTGGCAATTTTTAAAGATTTTGAGTGAAAGTTAATTTTTAAATTTTCAAATAGTGAGTGTAGTTAGTTCGAGTTGGTGTGACCATCCCAATTTTTTTTGATTACATTTAGAATTTGTTAGGAAATAATTTTGTAACCTTTTTTTTATTTTTAACTTTTTTTAATTAATAAAAATAAATCAATTAAATAATTAGAATTTTTAGTTTAGGATTGCCAAGTAGTTTTGTTTTATATTTTTTTTAAATAATTTTGTTTGAAAGTTTTTTTTTTGTGTTAGTTAAAATGAATATTGGTAGATTAGCTCAGGACGAACTGGCCTACGAGATGAAGGTCAGGGGATTGAAAGTAGGGACAGTTGAGGAAATGCGAAAAACATTGAGGTCATCGAGGTTACTCGTTAAGAGGAACTCGATGGAAGTCAGTTTAGTTTACCCCTTCACTTATGAAGAGGATGTTGAGGCAATAGGAGCTAAAATTGAGGAGATTAGGGTCCTTCTTAAAGTACCTCCGAAGAATCCAAAGTCTTCGGAGTATATTAAGATAGTGACAAAGATTGAGTGGTGTATAGGCAGGTTAGCTAGGACACCTTGTGAGGCCGAAGATGAAGAAGATGAAGTTAGTTCACTTCGGAACAAGGTTTTGTGTTTGCTAGGAGATCTCACCGGTGACAGTGAGAATAGTGATAGGGAGGAGGAGTTAAACAAGGAAAAGACTCCGATTAAGATTCAAACCCAACTTCAGACACAAGTTGGTCAGACCCTAGGTGTTGGTTCGCGGTCTGCGTTAGGGACAGAGACGTTGGCTGAGCCAAGAGTTGGTGTCAGTAGTCCTGCAGTAGGGAACATTTCTGTTAGGGCTCCGTTAGAAAGTAGGCTGGATAGGGTCGATGGGTTTTCTGAACGAGTGGTCGTTCAGCAAAAACACATTGAACGTATAGGGAAGTGGGGGGTGAAGTTTACTGGTGACTCAGGTGGAGCATCAGTAAATTCATTCCTAGAAAGAGTGGAGGAACTTCGTTTGGCTAACGATGTTCCTGAAAACCACCTTTTTAAATCCGCTTCGGAGCTATTGGCTGGTAGGGAACTTTTGTGGTTTAGGTCGGTTAGGGAAGATTTGGAGGGTTGGCAGGAATTCGTCAAGGAACTCAAAGCGGAGTTCCTTCCTGCGAATTACGATGATCTCTTGTTGGAGGAGATTAATCGGCGTTCGCAGGGAAAGGAAGAAACTTTCGGCGCATATCTGACCACGATGAGGACATTGTTTCGAAGATTATCGGAACCTTTGTCAGAGGGAAGGATGCTTTCTATATTGAGGAAAAATGTAGATCCATTTTATCAGGTGCAGATAGCTAGTGCCAAACCAAAGACGGTTAAGGAACTAGGGAATTAGACACCCTTAAGGTGAATGTTGATAGTTTTACCCCACCTTCTAGAAGCAAACATTTGTTGGAACCGGAGTGCGGTTATCAACCTAGTTCGTCTGGACAACACCGAGTAGCGGCTGTTGCTCCAGTTTCTGAAAATCCGTTTAGGTCGGTTAGGTGTTATAATTGTAACAAGGAAGGGCACATAGCTTCAAAATGTAACGTTCAGAAACGTTGCTTCGGTTGCGGAGCTGTAGGAGTATATCGTAGGGACTGTAGGTGTTCGGGAAATGGGGATCGGGCCCTTGTGTCAGCAGGACAAGGAGTCCGTCGGCGTTAGAAAGGTCGTCTGCTGACGATCAGCGTGTAGGAGTTCATCTGAGTTTCACATTAGCGGCAAATGGTAGGGACACTAGACCATATTTAGGAGTTAGGGTTTATGGAATCAAGTTTTTGGGATTGCTTGATTCAGGAGCCTCCCGTACCATTGTGGGTGGTGACGGGTGGAAAATTTTTAAAGAGTTAGGGCTTAGGTTAGGAAAGAGTAGTGTTGGGTCAGTAGCGTTAGCAGATGGAACAGGTGTAGGTGTAGCTGGATCTGTTTCTCTACCAGTTGAGGTTGAGAACAAATCCTTTTTGATAGAATGTCTGGTCATTCCGAACCTTCCAAACCAGTTGATCTTGGGTGCCGATTTTTGGGCACTATCGGGCATAGTCCCGGATTTGAGATCAGGGGTGTGGAATTTTTCTAGCCAAGAGAGATTGGCCTCGATGACAGACATGGTAGCTATTAGGGAAAAATCGGATTTGAACGATTCGGAAAATAGGAAGTTAGAACAAGTGTTAGGAGAACTTTTTAAAGCAATGACCGAGGGTTTAGGGTGCACCAACTTACTTAGTTGAGCACAAGATTAGGACGTCTGCAGAACCGATAAAGCAAATGTATTACCCTGTTTCGCCAGCGATTCAAAAACATATCGATCAGGAGCTCCAGGAGATGTTGGAAGCTGGAGTGATCGAGAAGTCGAAGAGTCCTTGGGCATCGCCGATTCTTCTGGTTAAGAAGAAAGATGGCAGTTATCGGTTCTGTGTTGACTATAGGAAGTTAAACGAGGTTACTGATAGAGATGCTTATCCACTACCATTTTATTTCAGCGATTTTAGACAAGCTTCGAAACGCGAAGTACTTGTCTTCGTTAGATATTAAATCTGCTTATTGGCAGATTCCAATGGAGAAAGAAACGTGCAAGTACACAGCCTTTACCGTACCAGGGCGTGGCCTGTTTCAATTTTGCAGGATGCCATTCGGCTTGCACAATTCCCCGGCAACTTGGCAAAGGTTTATTGACGACGTTTTAGGTCCTGACTTAGAACCGTTCGTCTTTGTGTACTTGGATGACATTATCATCGTCACCGATTCTTTCGAAAAACACTTAGAAATTTTAAAAGAAGTTTTTAAAAGGTTAGGAGAAGCGGGTTTAAAAGTAGGTAGGGAAAAGTGTAATTTCTGTAGGCCTTCTTTAAAATTTCTAGGGTATGTAGTTGATAGGAACGGGCTTAATGTTGACCAGGAAAAAGTGGAAAGCATGATTAGGATTCCTGCACCGAAAAATGTGAAGGAAATTAGGAGTTTTGTAGGGACAATTTCGTGGTACCGTAGGTTTGTGCCAAACTTCGCAATTTTAGTTAGGCCTCTTGCCGATCTCTTAAAGAAAGGTAAGAAATTTGAGTGGACCCAAGAATGTGAGGAGAGTTTTAGGAAAGCCAAAGAGTGTTTGGTTACGGCACCGATTCTGACATGTCCGGATTTTTCAAGGCCGTTTGTTGTACAAACAGATGCGTCGGACTATGGTATCGGGCCGTATTATCTCAGGAGTTTGAGGATGGCGAAAAAGCCATTTGTTATTTAAGTCGGTCATTGAATAGGAATGAAAGGAACTACTCTACGACCGAAAAGGAATGTTTAGCGGTCCTTTGGGCGATCGAAAAGTTGCGGCCGTATCTCGAAGGTATTCGATTTACAGTCGTAACTGATCATCACTCTTTGGTCTGGCTAAGCAACCTTAAGGACCCGCAGAGTAGATTAGCTCGTTGGGCCATTCGGCTCCAACAATTCGATTTCAAGATCATCCATAGAAAGGGCAAAGAACATGTCGTTCCTGATATGTTGTCGCGAGGAGTTCCAGAAGTAGCTGGTGTCTCTGAGGCGGATTCGGACCCTTGGGTGATTAAAATGAAATCGCAGGTAGAAAAGAGCCCGTTAGAATACCCATCTTGGCGAGTCGAGAATGGGCGGCTCTATAAACATGTCAGGTTGAACCATATAATCGTTCATGATATTGGTGAGGACTGGAAGTTAGTGTTAGGGAAAAGTGATAGGACGAGAATTCTTAACGAGTGCCATGATGCTCCGCTTTCAGGACACATGGGCGTTAAGAAAACTTTTGCTAGGATAGCAGAAAAATATTACTGGCCCAAAATGAGGAGTGATATTACGAGGTATGTTAGGAATTGTAAAATTTGCCAAAGCGTGAAACGAGTGAATGAAAAACCAGCTGGTCTAATGACCGAACGAGTAGGCAATTCCCAACCGTGGGAAGTGATTTGCGTGGACTTGGTGGGTCCGTAACCTAAATCGTCGCGAGGATTCGTATATATTTTAACGGTCGTCGACTATTTTACGAAATTCCCTTTGTTGTTCGCGTTACGGTCCGCAACGGCGAAAGCGGTACGTCGGGAGTTGGAAGAAAACGTGTTTCTTCTTTTCGGGATTCCTAAGTGGATCGTCGGTGACAACGGTCCCCAGTTCCGTGGCAAGGAACTGAAAACGCTTAGCGAAGCGTACGGGTCACAACTTCGGTTTACGGCGAATTATCATCCGCAAGCGAATCCGGCGGAACGGATTAATCAAGTTATTAAGACTACGCTCCGGGCGTATGTTTCGGAAAACCAGCGGAGTTGGGATTCGCAATTGGCAAAAGTGGCCTGTGCAATCCGAACTTCACAACATGAGGTTTTAGGTGTGTCGCCATACTTCGCAAATTTCGGTAGGAACATGGTAACTAGTGGCCATGAAGTAGGAATTAGGGATAGCGATAGGGACCAGGATAGAACGGAAATTGATAGGCAGTTTCGGAAACTGAGGGAGGACATAGCTAGGAAGTTGGAAGAAGCGGGAGAGAAGGCTGCTAAGACTTATAATTTACGTAGGAGGGACGCGCAATATAACACGGGTGATCTCGTTTGGCGTAGAAACTTCGCGCTGTCCGATGCAGCAAATTATTTCGCGGCGAAGTTGGCAACCAAATTTGTAGGACCTTTCAAGGTCAGCAAGAGGATGTCACCTTGGACATACCTCTTAGTAGATGATCGCGGTAAGGAGCGAGGAACGTGGCATGTTAAGGATTTAAAACCTTTTGTTGATGTTTGAGTCAAGTCCCTTTTGTAGTAGTAATTTTTTTTTGGTTTTTCATTGTCATTTTTGTTTAATTAATGTGCCACATTAATGATTTTTTTTTCTCTTTTTTCTTTTGAATGTTATGATGGTAATCCTTTGTTGTTGTTGTCTACCCCTGGCTGAGCCTTAAGAAATGGTTTGCTTTTCTTGAAAAGTAAACACATTTCTTGGGAGGTAAGGGTGGGATTTGTTACGGTAATTTTTTACCGCAACAAAAACCAGCCTTTGGCTGTTTTATTTTTCCTTAGTTGTGGCTGCAAAATATCGGCAAAGTTGAGGGCAACCATGGTCTCATCAACCACAGGTGTACCTAGCCTTTATTTTGCAAAAGCAACAAAAGCAGGTGATCGAGATCGAGAACGAGTTCTTTCGACAAGGTCGAAAATGCCGGCGGATGAGCCGAAGAAGTATGAGGTCAGGCGGACCCTTACTTAAACATCAACAACAACAACAGCATACTTTCTTATTGTAACGTAGATTAACTAAAATGAACATTTAACCACTTATGTACAAAATGGGTTTTTAACGCCGCGTTTTAAAGTAGCTTAATTTAAATTTGGTATGAAATTCACACCTCGAACCTCGCGCGTAATTAATAGTAATAGGAAAATGCCTAGTTTAGACTTCTTCTCGATTTTTGTTTTTCTTTGAACTTTCTCAAAAAATAAGAATAGTTGGGAAGGGGTCTGAACTCACCATTATGTTTCGGCAAGTTTTGGAAACTCATCCAACAACTTGTCGAAACCGTGATTGTGTGTGTGAAAGCAAAGTTTCGCTGAGAGTCAACAACGGTGGCTTTCCTGATGAGCGTTAAGCTTCCAGGAAGCCGTGATGCTGTGACCGACAATCACGAAAACAAATGCTTGTGTTGAATGAATGTGTGTGTGACTGGAATGGTCGAGGGAGGAAAAATTAGTTTTGGGAATTAGCTTGGAAGGCACTCTTGATAGAGCCCTACAAGCGATAAGTGATATAGAAGGAAGTTTCGAGGAATTTTGAAAAAGAAAAAGGAAAAGATTGAGAAGAACGTTATAAAATCAGGAAATCGAGGAAATTAGGAGGAAAAATAAGATTCGAGAATCGAGGTGTGAGGATCGGGAATAAGAGGATAAATAGGAAGAAAAAAAAAAGGATAAGTAGTTCATTTTTTTCCTTTGTTGTTTTGAATATACATATATGTATGTCGGGACGCGTCCGGTGTTAAAAGCCCATTTTCTTTTGCCATTTTCTTTTGTTATTTGCTTTTTTTATTATTTAATTTCATTTGTAATTTTAACTTTTAAATTGAAAACATTTTGGGTTTTAGTCCAGGGATCTTCAATCCCACGGTTTCCCAAAGAAATAAATATTAAATTTAAAACCAAGCGTTCGTGGTTATTTTTTTAATCGCTTCACTCATCATAAGAGTTTTGGAATTTTCTTCTTCGGTTTGTTAAAAAAAAATTCCTGGCGCCCATTTCTTTGCATCGTACCCCACTGTTGGTACTTGCAATAAAATAGTTTCAATTGTAACAATTTGATTGATTTTATAAATCGATCAACATTGTTATAATTTATAAAATTCTTCCAAATAGAACCCAACCCAGCTGAGCAGCCGCGGTTACAGCTTCGTCAACGAGCTGTATTGTTGCACTTTTTTTTCTCTCTCTTCTTTGTGTCGCATTCGTGCTCGGTTGAGTGCGAGTTGCTCGAATCGTTGCGTACGTCGTCGTTCGTCGCTACGCAGCCGTCGTAGGTTTAGTTTGTTTTTAGTTTAGTTTTGTTTTCATAATTTGTTTCAAATAATTATCAATAATAAATAATATAATACCTCTTCGCGGTTAAGATAAAAAAGTGTAACAAATTGGCGCCCAACGTGGGGCTAAGTGGAAGGATTTCGGTAGTAGTTTTGTATCGTGTTTTTTCCTATATATTGTTTAAAAAAAAAAAGAACAATAAAGGTGTTTATATACAGAAGTGATTTTTGGAGGTGTTTTGTTCCTGCTAGGGAGAAACAGAAAGGAAGAAATTGACCGTGGTTTTTTTTTGGATAAATTGGTCAAGGGAGTGCTTTTGGTTTCGTGCAAAATACATAGGAATTTTTGTATACAATTTTCATCGAGGGAGTTTACAAAGCGAAAACAAAAATCGCAAGTATACCTTTTAATTTGTGCAGTGTTAACTCGTTTTTTATTATTATTGATATTCTGTGTGGTGGTTCTGTTATTAGTTAAATTGTTTTTTTCTTTTTTGATTATTTATATTTAAATAATTTATTTCGGTCGACATTTTGTATTCTTAATTTTTTGTTGTTCTCTCTCTTTTTTGTGTGAGAGAGAGTTTTATCGCAAGCGATTTTCAATTTTCGAGTGACTAATTGTATGATAGTTTTTACTTTTGGAGTGTTTTTTTCTTGAGTGTAAGTTAATCTGGCAATTTTTAAAGATTTTGAGTGAAAGTTAATTTTTAAATTTTCAAATAGTGAGTGTAGTTAGTTCGAGTTGGTGTGACCATCCCAATTTTTTTTGATTACATTTAGAATTTGTTAGGAAATAATTTTGTAACCTTTTTTTTATTTTTAACTTTTTTTAATTAATAAAAATAAATCAATTAAATAATTAGAATTTTTAGTTTAGGATTGCCAAGTAGTTTTGTTTTATATTTTTTTTAAATAATTTTGTTTGAAAGTTTTTTTTTTGTGTTAGTTAAAATGAATATTGGTAGATTAGCTCAGGACGAACTGGCCTACGAGATGAAGGTCAGGGGATTGAAAGTAGGGACAGTTGAGGAAATGCGAAAAACATTGAGGTCATCGAGGTTACTCGTTAAGAGGAACTCGATGGAAGTCAGTTTAGTTTACCCCTTCACTTATGAAGAGGATGTTGAGGCAATAGGAGCTAAAATTGAGGAGATTAGGGTCCTTCTTAAAGTACCTCCGAAGAATCCAAAGTCTTCGGAGTATATTAAGATAGTGACAAAGATTGAGTGGTGTATAGGCAGGTTAGCTAGGACACCTTGTGAGGCCGAAGATGAAGAAGATGAAGTTAGTTCACTTCGGAACAAGGTTTTGTGTTTGCTAGGAGATTTCACCGGTGACAGTGAGAATAGTGATAGGGAGGAGGAGTTAAACAAGGAAAAGACTCCGATTAAGATTCAAACCCAACTTCAGACACAAGTTGGTCAGACCCTAGGTGTTGGTTCGCGGTCTGCGTTAGGGACAGAGACGTTGGCTGAGCCAAGAGTTGGTGTCAGTAGTCCTGCAGTAGGGAACATTTCTGTTAGGGCTCCGTTAGAAAGTAGGCTGGATATGGTCGATGGGTTTTCTGAACGAGTGGTCGTTCAGCAAAAACACATTGAACGTATAGGGAAGTGGGGGGTGAAGTTTACTGGTGACTCAGGTGGAGCATCAGTAAATTCATTCCTAGAAAGAGTGGAGGAACTTCGTTTGGCTAACGATGTTCCTGAAAACCGCCTTTTTAAATCCGCTTCGGAGCTATTGGCTGGTAGGGCACTTTTGTGGTTTAGGTCGGTTAGGGAAGATTTGGAGGGTTGGCAGGAATTCGTCAAGGAACTCAAAGCGGAGTTCCTTCCTGCGAATTACGATGATCTCTTGTTGGAGGAGATTAATCGGCGTTCGCAGGGAAAGGAAGAAACTTTCGGCGCATATCTGACCACGATGAGGACATTGTTTCGAAGATTATCGGAACCTTTGTCAGAGGGAAGGATGCTTTCTATATTGAGGAAAAATGTAGATCCATTTTATCAGGTGCAGATAGCTAGTGCCAAACCAAAGACGGTTAAGGAACTAGGGAATTAGACACCCTTAAGGTGAATGTTGATAGTTTTACCCCACCTTCTTGAAGCAAACATTTGTTGGAACCGGAGTGCGGTTATCAACCTAGTTCGTCTGGACAACACCGAGTAGCGGCTGTTGCTCCAGTTTCTGAAAATCCGTTTAGGTCGGTTAGGTGTTATAATTGTAACAAGGAAGGGCACATAGCTTCAAAATGTAACGTTCAGAAACGTTGCTTCGGTTGCGGAGCTGTAGGAGTATATCGTAGGGACTGTAGGTGTTCGGGAAATGGGGATCGGGCCCTTGTGTCAGCAGGACAAGGAGTCCGTCGGCGTTAGAAAGGTCGTCTGCTGACGATCAGCGTGTAGGAGTTCATCTGAGTTTCACATTAGCGGCAAATGGTAGGGACACTAGACCATATTTAGGAGTTAGGGTTTATGGAATCAAGTTTTTGGGATTGCTTGATTCAGGAGCCTCCCGTACCATTGTGGGTGGTGACGGGTGGAAAATTTTTAAAGAGTTAGGGCTTAGGTTAGGAAAGAGTAGTGTTGGGTCAGTAGCGTTAGCAGATGGAACAGGTGTAGGTGTAGCTGGATCTGTTTCTCTACCAGTTGAGGTTGAGAACAAATCCTTTTTGATAGAATGTCTGGTCATTCCGAACCTTCCAAACCAGTTGATCTTGGGTGCCGATTTTTGGGCACTATCGGGCATAGTCCCGGATTTGAGATCAGGGGTGTGGAATTTTTCTAGCCAAGAGAGATTGGCCTCGATGACAGACATGGTAGCTATTAGGGAAAAATCGGATTTGAACGATTCGGAAAATAGGAAGTTAGAACAAGTGTTAGGAGAACTTTTTAAAGCAATGACCGAGGGTTTAGGGTGCACCAACTTACTTAGTTGAGCACAAGATTAGGACGTCTGCAGAACCGATAAAGCAAATGTATTACCCTGTTTCGCCAGCGATTCAAAAACATATCGATCAGGAGCTCCAGGAGATGTTGGAAGCTGGAGTGATCGAGAAGTCGAAGAGTCCTTGGGCATCGCCGATTCTTCTGGTTAAGAAGAAAGATGGCAGTTATCGGTTCTGTGTTGACTATAGGAAGTTAAACGAGGTTACTGATAGAGATGCTTATCCACTACCATTTTATTTCAGCGATTTTAGACAAGCTTCGAAACGCGAAGTACTTGTCTTCGTTAGATATTAAATCTGCTTATTGGCAGATTCCAATGGAGAAAGAATCGCGCAAGTACACAGCCTTTACCGTACGAGGGCGTGGCCTGTTTCAATTTTGCAGGATGCCATTCGGCTTGCACAATTCCCCGGCAACTTGGCAAAGGTTTATTGACGACGTTTTAGGTCCTGACTTAGAACCGTTCGTCTTTGTGTACTTGGATGACATTATCATCGTCACCGATTCTTTCGAAAAACACTTAGAAATTTTAAAAGAAGTTTTTAAAAGGTTAGGAGAAGCGGGTTTAAAAGTAGGTAGGGAAAAGTGTAATTTCTGTAGGCCTTCTTTAAAATTTCTAGGGTATGTAGTTGATAGGAACGGGTTTCATGTTGACCAGGAAAAAGTGGAAAGCATGATTAGGATTCCTGCACCGAAAAATGTGAAGGAAATTAGGAGTTTTGTAGGGACAATTTCGTGGTACCGTAGGTTTGTGCCAAACTTCGCAATTTTAGTTAGGCCTCTTACCCATCTCTTAAAGAAAGGTAAGAAATTTGAGTGGACCCAAGAATGTGAGGAGAGTTTTAGGAAAGCCAAAGAGTGTTTGGTTACGGAACCGATTCTGACATGTCCGGATTTTTCAAGGCCGTTTATTGTACAAACAGATGCGTCGGACTATGGTATCGGGCCGTATTATCTCAGGAGTTTGAGGATGGCGAAAAAGCCATTTGTTATTTAAGTCGGTCATTGAATAGGAATGAAAGGAACTACTCTACGACCGAAAAGGAATGTTTAGCGGTCCTTTGGGCGATCGAAAAGTTGCGGCCGTATCTCGAAGGTATTCGATTTACAGTCGTAACTGATCATCACTCTTTGGTCTGGCTAAGCAACCTTAAGGACCCGCAGAGTAGATTAGCTCGTTGGGCCATTCGGCTCCAACAATTCGATTTCAAGATCATCCATAGAAAGGGCAAAGAACATGTCGTTCCTGATATGTTGTCGCGAGGAGTTCCAGAAGTAGCTGGTGTCTCTGAGGCGGATTCGGACCCTTGGGTGATTAAAATGAAATCACAGGTAGAAAAGAGCCCGTTAGAATACCCATCTTGCCGAGTCGAGAATGGGCGAGGAGTGGAAGTTAGTGTTAGGGAAAAGTGATAGGACGAGAATTCTTAACGAGTGCCATGATGCTCCGCTTTCAGGACACATGGGCGTTAAGAAAACTTTTGCTAGGATAGCAGAAAAATATTACTGGCCCAAAATGAGGAGTGATATTACGAGGTATGTTAGGAATTGTAAAATTTGCCAAAGCGTGAAACGAGTGAATGAAAAACCAGCTGGTCTAATGACCGAACGAGTAGGCAATTCCCAACCGTGGGAAGTGATTTGCGTGGACTTGGTGGATCCGTAACCTAAATCGTCGCGAGGATTCGTATATATTTTAACGGTCGTCGACTATTTTACGAAATTCCCTTTGTTGTTCGCGTTACGGTCCGCAACGGCGAAAGCGGTATGTCGGGAGTTGGAAGAAAACGTGTTTCTTCTTTTCGGGATTCCTAAGTGGATCGTCTGTGACAACGGTCCCCAGTTCCGTGGGAAGGAACTGAAAACGCTTAGCGAAGCGTACGGGTCACAACTTCGGTTTACGGCGAATTATCATCCGCAAGCGAATCCGGCGGAACGGATTAATCAAATTATTAAGACTACGCTCCGGGCGTATGTTTCGGAAAACCAGCGGAGTTGGGATTCGCAATTGGCAAAAGTGGCCTGTGCAATCCGAACTTCACAACATGAGGTTTTAGGTGTGTCGCCATACTTCGCAAATTTCGGTAGGAACATGGTAACTAGTGGCCATGAAGTAGGAATTAGGGATAGCGATAGGGACCAGGATAGAACGGAAATTGATAGGCAGTTTCGGAAACTGAGAGAGGACATAGCTAGGAAGTTGGAAGCAGCGGGAAAGAAGGCTGCTAAGACTTATAATTTACGTAGGAGGGACGCGCAATATCACACGGGTGATCTCGTTTGGCGTAGAAACTTCGCGCTGTCCGATGCAGCAAATTATTTCGCGGCGAAGTTGGCGACCAAATTTGTAGGACCTTTCAAGGTCAGCAAGAGGATGTCACCTTGGACATACCTCTTAGTAGATGATCGCGGTAAGGAGCGAGGAACGTGGCATGTTAAGGATTTAAAACCTTTTGTTGATGTTTGAGTCAAGTCCCTTTTGTAGTAGTAATTTTTTTTTGGTTTTTCATTGTCATTTTTGTTTAATTAATGTGCCACATTAATGATTTTTTTTTCTCTTTTTTCTTTTAAATGTTATGATGGTAATCCTTTGTTGTTGTCTACCCCTGGCTGAGCCTTAAGAAATGGTTTGCTTTTCTTGAAAAGTAAACACATTTCTTGGGAGGTAAGGGTGGGATTTGTTACGGTAATTTTTTACCGCAACAAAAACCAGCCTTTTGCTGTTTTATTTTTCCTTAGTTGTGGCTGCAAAATATCGGCAAAGTTGAGGGCAACCATGGTCTCATCAACCACAGGTGTACCTAGCCTTTATTTTGCAAAAGCAACAAAAGCAGGTGATCGAAATCGAGAACGAGTTCTTTCGACAAGGTCGAAAATGCCGGCGGATGAGCCGAAGAAGTATGAGGTCAGGCGGACCCTTACTTAAACATCAACAACAACAACAGCATACTTTCTTATTTTAACGTAGATTAACTAAAATGAACATTTAACCACTTATGTACAAAATGGGTTTTTAACGCCGCGTTTTAAAGTAGCTTAATTTAAATTTGGTATGAAATTCACACCTCGAACCTCGCGCGTAATTAATAGTAATAGGAAAATGCCTAGTTTAGACTTCTTCTCGATTTTTGTTTTTCTTTGAACTTTCTCAAAAAATAAGAATAGTTGGGAAGGGGTCTGAACTCACCATTATGTTTCGGCAAGTTTTGGAAACTCATCCAACAACTTGTCGAAACCGTGATTGTGTGTGTGAAAGCAAAGTTTCGCTGAGAGTCAACAACGGTGGCTTTCCTGATGAGCGTTAAGCTTCCAGGAAGCCGTGATGCTGTGACCGACAATCACGAAAACGAATGCTTGTGTTGAATGAATGTGTGTGTGACTGGAATGGTCGAGGGAGGAAAAATTAGTTTTGGGAATTAGCTTGGAAGGCACTCTTGATAGAGCCCTACAAGCGATAAGTGATATAGAAGGAAGTTTCGTGGAATTTTGAAAAAGAAAAAGGTAAAGATTGAGAAAAAGGTTATAAAATCAGGAAATCGAGGAAATTAGGAGGAAAAATAAGATTCGAGAATCGAGGTGTGAGGATCGGGAATAAGAGGATAAATAGGAAGAAAAAAAAAGGATAAGTAGTTCATTTTTTTCCTTTGTTGTTTTGAATATACATATATGTATGTCGGGACGCGTCCGGTGTTAAAAGCCCATTTTCTTTTGCCATTTTCTTTTGTTATTTGCTTTTTTTATTATTTCATTTCATTTGTAATTTTAACTTTTAAATTGAAAACATTTTGGGTTTTAGTCCAGGGATCTTCAATCCCACGGTTTCCCAATGAAATAAATATTAAATTTAAAACCAAGCGTTCGTGGTTATTTTTTTAATCGCTTCACTCATCATAAGAGTTTTGGAATTTTCTTCTTCGGTTTGTTAAAAAAAAATTCCTGGCGCCCATTTCTTTGCATCGTACCCCACTGTTGGTACTTGCAATAAAATAGTTTCAATTGTAACAATTTGATTGATTTTATAAATCGATCAACATTGTTATAATTTATAAAATTCTTCCAAATAGAACCCAACCCAGCTGAGCAGCCGCGGTTACAGCTTAGTCAACGAGCTGTATTGTTGCACTTTTTTTTCTCTCTCTTCTTTGTGTCGCATTCGTACTCGGTTGAGTGCGAGTTGCTCGAATCGTTGCGTACGTCGTCGTTCGTCGCTACGCAGCCGTCGGTTTAGTTTGTTTTTAGTTTAGTTTTGTTTTGATAATTTGTTTCAAATAATTATCAATAATAAATAATATAATACCTCTTCGCGGTTAAAATAAAAAAGTGTCACAACATCTGTAACAATTATATCTGTAGCAGTTATATACATCTGTAACATTTATACATCTGTAGCCAAACAGAAGACAACTTTAATAAATCAACTTTAAGTTTCGGAATCATCTCTAAAAACAACTAAGTTAGTATTAAAAATGTAACAATAACCATAATATCTAGTAAAATAAAAAAAAAGAGTAGAATTAAGAACTGAAAATAATAAATTTTTTCAAACTTGCAAATCCAAGCTGAAAGCAACAAATCGCATACGAATATCCTTTATCTGTACACATTAAATTCTCATAAAAATTCAAAATGAATTTCTTGAAAACACCCGATTTAGTATAGTCCTTGCCAGAATTTACTGGAAAACCCAATGAATTAGAAAATATCGTTAAGTCAGTTGATTTAGTGTGGGCTGCACTAAGAACTGTTGAAGGTGCCCCATTGCAAATTTGGGCTCAAGTATTAAAAAATAAAATTAAAGATGTAGCTTCGGATAGACTTCGTCTATACATTATTTTATCTATAGGGATGGATTCCGACAATTAAAATAGGCATTCATGATGATCGCAATACATACATTTATCCAACTGCTTCCTTATATACGAGTACACCGATGATATTCCAAGTGTCAACAATACAAATTTATGATAAGGTTAACTACATGAATGAATGCGGGAAAAAACTCTATTGTTCTACTATTAGCAATCAATATGATAAAAGCATGCATTATTACCCCAATACTTCTTTTCATTAGTTACTTTTCACCCCAAAGAAACCTTTTGCAATGTGTAATACGACATTTAGGATCATATCCTGTACTAGCCGACCCGTGCTCGCGTTGCTTCGCAAATTGTAACCACGAACATTTTTTGAATATTAGTATTAGCATATGAAAAAATTTCTCAATGGGACTGAGCATATTTTCTACAATAATATTAATTTTAGTTTATATGTATATACGTACCGTATCTAATTAGATTTCAGACTTGAAAAAAAAAGAAGAGTTTGTTCATGTTCATTGTTCAAAGAACAACAACGAATTTATGCTTGTTATGTACTCGTATTTAATAAAAAAATCAACTGACTTAACCTACCCACATTTGTGTGCTCTTTTTATCGACGTCATTGTAAGTACCTTCTTCGAGTTATTTGTAAAGAAAATTTTAACTTAATTTCAGTTTTATTGTTCGAGGAAGTCATACAAAATTGGTAAGTCAAGCTATTATAATAGAACTTTTTTTATTTTTAAATTGGAAGAATTATAATCTATTCACTTCCTCGAACCAGAAAAATAAAAAAGATCTAATACAAATTAGTTAAAGATTGCCTTAGAGAAGCCACTGCTGAATTCTTCAGCTTCACTCCTAAGAGTGAAAAAGCGAAAACGGTCCTGTTAAAGGGAATCAGTTCCTACACGGAAACCGAAGAGCTCCTAGCTGAGCTCCGTCAGAAGGCCAGCGATGATCTCGAATTCGTCGGGGTCAAGCCATTTTCCACGGTCAAGTCCAGACGGGAGGGGCATAAACTGCCAATCTTCTTAGTTTCACTGTCGCCCCAAAGTAGACTGGAGAGTCTGAGGAATATTACTGTCCTAGACTACCAGGTCATACACTGGGAAAAATTAAAGAGGCATGACGACATGCTGCAGTGCATGCGCTGCCAAAGGTTCGGTCACGCTGCAGCCAACTGCGAAATGCAGTTGCGCTGTGTGAAATGCGCCGAAACCCACAATAGGGGTGAATGCAGGTTAGGGACTGAGCGGGTCGAAGACATGGCCCAGCTCAAGTGTGTCATCTGCGGGAACGAGGGGCACCCTGCTAATTATCGGGGTTGTCCTAAGGTCCAAGCGATACGGGAAAAACAGGCCAGACAAAAAGCTGAAAGTCAACCCGTAAGACAAGCTCCAACAACAAAATCTTCCAACTATGCGAAAGGAAGGGTAAACACGAGAAAGGTTCCACCACCGGTCGCCCCACAGGCCCAAGTGCCTCAGGTGTCGGCGGGGCAGCCAGACATTGTATCCTTGTTGCTGAGCATTCAAGGCCAGTTGACAGGACTGCAAAGTCAGATCAAGGAGCAAGGCGAAAGAGTAGATTACCTCTACTCTTTGTTGCCTGGCCGAGCGCTAATTCATGGTTAAGGGCGCGCTGCCGAAGTCGCGCCTTAGGATCCTAGGTTTGAATGTAAATTCATTGATTAGGATCGAACGTAGAGCCAATTTGTTCCAGTTGTTGAAAGACCACAGTCCTGATGTGTTTATGGCTAGCGAAACTAAGCTAAACCAGAAACACAAATTGACTCACAATAATTACAATATCGTAAGAAGAGATCGACCCGGTTCTAATCAAGGAGGCGGTGTTGCAATCTTCATACGTAAAGGCATTAATCATAAAGTTATGTACAATAATGATTTGCGAAAGCTTCAGACGTTAGAAGTTTGCGTCGTACGTGTGTCCCTCACTAGAGGTAAGCACTTATATTTGATTGCGGCTTACGCGGCTGATGCTCCGCAGCCAACTAACTTCATCACAGAGCTCGAGATTCTTTTTAGAGTACTCCAACTGGGCTTGGAAGAGAACTTTTTTATATTGGCCGGAGATTTGAACGCCAAACACGGAGATTGGGGAAATAAAATAAGTAACCCAAGAGGTAATCATCTCTTTAATTTGATGAATCTTTGCAGTGTTGAGTGCGGTATCGACCTGCTGGCCACTGAAAGGCCATCATTTCCAAGGAGCGGCTCCTTTCTGGACCTTTTGCTGTACGATACAAGACTGACAGTAACTGACAAAGTGGGTAACCACCCGCGAAATTGTCTACAGACAATTGAGTACGACAGTGACCATTGCGGCTTGGCTGCCTTAATAGAAATCCCGAACGAGCTTGTGGAGCTGGATGAATTCGTCCCAACGCATTCTTACAATTATAGTAAGATGCGCTGGCCACGTTTCACCCAAGCTCTTTCAAGAGAACTCCATTCGGGGGTCATATCCCCACCAAACAACAGAAATTTGACAAACACAGAAATCGACAAACACCTTGAACAGATGGACGATGTAATAAAACGAACAATGGAACGGACAATACCGAAGTACAAAGAACGCGACCAAACTAACGTCTACAGTAACGCGACTATAGACGCACTTCACAGACAAAAAAGCGGACTACTGACAAGACTTAAAAACTTATACAGACGATTTACAGACCCCCACGACCTGGAGATTAGGACACTGAAGTCGTCAATTAAAAACGTAAACACTTTGATTAAAGAAAATTACAGATTGTCTGTTAATTTGTACTGGGACAAGAAAATTCGGGCCGTTAACTCTAGCGACCCGAGTATGTTCCCGCAAATTAATAAGATTTTCCGGAAAAATAATCAAAACGACCTTCCGTGTCTTAAGCTCCAGAGAACGACAGAGAACAGAGACGTACTTTTGACAGCGCAAATTAATCCAGAGGAAGCCGTCTTGGACGATGACTTCTTTGTGATTGAGGATCCGCAGGAGAAAGTGGAGACAATTGGTGCTGCTTTCCAGCAAGTGTATAAGGCGAATGCTTGCACTCGCCCGAACAACGACCTGGAGAACAGAGCCTTACTTCACCACTTATACCTAAGGAATGATATTTCTCATTGGCGATCCGAGAACTGTGGTTTCACCCGGTTTGATGACGATTTCTTAGCAAACGCTATAATCGCCGAAAGAACGGGTTCAAATCCCTTGCTCATCACGAAGGTAGAGCTCCAGCTCATCCTCGATTCAATAAAGAACAAAAAGTCAGCAGGTGTCGATGGTATACCCAACATTGTTCTAAGACATTTACCGATTGAAGCTATAGACATTTATGCTACACTGTTCAACAACGCGCTGAATAATGCATATTATCCAGTCCGTTGGAAGACAGCTGTGGTGCATCCTCTCCCGAAAAAGGGAAAGGACAACTCCAATCCTTCAAATCTGCGTTCAATAAGTCTTCTTCCAAGCATCAGCAAGGTATTCGAGAAGGTAATCAATAGGGCTCTGGCTAAGTGGGCTGCGGATAACACAATAATTCCGGATAATCAGTTCGGGTTCAAGGCAGGACATGACTGTATTCATGCCGCGTCTAATCTCGTTTCTGATATCCAATGGAACAAGTCAAAAAAACAATGTACGGGTGCTGTTCTGGTTGACTTAGAGAAGGCCTTCGACACCGTATGGTTAGAAGGGTTGTACCTAAAACTCACCAGACTAGGCATCAGTAAACCATTATTGTATATGCTTTATGATATGCTCAATGGTAGAAAGCTTGTTGTCAAAAGTGGCAATGTAACCTCTACCAGCATCTTCGAAATTAAAAACGGTCTTCAACAGGGGGCGGTCAATTCGCCGATCCTCTTCAGCATTTTTACCAGTGATCTGATAGGTAGCCTAACTAACGCGTACAGAACGGCCCGAAAGGTTGAAGTTATTAGAATTCTCTTGCAGCGGGACTTCGAGAAGATTCAGCGATACTGCGACGACTGGAAACTGAAAATAAATGTCCAAAAGTCGGAGACAATTCTGTTCCGGACTCCTTTGGCTAAGGCCACGAGAGATACGTGCAAGAATTGGCGCAAGATGGTAATTGTGGGGCCCGACGGGCGGCCATTGGCGAGTAAAAGTGTAGTGAAGTACCTCGGTATCTGGTTGGACCAGTATTTGTATTTCGACAGACATATAAGTGCTGCTCTGACCAGAGCCCGAGGAGCCCTCGCTCTGACGAAACAGCTGTTTTACAGCAGTCGGCTTGACCCCAGGGTGAAGGTAATTTGCTACATGGCCCTCATACGGCCAATGCTTGTCTATGGTTGTCCCGTTTGGTTCAACATTGCCCCTTCCCAAATGGAGAAGTTTCGGGTGTTCGAGAGGCAGTGTCTACGGCGCTGTCTCGGTTGGCATCGGACACCGGAATCTTCTTATTTGCATTATTATTCTAACGAGGTCTTGTACAACGGAGTTAGGATCAACAGAATTGACAATTTCGTGATAAAACTTGTTCGGGGTCACATAGCGAGAGCTATGACTTCGACCAACAACTTAATTTTCGGGGCGTTCTATCCAAACGACGAATACTTCGGTATGGCACGCTTGAGCGGCTTTATTCCACCAGAGGCATTCCTCTATTTAGATAAATGCGGCCTGATACAGGATAGATTGGCAGTACCGCTTATCTACCACGTCAGGCGTAGAACCGTGGACCGGCGACTCTTGTACGAACGAGACATCCTCGCCCGAGATGGAGCAGAGCTCCTACGGTTCAGTAGGGCTGTGTCCGAACAGGACCGTATTGATAGGAGGAAGCAGGAGAACCAGTTTTGGTGGCTAAAAGAATTTAATATGGGGTAAACCGGGGTGGGGTATTTATTGCCTTGGCCGGATTACATACTTGTTTTAGTCTTAGGTTTAGGTTAAGTAGAGTAGGGACGGTGGCACTATAAATAAAAAAAAAAAAAAAAAAAAAAAAATAAAAAAAAAAAAAAAAAAAAAACACTTACAAACATAATCAACAACACATACATATATGGACATGGACATAGCTTTTGCCGCTGTGGTTGCTCCAGTTTTAAGTAGTATGTAGGTAGGTTAGGGGTAGTTTTAAGTTTTATTTTAAGGACTTAGTATGTAAGATATAAAATAAACGATAAAGATGTTAGTTTTTTATATTTTCTAACAAAATAAACGAAAAAAGAAAAAAAAAATTAGTTCATAGGCCGAAAGGCATTAATTTAAGAAATCATGAATTCCTTAGAGCGCCCGTTTAGGGCCAGTAAGTTAAATTTAAGTATTATTAGTTAGGCTAGTTTTCTGAATTTTGTTAGCATGTAAGTAGATATAAGTTAATATTGAATAAAATTTGAATTAAGAAAAAAAAAAAAAAAAAACTTTAAAATGGTTTCGCTTTTATATAATAGTATAGATATAGATATAGATATAGATATAGATATAGATATAGATATAGATATAGATATAGATATAGATATAGATATAGATATAGATATAGATATAGATATAGATATAGATATAGATATAGATATAGATATAGATATAGATATAGATATAGATATAGATATAGATATAGATATAGATATAGATATAGATATAGATATAGATATAGATATAGATATAGATATAGATATAGATATAGATATAGATATAGATATAGATATAGATATAGATATAGATATAGATATAGATATAGATATAGATATAGATATAGATATAGATATAGATATAGATATAGATATAGATATAGATATAGATATAGATATAGATATAGATATAGATATAGATATAGATATAGATATAGATATAGATATAGATATAGATATAGATATAGATATAGATATAGATATAGATATAGATATAGATATAGATATAGATATAGATATAGATATAGATATAGATATAGATATAGATATAGATATAGATATAGATATAGATATAGATATAGATATAGATATAGATATAGATATAGATATAGATATAG
This sequence comes from Eupeodes latifasciatus, assembly GCA_920104205.1. NCBI lineage: Eukaryota > Metazoa > Arthropoda > Insecta > Diptera > Syrphidae > Eupeodes > Eupeodes latifasciatus. Next base: position 279,462,071 of record OV049924.1, read on the forward strand.
ATATAGATATAGATATAGATATAGATATAGATATAGATATAGATATAGATATAGATATAGATATAGATATAGATATAGATATAGATATAGATATAGATATAGATATAGATATAGATATAGATATAGATATAGATATAGATATAGATATAGATATAGATATAGATATAGATATAGATATAGATATAGATATAGATATAGATATAGATATAGATATAGATATAGATATAGATATAGATATAGATATAGATATAGATATAGATATAGATATAGATATAGATATAGATATAGATATAGATATAGATATAGATATAGATATAGATATAGATATAGATATAGATATAGATATAGATATAGATATAGATATAGATATAGATATAGATATAGATATAGATATAGATATAGATATAGATATAGATATAGATATAGATATAGATATAGATATAGATATAGATATAGATATAGATATAGATATAGATATAGATATAGATATAGATATAGATATAGATATAGATATAGATATAGATATAGATATAGATATAGATATAGATATAGATATAGATATAGATATAGATATAGATATAGATATAGATATAGATATAGATATAGATATAGATATAGATATAGATATAGATATAGATATAGATATAGATATAGATATAGATATAGATATAGATATAGATATAGATATAGATATAGATATAGATATAGATATAGATATAGATATAGATATAGATATAGATATAGATATAGATATAGATATAGATATAGATATAGATATAGATATAGATATAGATATAGATATAGATATAGATATAGATATAGATATAGATATAGATATAGATATAGATATAGATATAGATATAGATATAGATATAGATATAGATATAGATATAGATATAGATATAGATATAGATATAGATATAGATATAGATATAGATATAGATATAGATATAGATATAGATATAGATATAGATATAGATATAGATATAGATATAGATATAGATATAGATATAGATATAGATATAGATATAGATATAGATATAGATATAGATATAGATATAGATATAGATATAGATATAGATATAGATATAGATATAGATATAGATATAGATATAGATATAGATATAGATATAGATATAGATATAGATATAGATATAGATATAGATATAGATATAGATATAGATATAGATATAGATATAGATATAGATATAGATATAGATATAGATATAGATATAGATATAGATATAGATATAGATATAGATATAGATATAGATATAGATATAGATATAGATATAGATATAGATATAGATATAGATATAGATATAGATATAGATATAGATATAGATATAGATATAGATATAGATATAGATATAGATATAGATATAGATATACATAGATATAGATATAGATATAGATATAGATATAGATATAGATATAGATATAGATATAGATATAGATATTGATATAGATATAGATATAGATATAGATATAGATATAGATATAGATATAGATATAGATATAGATATAGATATAGATATAGATATAGATATAGATATAGATATAGATATAGATATAGATATAGATATAGATATAGATATAGATATAGATATAGATATAGATATAGATATAGATATAGATATGACTACTTTCCTACCCCCGATGAAGCAGAATACTCCGTTTGTACTCTGGATGATTTCGCTGCTTTTGAAGCAAATTTATTAACCCTAGCCAGCGGATTCAAGCCAACAAAGAAGCTATCGGAGTTGGAAATGGGTCTAAAATATAACATTTATACCTTGCGAAAGGTTACGACACGGTGGGGTGATAGAATCGTAGCGGATCTTGGCGAATATATGGTAAGATACAATTTTTCTCGTTCTGCTTCCTTTATACAAAATACTTGAAAATTATTTTTTTTTTCTTATAGGTCTTTTTACCGATAAGATACTCAAAGCTGTCCACATAGATAAAATAATGTGTTGACCTTATTGACATACATTTGTATTCCGCAATAAAAATAACCCTTGGACCATTTTTCAGGATTTTAATGATAAGGGACAGGGTTTAGTAATATGATTGACATGATGCTAGCAAAGCAATAGATAAAGGAGGTATAGCCCTATTAGACAAATGAATGGTATGATGGTAGTGAGGTATTAGGCTTTTGTTACACTAATTATTACCTCAATCCAGGAAAAATCCTAAAGCAATAGATATAGATGGTCAAGTCCTATTAGTCAGATGACTGACATGATGGTAACGATGTATCATGGTCTTGATATATCAATGCACGTATTATAATCGTACATTTTAATTGCCGGCATTCATCCTTATAGAAATATAGTGCTAACCCTATTTAAATATTTTTAAAACATCCTCAAAATTTATTCCATTCAAAAATTCTAAAGCATCAGATTGCTGATTTGAATAATAAAGTTAATCATGTATATAATTCATCACAAAACATTAATTCAATGCCTTGATAATGGTTTGGTGCTTAAGAAAATTCATAGAGTGATGCAATTCAAACAATCTCAATGGCTGAAAAAATATATTGATTTAAACAATGAACTAAGAAAAAAAAACACCACAAAGTTTGAAAAGGATCAGCGTAAACTTTGCAATAATGCTGTATTCGGAAAAACTATGGAAATTGTAGACAAACGAAAAGATGTTCGAATTGTCGATTCAATAGAAAGCAAAGGCACCCATCTCGGTAGTCGCGCTCTTATAGCTAAACCTTATTTTCATAGCATATTAGAATTTTAGAAAACCATGGCTGCTATTCAGTTAAAACGAATTTACAGTGTATATAATAAGCCTATATACTTAGATTTTTGTGTTTTGGAGATTTCAAAGTATAAAATGTACGACTTTCATTATGCATACATGAAACCTAAATTTACTGACAACCTACATCTGGCCTACATGGTTACCGATTCATTTATTTATAAAATAAGAACAGATGATTTTTACAATGATATAAGAAATGATATAATAGATAAATTTGATACTTCAGACTATCCACCCCAAAACCGCTACGGTATTGCTTCAGCTCAATGTGAAAAAGTTAGGATTTATGAAGGATGAAAATAATGGTAGAATAATGAAGGAATTTATAGGATTAAGAGCTAAAATGTATAGTATAGACATAGAAGATGCAGCACTAATAAAAAAGGCTTAGGGTGTTAATTCAGCAGCTGTAAAAAAATGTCTTTACAAAATTACAAAGACTGTTTGCTACACAAACAAAACTTCTATAGTAAAATGTTGAACTTTAGATCTAAACACCATACTATAAACACCGAATGTATAAACAAATTAAGTTTAAGTTGTTCTGATGACAAAAGATTTATATGTACCAATAATATAAATACACTAGCTTGGGGTCATTATCGAATAGAACTTGAAAATGAAATGTAAAACTGATCTTGAGGCAGTGGCCTTAAAATTTAATTAAAAAATAAAAAAAAATATTAAAAAAATTAACATGTCTTTTTACTTAACGATTCTTTTCTCTCTTCACTCATATGGACCACCTTTTCTGAAAAAACTTAACTCTTAAACATCATGTTCTGTTCATGATTTTGTTCAGTTTCCTATGGTGATTTTTACCTTCCGAAGGTGAATTTTACGTTTTTGCGTTTTAACGTGAACGTGAATTTTACGTTTTAACGTGAACGTGAATTTTACGTTTTTTGCGTTTTAACGTGAACATGAATTTTACGTTTTAACGCGAATTTTACGTTTTTGCGTTTTAGCGTGAACGTGAATTTTACGATTTAACGCGAATTTTACGTTTCTTGCGTTTTAACGTGAACATGAATTTTACGTTTTAACGCGAATTTTACGTTTTTGCGTTTTAACGTGAACGTGAATTTTACGTTTTTACGTTTTAACGTGAACGTGAATTTTACGTTTTTGCGTTTTAACGTGAACGTGAATTTTACGTTTTAACGTGAACGTGAATTTTACGTTTTTACGTTTTAACGTGAACGTGAATTTTACGTTTTAACGCGAATTTTACGTTTTCACGTTTTAACGTGAACGTGAATTTTACGTTTTAACGCGAATTTTACGTTCTTGCGTTTTAACGTAAGTTCTTATGATATACCTATTTAGGTATTTATTAAAAGAAGGACCTTCCTATCAACAATTTTGAATGATCAAGGGTATAAGCAAATGTTTACTTTTAATAAGGTAAAAGACTTTATTTGGATCTTTATTTTTAGAGAAGTATTAGCATTTGTAATTGTACTTACATAAATTTGATGCCTTTGTCTCAGTCTAAAGATATATCTATGTTAATTCTAGCAAATCCAATTTTTGTATGCCAGAGAAAAGTTCTTAGCTTAGGAATAATTTTTCTATAAATTTGAAATAAACATAACGTTTTACTACTGTTTTAAAATATACGTACGTGCACTTTTCACTAGCGAAATGGGGGTCTATGTCTCTTCGTGTAGGAGGTAGAGGGAATTTTAGAACGAATCAGTTCAATTGACAAACCAAGACTATTTAAAATATTTCCTGTATTTTTAAATTTAAAAATGTACCTGTTAAAACAGCTTGTTTCCAAAATTTGATTTTTCAAAAAAAAACCTTGATGTTTCAAAATTCTTATTTAAAAATCTTTAGAGCAGTTTACTTTTTAAATTATTTTGTACACATACAATTTTTCAATTTTAGTTAAAATATATATTTTTGGTATGCAGTTATTTTGAACTAATTAATATACAGTTTCGTAAAAAACTACTGACCCATTTTGGATACATCGAATTTTGAAAAAAATGTACTATTTTTTAAAAAATCCAAAAATAAAGCCAATATAAGAGCTTGTGCAGAAAAAAACTATTGAAATCAGTTGATTTGTTCTTGAGAAAACTTAAAACCAAAATAACGTGTGGTACCCTTCTGGAGCAATACAAAAATCTATCGGCTTAAGCAACACATAGATGCCTGCCTAAATATAAACCATATTTACATATATGTTGTTTATGCCCTCTATAAGGTCCGAGCTTTGTTGTCCACATTAATTTGTTAAAAATGAATTAAAAAGTAGAATTTATGTAATATAAATAAAAGCCATACATTTCTTATTAAAAAAGATCCTGGTGTGCGATCTTATATCTATAAACAAATACAAATTGGATGAATTAAATTAATTTGAAGTCAATATCTTCTATTGTTCGCGAGATTTCGAGAACCGAACATAATTGTTTACCAATGTTGCGTACTATTTTTTGTAGATTTTAATTTTTTATGAAAAGACTGACTGTTGGACTTTTATAAAAAAATCACTGTGAGATTAAATTAGTTTGAAGCCAATATTTTTAATTTTTTAAGGATATTTGAGTCGAAAGTAATTTTCTACAAACTTTTAGTAATGTTTTTATTTTTTGCAAGAAAACTGTCAATTCGATTTTTCGCAAAATTTAAGTGAAAGTTGAAAACAATATTTTTATTCGTAAAATATTCGAGGTGACAAATATTTTTGTTCAGTTTTTTTTTTGATTTATAAAAAACCGTTAATTTGATTTTTTTTACAAAAAATATACTAGTTTTGTATCGCGTTACAATATACATATAATATAAAATTTAATTCAAGTCTCTAGCGTTATTGGTTCGTGATATATTTAGGGTTAACCAAAATGTTCACCTTTTTTTAAATTGCTTTGGTAAAAAACCACACACTCAATTTTGTTTAGAGTCCTTTCTGCATCTTTCTGCATTATTATCTGTATAACAAAATTTATTTGAAGTCGATATCTCTATTGGTTCTTGAGCTATGGACGACGAAAAAAACTTCCCGAACGTACGTACACACGCACGCACAGACATCTCTCTAAAAATCTTTTATTTCGACTCTAGGGACCTTGAAACGTCGAGAAAACGAACCGATTACAATAACTTTCTATGGGAATTTAAGAACGCTTAACGCGAATCGGCTCTTACCCTTAATTTCCAAATTTTAGGTCAATCAACCTAATGCCTTGGGGTGAAGGTACGGGCCAGGACGGAATAAGTGGACTCACTTTTTTCTACTTCTCTACCATCGAAATGTCATTTTTGATTCTTGAGTTCGAAATTTTTTACGAATGCAAAACTTGCCTATATAACGCAAGTAAAAAAAATAATTTCAGACCATGATTGTCTAAATTGTGAAATTAAGTCTTAAATTGACTTTAAATATCTGAAGAATCCTTCATCTTAACAAGGTTATAACACCAAGGTTGTGAAATAACATGAGCAATTATCATTGGTATAATTTTGGGTTTAATGTTAAAAAATTATTGGTTGGTAGGTGGCACAAAAAAAACTGCGAAATCGTATAAAAGAAAATTTCAAATCAATACAAAAATACCTACTTCGACACTACATTTACGAAACTAGGTATACTTACTAATAGTTAATAAGTTAAAAAAACTTTCAATTGGATTTTCCTAAGAGTCACACATCTTAAAATAGAAGAGCTGACAAAATTGTATTAAAGGTACCTACAACAGCAAACAACATATACCTACCTACCTAACTACCTAAATATAAACTAATTTTTTTGTTTTTGTTTATGCCTTTATTGTTTACATTTATTTATTAAAAATGATAAAACAAAAGGAGGATTGAAACATAAAAAGACACAAATTTCAATTATCAAATTAATCAAATTATCTGAACCAACATAAAGAATGCATTTTTGTTTTTATTTTTATTTTAAACTACATATGTAGGTATTTATAAATGCTGTACCTACCTATCTACTAATCTCAAACAAAGTGCTAAGTGTACTGATATTATCGCACTGTCCGGATACTAGTAGGAATTCCCTATGAAATTTCATAAATTACCTGCCTACCTACCAATATCTTTTATATCTAAAATTTGAATTTAAAACCAAACCCACATCCGGAAAAAAAATCACCTACCAATTGATATTTATCTACAAAAAAAAACTTTAAAGGTCAAACAAATCTAATCTTCAAATATTGCAGAAAACTTAAAGCCAAATAAAAGCAAAATACCCACCAGCCAAAATATACATAACTATAACCAAACGTATAACTATCCCAATATGTTTCTTCTTCACAAAAACCGCATCGCTGCTTCGTATACATAATACAACCATTTTTCATATACAAAGATCGTACACAGGGGGAAGCAGAGTCATGAATGTAAATAAAAACAAAAATCGGTACAAGATCTTAAACAGATGATGTAAGCATACAAAAATTTCATTCATCCCCTTATTAGACACAATATTAAGACATTACCGTTTTTCATATAAAAATGCATTGATAAAAGAAATTACAAAAACAAATTCATCGAAACAAATTCATATGGAAGCTTAGTATATGAAAACATATACATACAAGGATAGATTCAAATAGAATGAAATTAACTGGAATGGAAATAATATTTTTCTCTCGGTCCCCGATACTACCGCCAACGACGGCGTCCGGTCGCGCAAAAAAATGTCTGCCCATGAGAGTACTATAGTTTTCATATACAAAGGTTGTGCTATCCAAAAGATCCAACTATGAAAGTATATCCCACAACCAAATTATCACTGAAAATCCAATCCCACAACCAATGTTGAAATGAAAAAAAAAATACAGATGGTGCTAGAAATCCAATCACTGATAATTATTCCCAATTAGAAATTTAATTTTTGAACTAGAAATCCAACTACAAAAGTATATCCCACAACCAATTTATCACGGAAAATCCAATCCCACAACCATTATTCAAATGAAAATACAAATGGTGCTACAAATCCAACCACTGACACTTATTCCCAATTAGAATCAAACTGGTGGAAATGTATCCCAATTGGGATTTAGCATAGATCAGAACCCCTGTGATGTCGGTATTTAGCATAGATCACAACCCTGGTGATGTCGGTGCACCGGTGCCAGAATCCTGGTGATGCCGGTGCACCGGTGATTAGCATAGGTCAGAACCCTGGTGCAGCACCGGTGCACCGGTGCTGCACCGCTGCACCTGTGTTCCAGAACCCTCTAGTTACAACTACTCACTAGCGATCACTTCATTATACATTTAATTCCGGTCATTGACTTTAATCCACACTACGCTTCACAATAGCCAACCTATATTTTAATGCACTCGCATTACTTTCCTATTTTTAATAATGCACTCGCATTTCATTCATGGTCAAGAGTATCACCCTCATGCACTAAAATATTAAGTAATAATTTCAATGCCACTGACGATGACGGGACGCGACGCTTCAGATTACTTTGGTCAAGTGTATCTACCTACTCACTAAGGTTCAATGCACTGCATACTGTGTAGTGAATATGGCTGGATGTATTTGGATACATTTGTGCATTGTATTAGAAGGGCTATGCATATTGGATAATCGACTATTAATTTGATGACATAGTAAGTATGCTGCCTGGTACCGTTGTTCGTTAATTTCCCACAGAATTCGGAATATAAAATATTTCTATGTTTAAGTTATAATATGTATATATATATGATATAGGCTTAAGATGTTAGTGTGTAAGTTGATTATTTTGTATAAATAGCTTAAGTTCAATTGAATAAATTCACTTTCAGTTTGGAAGTAGAAAGAACAGTTTGGCTCTTCAGCCTTGTTATTACTTTCAAACTTGGAACAGATCGGCTTTCTAGCCATCATCCATATTCGGCTTGGGGAAGCCATCCAAAATCCCCCATAGCTCAGTAGGTGAGGTAGACACACAATACTTAGGCCCACTTTACATGGCGATCTTGCCAGACTTAAAATCGTGTAGTCGTATCCAAATATTATAAGAACAAAAAAGAACTTCTCATATTTTTTCCTATTAATCAGATTTAATAAATAAATTGATAAGGTCATCCTCCAGCAGTCAAAGCTGGTGGCATGAGAATTACGCAGCATAAAGCACTCAATACAGAGCTTCCAGCAAAGGATGCCGAAGATTACACAGGATTGACTCAACCTATCAGCATTAATAGTATTTCTATAAGTGGTGCTCCTGTTAAGGGTAATTCCGATTACTCACCTCAAGCAGCTCAAGTTGCTCATTCACCAAAGCCCCTAGATAATTTTGCTCTTAAACACTCGATGCAAATTCATCAACCAAGGAAATAGAGAGTTAAATAACAAGTTTATTAACAATATTAAAAATAGCAACAACACCAATAGCAAAAACGAAACATATGAAATTAAACAATTTAAGTATTTTTATACATCGCACAATAGGACGCTGAAAAAAAAAAACTTTTTAAAAATTTACTTTATTCAATTAATATTATTGTTCTATTGTTGACAACTAATTATTTGCATTCCTTTAAATGTATTTACTTTGAACATTGTTATAATTATAATAATTATAAAGGGTGTCCCAAAATTAACGCAAGATTTTAATTAAATAGAAAACGCCGTTTTTAGTCTTTCGATATTTTTATTGACTCGTAAAGTACATAGGATAGGGTTATGTATGGAATAACACATCGGACAAATGGCCTCCACGGCTTTGCATGCACATGCGCACTCTTTTGTTGAAATTTTCCATGACCATTCTGCATAAATGTGACTGAATTTCGTTGATGCAGCGTTGAATCTCCTCCTTTAATGCACGGGTGGTTGTGGGCTTGTTGACATAGACTTGTGATTTCAAATAACCCCATAAAAAGAAGTCTAATGGTGTTAAATCACACGATCTAGGAGGCCAATTTTGATCACCGAAACGAGAGAGTACACGACCTGGAAATGTCTCATGCAGTAATTGAATTGTTTCACGGGCTGTATGACATGTGGCACCGTCTTGTTGAAACCACATATTGGACACATCAATATCATCCAATTTTGGCAGAAAGAACTGTGTAATCATGTCGCGATATCGAGCACCAGTAACAGCCACTGCTTGACCAGCATCATTTTCAAAAAAATATGGCCCAATTATGCCTCCAGCCGAAAATCCACACCATACAGTCACGCGTTGTGGATGCATTTGTTTTTCGACAATCACATGTGGGTTCTCCGAACCCCAAATGCGGCAATTTTGGCGATTGACAAAGCCATCAAGATGACACACAGTTGACGAAGTTAAAACACTATGCCGACCATATTTTGTATGAAATTTTCAAACTGCAGCCGCCAAGCTTTCACTATTTTTGAAATATTCTTTAATAATAAAGACACGTTGTTCTATCGTGTAACGCTCCATTTTTAATAACCCTATACTGTTAGCTGTCAAATTGCTTTTTTTTCAGGGTTGCCAACACTTCACTGCACAAATGGCGGGAAATTCAAATCTTGCGTTAATTTTGGGACACCCTTTATAATCGCCGTAAAATGAAAAAATAAAAATAATAAAATATAAAATATTACCTTAACAAAAAAAAAAATATAATGGGAGGAAAAACCTCCAAAGAAGAGGTCGTTGTGACCAATAATAACAATAATAATAATAATGAATTAACTTCAAATCTTGTAATCATGGACATTGTCATCATAATTTTGATAATGTTTATAGTTTATTTAGCCACAAAAATTTTAAAATTTTATTTTAACCCTTTGACGACCACGGGGACACATTTGTCCCAAGACAAAAAATATTATTAACTTAATAACTTTAATATTAATTAACAATAACTGTAAAAGGATTAAATTAAATTATTTAGTCCCATAATGTTATCGTCGTTAAAGGGTTAAACAAAATGTCCAGAAAATTATTAATAATGAATTTAAAATGTAGCAGTTTAAAATTTTTACAAAAAAAAAACAAACAAATTTTTTCCAATGTATAAACAATGTTAAGAAAAAAAAAATAAATAAATAATTAAAAATATGTTAAACACTAAAATAAAAAACTAAAAATATGTAAAAACACTAAAAGAAATACTTGCAAACTTCAATAAAACCCCAAAAAGAAAATATTCCGAAAAATACATTACTGAAAAAAGACACGAAATATTTAAATTAGAAAAAGAGTTTAATGAAAAATATGAAAAATTAGAAAAGGATACAAACCAACAAACTTTAAAAACAATTATAGATAACTTATTAGTCAGACTGAATCAAATATTAGAGGAAAAAACTAAATTGCTAGGCGAAGAAAATATAGGAGAAGAAGAAGATAAAGAAGCCGAAGAGATAATAGAAGTAGTTGAAAACATGGCAGAAATATTCAATTTCAGTATAGCTCAGAAATTGCCTACCCTCAACTGTGATGAGGATGGCAAGAGAACTGAACACATAAGGGCTTTTATAAACAGCGTAGAATTCTACCATGACACCCTTAGTGAGACCTCAAAACCCACACTAATAAAATTTATATTGAAATGCAAAATTCAAGGTAAAGCTCTTACTGAACTAGGTAATCAAAAACCAGAGAATTTTGCTTCATTTAAAAAAATTTTTATAGAAAAATGTGGACCAAAAGAAACAATAGAAACGATACAAACCAAACTTAGTAAGACATATCAGGGTAATCGACCTGTGCGAGAATTTGTAACAGACATCGAAACACTTATTACAAAAATGACAGAACTAGAAGTTTCTTGCCATGGTGAAGAAGCCAGGGAAATCCTAACAAAAGCTAATGAAAGAAGAGGTTTAGCATTTCTAAAAAAGGGGGTAAACGATAGGTTACAAATAGTATTAGATAGTGCCAGACACACTAATCTTCAAGACGCTATCCAGCATGTAGTAGAATTAGATCAAACCTCTGCATCCACATCAAACACTGTTAGGTTCATGAATAACAGAGGTAGAAACTATCATGGACATAATAATTTTAACAACCCTCAAGCCAGATTCTCGCATACTAATTTCAATAACCAAGCTAGAAGTTCGTACCCACAGAATAACAACTCAACTAGGCCTTCATATCAGAACCAACAAAACCTTAAAAATCGTTAGGAAATAATAATAGCTATTATAACAATGCCAACAGGTCCAGATATACAAAAAATTACGATAGACAAAGATATAATAATAATAACTAATAACGGTAATAATCACAGTAACAACAACAATAATACCAATAGGTCGAATAATGTAAGTCAACCTAATAATAATAGAAATAATAATCAGGTGTTGGTAATGGGAAACGAGCAACCCACCGAAGGGGAAGCCGACCCATCGGAGGGAATTCATTAAATCAACAGATAACAAAAGTATTAGGGATATCAGGAAATCTAGAAACTTTAGGGACATGTATCTATGTATTACAACTAGGAGAATTTTCCATTCCATATGAATTTCATGTAGTAAGTGATTCTTTTCCGATCCCAGTTGATGATATAATCGGAGCGAATTTCCTAACAGAGTTCAGTGCCATTATAAATCTGGAGAAATTTTCGTTTGAGTTGAAAGTAGATGACCAACCAGTCATTCTACCTATATATACTCAACAAAACATACATGTTGTTTCCTTACCTCCACGGTGTGAAGCAACTTATTGGATGACTACAAAACATTCTGATTCTCGAATATTTTATCCACAAGAATTATGTGAAAATGTTTTCATGGCAGGTTCACTATCAACTGTTAAAAATGGAAAAATACCCGTAAAAATTCTGAATACACGTGATTCAGCTGTAACTCTAAAATGGGTTGAACCCATATCGTTCTCTCCTTCAAAACATTTTATTTTACATTATAACCACATAGATAAATCAATAAACAAGCGAGTTCAGGAAATTCTAAATGAAATAAATTTTGAGACATTAAATAGCGAAGAAAAAACCGAGATTGAAGCAATATGTACAAAATTCCAAGATATTTTTCACGTATATGGTGACAAACTCACGTATACCCATATTGGAAAGGCAGACATTAAACTTAAAAGTGAATATTCACCGAAATATACCAAGCCGTATCGATTACCACATACTCAGAAGGAAGATATAAAGGAGGAAATAAAAAAAATGTTGTCAGATGACATAATAGAACCATCCATCTCTCCTTGGAATTCTCCAATACTTATAGTGCCGAAAAAGAAAGACCCAGTTACCGGTCTACAAAAATTCCGAGTGGTGATCGATTATCGTCACGTTAACGGTCGAATCGAAGATGATCAATTTCCACTGCCAAACATAACGGACATCTATGATATGATCAGAGGAGCAACTTACTTCTCATGTATAGATCTAAGTCAAGGATATTACCAAATGGAGCTAGATGCCAATAGTAGACCAATAACGGCATTCTCAACAGAGGATTGTCACTACCAGCTAAAACGTCTACCAATGGGTTTAAAGATCTCACCCAGTAAGTTCTCAAGAATGATGTCTATAGCCATGTCAGGACTAACATATTCACGATGTTTCGTCTATTTTGACGATCTTATAATTTTTGGTAAAAATTTATTTGACCACAACAAAAACTTGATCCAAGTCTTCGAACGTCTGAGAGAAGTAAATCTCAAAATACACCCGAGAAAATGTTGTTTCTTGCGAAAAGAAGTATTATACCTCGGACACCTTATATCGGACAAAGGAATTTTACCTGACCCCACCAAATCTGCCGCAATGAAAAATTATCCAACTCCTACTAACGCGGATAAAGTAAGAAGATTCGTAGCATTAGCAAATTATTATCGAAAATTCATTAAAAATTTTGCTACCATTTGCATCCCGTTAAATCGGTTATTGAAAAAAGATGTTGAATTCAATTTTAATAAAGATTGGGAAAAATCATTCAATTTGCTTAAAGAAATCCTTATAAGTCCTACAATTCTCCAATTTCCAAATTTTAGTGAAGAATTCATTCTACGTACAGACGCCTCAGGTTTCGTTTTAGGAGCTGTTTTGTCTAATTCCGATGACAGGCCAATTGCTTACGCAAGCAAAACTCTTAATAAGGCAGAGAAAAACTATAGTACTATTGAGAGAGAATTACTTGCTATAGTGTGGGCAGTAAAACACTATCGGCCATACTTGTTCGGAAGAAAGTTCTAAATCTTGACAGACCACAGACCCCTAGTGTACTTGTTCTCACTAAAAGAACCTAGTAGCAGACTAACTAAATTCAGACTATTATTAGAAGAATACAATTTTTACGTAGAATATTCACCCGGAAAAGGTAACTGTACCGCTGACGCGCTTAGTCGCATTAAAATAGAGTCTGAAGAATTAAAACAATTATATGGCTATGTAGTAACAAGAGCCCAGTCGAAAGTAGAAAATAAAGATGAAAATACACCTAAAGATAATAAGATACAAACCAATGAACAAAGGATAACAGAACTTCTGAAACCACCCGAAAGTGGACTAAGAGTTATTGAATTAAAAATCGTTGACAATTTTACGGAAGATTTAGTTAATTTCAAGGACGACATAATTATAAGACCAAACAAAGTTTTGGCGTATATTCCAAAAGGGAATAATTTACTCCTAAAGAAGTCCAAGGACAGCACTACAACCCAATCGACATTATTTGGCAAAATATTGTCGAGGGATGTGCAAAAACTCTGCGGACCCAAATCAATTAAGAAAATATATATTACTAAAAATGAAATAAAGAAACTCCCGGACGGCCGTCGAGAATATAAAATTAATGAATTAAAAAATATATTAGGAGAAATGTTTAAAGAAAGTAATATAAAGGTATACCTCATAGATAATGTTATTGAAATTACCGATCCTTGTAAGAACAAATTAATACTAAACGACTTTCACATACTTCCAACCAGTGGACATGCAGGTATAAACCGAATGATTCAAAATATAAAGAAAAAATACTTTTGGACAGGAATGCAAAACGATGTGACGACATTCGTTAAGCACTGCCCAGTATGCCAACGAAACAAATATAACCAACCGAAGAAACAACCAATGACTATCACATCAACAGCCGAATCAGGTTTTGACAAAATATTTATAGACCTAGTAGGACCTTTAGAAGAATCTGAAGATGGATCTAAATACATACTCACCATTCAAGATGAGCTAACCAAGTTTATCGAAGCTATACCACTCCCAAATAAAGAATCAGGCACGGTAGCTAAAGCTCTAGTAGAAGGTTTTATTCTAAGGTACGGAGTACCACATACAATAGCATCTGATCAGGGAACCGAATTTATAAACCAGGTTTTCAAAAGTATCTGTAAGCTTTTGAGAATAGAACAATTACAATCTACAGCGTACCATCATGAGAGCATAGGAGCTTTAGAAAATTCACATAAGGTTTTAGGAGCATTTCTTAGAAGTTACGTCTCAGAAAAACACACGGACTGGAGTACTTGGTTGCCATATTACGTTTTCTGTTATAACACTTCCGTACACTCAGAAACGGGTTACACACCATTCGAGTTGATATTCGGAAAGCAATGTAGCTTGCCCAAAAATCTGACAAAACAAATAGAACCGGTGTACAACTATGACGATTACGTAATTGACCTTAAACATAAATTACAAGTTACCCATAGAGATGCCCGAGAAACGCTTATAAAGAAGAAAAATGTTAGGAAAGATAGATATGATAAAGAGGGACAAACAAAAAGTAGTAGTTTTGAAAAAGGAAGTTTAGTTTTATTAAGAAACGAAGCCAGAAAGAAATTAGATCCAATATTTATGGGACCATACGAAGTTTTGTCTCAAAATGGTGTAAATTGTGATATCCAATACGATAACAAAAGAATGACAGTACACAAGAATAGACTAAAACCATTTTACATGTATTTAACTTTTATATAGTCAATAATTAAATCAAAATCTAAAAATAAAAAACAAAAAAGGGGAAGAGAATGTAAATAATAATATATGTATATACAAGATAACTACTTCATTTAATTTTTAATAAGGCCGGCATAGGATTTAAGTAAATTATATTGTTTAGCAATAAAAATAAAACGCAACTAGAATATAAGAAGAATAAAATAAGTTACGATAAAAAAAAAAAATATTCCTATTATACAAGTTAGTGTCGCTTAAAAGAAGAAATCAAGCTATGTCATGATTTCTCCTTTTCCCCAGAGGGTGGTGTGAAGGGATCACACTAGCGATCACTTCATTATACATTTAATTCCGGTCATTGACTTTAATCCACACTACGCTTCACAATAGCCAACCTATATTTTAATGCACTCGCATTACTTTCCTATTTTTAATAATGCACTCGCATTTCATTCATGGTCAAGAGTATCACCCTCATGCACTAAAATATTAAGTAATAATTTCAATGCCACTGACGATGACGGGACGCGACGCTTCAGATTACTTTGGTCAAGTGTATCTACCTACTTGCTAAGGTTCAATGCACTGCATACTGTGTAGTGCATATGGCTGGATTTATTTGGATACATTTGTGCATTGTATTAGAAGGGCTATGCATATTGGATAATCGACTATTAATTTGATGACATAGTAAGTATGCTGCCTGGTTCCGTTGTTCGTTAATTTCCCACAGAATTCGGAATATAAAATATTTCTATGTTTAAGTTATAATACATATGTATGTATATTTGATATAGGCTTTAGATGTTAATGTGTAAGTTGATTATTTTGTATAAATAGCTTAAGTTCAATTGAATAAATTCACTTTCAGTTTGGAAGTAGAAAGAACAGTTTGGCTCTTCAGCCTTGTTTTTACTTTCAAACTTGGAACAGATCGGCTTTCTAGCCATCATCCATATTCGGCTTGGGGAAGCCATCCAAAATCCCCATAGCTCAGTAGGTGAGGTAGACACACAATACTTAGGCCCACTTTACATGGCGATCTTGCCAGACTTAAAATCGTGTAGTCGTATCCAAATATTATAAGAACAAAAAAGAACTTCTCATATTTTTTCCTATTAATCAGATTTAATAAATAAATTGATAAGGTCATCCTCCAGCAGTCAAAGCTGGTGGCATGAGAATTACGCAGCATAAAGCACTCAATACAGAGCTTCCAGCAAAGGATGCCGAAGATTACACAGGATTGACTCAACCTATCAGCATTAATAGTATTTCTATAAGTGGTGCTCCTGTTAAGGGTAATTCCGATTACTCACCTCAAGCAGCTCAAGTTGCTCATTCACCAAAGCCCCTAGATAATTTTGCTCTTAAACACTCGATGCAAATTCATCAACCAAGGAAATAGAGAGTTAAATAACAAGTTTATTAACAATATTAAAAATAGCAACAACACCAATAGCAAAAACAAAACATATGAAATTAAACAATTTAAGTATTTTTATACATCGCACAATAGGACGCTGAAAAAAAAACTTTTTAAAAATTTACTTTATTCAATTAATATTATTGTTCTATTGTTGACAACTAATTATTTGCATTCCTTTAAATGTATTTACTTTGAACATTGTTATAATTATAATAATTATAAAGGGTGTCCCAAAATTAACGCAGGATTTTAATTAAATAGAAAACGCCGTTTTTAGTCTTTCGATATTTTTATTGACTCGTAAAGTACATAGGATAGGGTTATGTATGGAATAACACATCGGACAAATGGCCTCCACGGCTTTGCATGCACATGCGCACTCTTTTGTTGAAATTTTCCATGACCATTCTGCATAAATGTGACTGAATTTCGTTGATGCAGCGTTGAATCTCCTCCTTTAATGCACGGGTGGTTGTGGGCTTGTTGACATAGACTTGTGATTTCAAATAACCCCATAAAAAGAAGTCTAATGGTGTTAAATCATACGATCTAGGAGGCCAATTTTGATCACCAAAACGAGAGAGTACACGACCTGGAAATGTCTCATGCAGTAATTGAATTGTTTCACGGGCTGTATGACATGTGGCACCGTCTTGTTGAAACCACATATTGGACACATCAATATCATCCAATTTTGGCAGAAAGAACTGTGTAATCATGTCGCGATATCGAGCACCAGTAACAGTCACTGCTTGACCAGCATCATTTTCAAAAAAATATGGCCCAATTATGCCTCCAGCCCAAAATCCACACCAAACAGTCACGCGTTGTGGATGCATTTGTTTTTCGACAATCACATGTGGGTTCTCCGAACCCCAAATGCGGCAATTTTGGTGATTGACAAAGCCATCAAGATGACACACAGTTGACGAAGTTAAAACACTATGCCGACCATATTTTGTATGAAATTTTCAAACTGCAGCCGCCAAGCTTTCACTATTTTTGAAATATTCTTTAATAATAAAGACACGTTGTTCTATCGTGTAACGCTCCATTTTTAATAACCCTATACTGTTAGCTGTCAAATTGCTTTTTATCAGGGTTGCCAACACTTCACTGCACAAATGGCGGCAAATTCAAATCTTGCGTTAATTTTGGGACACCCTTTATAATCGCCCGCCGTAAAATGAAAAAATAAAAATAATAAAATATAAAATATTACCTTAACAAAAAAAAAATTATAATGGGAGGAAAAACCTCCAAAGAAGAGGTCGTTGTGACCAATAATAACAATAATAATAATAATGAATTAACTTCAAATCTTGTAATCATGGACATTGTCATCATAATTTTGATAATGTTTATAGTTTATTTAGCCACAAAAATTTTAAAATTTTATTTTAAACAAAATGTCCAGAAAATTATTAATAATGAATTTAAAATGTAGCAGTTTAAAATTTTTACAAAAAAAAAACAAACAAATTTTTTCCAATGTATAAACAATGTTAAGAAAAAAAAAATAAATAAATAATTAAAAATATGTTAAACACTAAAATAAAAAACTAAAAATATGTAAAAACACTAAAAGAAATACTTGCAAACTTCAATAAAACCCCAAAAAGAAAATATTCCGAAAAATACATTACTGAAAAAAGACACGAAATATTTAAATTAGAAAAAGAGTTTAATGAAAAATATGAAAAATTAGAAAAGGATACAAACCAACAAACTTTAAAAACAATTATAGATAACTTATTAGTCAGACTGAATCAAATATTAGAGGAAAAAACTAAATTGCTAGGCGAAGAAAATATAGGAGAAGAAGAAGATAAAGAAGCCGAAGAGATAATAGAAGTAGTTGAAAACATGGCAGAAATATTCAATTTCAGTATAGCTCAGAAATTGCCTACCCTCAACTGTGATGAGGATGGCAAGAGAACTGAACACATAAGGGCTTTTATAAACAGCGTAGAATTCTACCATGACACCCTTAGTGAGACCTCAAAACCCACACTAATAAAATTTATATTGAAATGCAAAATTCAAGGTAAAGCTCTTACTGAACTAGGTAATCAAAAACCAGAGAATTTTGCTTCATTTAAAAAAATTTTTATAGAAAAATGTGGACCAAAAGAAACAATAGAAACGATACAAACCAAACTTAGTAAGACATATCAGGGTAATCGACCTGTGCGAGAATTTGTAACAGACATCGAAACACTTATTACAAAAATGACAGAACTAGAAGTTTCTTGCCATGGTGAAGAAGCCAGGGAAATCCTAACAAAAGCTAATGAAAGAAGAGGTTTAGCATTTCTAAAAAAGGGGGTAAACGATAGGTTACAAATAGTATTAGATAGCAGTGACGTGCCGTGGTGATTTCAGTAAGGTGTTCACTATAATTATTTGTACAAATAATTTGCCTATTTTTAGTTTTAATCCAGGATCACGACGGGGACGTAATAGACAAGATCCCATTTTTGTTTTTTTTTTATTTTATTTTTTTTTTATTTTATTTTTTTTTTATTTTTTTATTTTTATATTTTTTTTTGCTTTTTTTAAGTATTTATTTTAATAGTAGAATAAGTCATATTTATTTAGTAGTATAGTTAAATTAATGGAGCCCAATAAACATTTACTTGTAGATAAGTTCGATTCGACGGGATTTCTTCAAAAAAACTTGTAGAACGTCATCATAAAAAATATTTTTTGCTTTTATTTCCTTAAGAAATGATTTTTCAATTGAAATAATTGCCAGTTCTGACAACCTGTTCTCCAGCATTTTATTTCTGGCATATGATTTTATGCGTTTAAGTGCAGAAAAAGATCGCTCGACAGAGCTACTTGACACTGGAATAGTCAAAATTAGTGAGCTTAATTTAAAAATTTCAGAAAAAGTGTCCTTAAGTTCCATATTATCGAGGAGTTTTGGAATATCCTTGACGGAAATATTTTTGAATTGTGACTGTGCAAATTTAAAAAACACAGTAAGTTCATTCTTAAGCTTCACAAAATCAAAAAACGGACCATATGAACTTTTAAGGCATTCGAAGGCTTCAGTTGGGAATTTTTTTTCATTTTCAGCAAATTTTTTTACAGAAAGTAATTCTAAAAATTTAAATTTTTTTAACGACTCGAACCTGCTTTCCATTTGTAACGACACAGTGTCGATTATTTCAAAAAATAATTGCCGATACCTAAGTTTAAATGTATCCAAAATTTCGCCACGTTTTAGAACAGGGTCAATTATATTTTCAGCAGTTTCAAAAATGTTTTGAAATTTTGTTCGTAATGTGTTGATTTCTATCTTAACTGATTCAATTTGCTCACAACAATAATTTATGTCGAATATTTTGTTTTGTAAGACATTAAACAAAATATCCGTGTGGGCAAATACATCGTTAAAAGTGTTTAGCATAAAAACTGTATTAAAGCTTTTTAAAAATTGAAGAAAACCTCTCGCTTGGATTGCGTCCGCCCCCAAGTATCTGGATCATCAATCATTTCATCAAATAAAATGACCAAGTCATTAAAATGTGTTTGAACAGCATTTACCAAGCGAGATGAATAATTCCATCTAGTTGGGGCAACGGAGGGTAGTCTTCTTTTAATTATTTGGTCCAAAAAATAAGTCCTTTTTGTGGACTGGGAGAAAAAAGCGGAGAGACCGGACAAACTTAAAAAGACAATTTTCACTTCCCGAAGAAAGTTCACAGATTGTGAGCATTGCAATGAATAAATATAGCATGCTGAAACTCATTTCTTACTTGAGCTTGGGTTCCATTTAGCTCACCAGACATAACAGTGGCACCATCGTATGTCTGAGCCACCAATTTGGCACCCCAATTTTCAGATTTTATCAAATCAATTATTTTTTTCGATATTGCATTGGCTGTACGATCTTCACTGACGTCCCAAAATTGGTAAAATCGTTCTTTTGGGGTACCATTTGAGTCTACATATCGGAAAACCACAGATAATTGACACTTTTTTGTGATATCTGTGGTTTCATCCAACATAACAGAAAGAAAATTTGCAGCATCAATCTCTTTTTTGATATTATCAATGATTGTGTTTGATATTGCATTGATCAAATCATTTTGAATGTTGTTGGATGTTCCTTTAAAAACCGTTGCCGATTTTAAATGATTTTCTAGTTTAGAGTCATATTTGGCTATTAGATTTAAAAGCTCAACATAGTTTCCCTTGTTATCCGACTCTTCGCGTTCATCATTACCCCTGAACGCTAGCTCTTGAGAGCCCAAAAAGCACACCGCATCAATAAGTCGCTCCAAAACTTGCCGGTTTTCGGACACTTGTTCGTTATGACGAGAAACCGATATATTTTTTTGTGCATCAAGCAACATGTCTATACGGGTGTTGCCAAAAGTTTTCAATGCTACACTACAATTGATATGGGTTTGAGAAATTATATGTTTGTTTGCTGCTACGGTCAAATGGTTTAGATCGGAGTAACCCGTAGACCACACACTCCTTTCTTGGTTACTTGCAAAAAGCAAGCAAGGCCAGCAAAACAATTTATTTAAAGTGGGGCAACCACACAACCATAACTTGGACTCGTACTGTTTTACCTGGAAGTATCTATTAAATGTTTTATTTTTTGTTGCATTTATGGAAATTAAATTTGGAAGAGGTGGTATTGGCCTTCCAATATTTATCGCCTCTGTTTTTTCCATGGGCATTAGCTGCGAAAATGGCTTTTCCATTAATTTTTCAATGATGCACCTGCAATTCATTAAATTATAATTCATTTTGTCCTCGAAAAACGATCTTTTCATTCTAAAGTCCAGAATGAGAATGAGTAATGAGAATAAAATAATAAATTTGAATTCAGAGAGATGTAACATACAACACTGAAAATATAAACTCTAACTCTTCCCCTTGTGTGTGCCTGTGGGGTACACTTATATGCTCTTAAGTGTCGTCTTCGTTCAGAGTTCACTCTCTCTCTTTCTCGATTCCATATTGAAATAGATAGTGGTGCGCTCATAGAAGTTGAACACCAAACCAATTTATTTCCTTTTCTGTTTTTCTGTTCATTCGAATGAAGGACTGTGCGCCGCGGCCGTGTGCGGTTGCGGTGGTGCACTCGATGAAGGTGAACACCTAGCCATATAGAAACTATCTACACATTTTGTCTCTTCTTTGCATTTTTCGTGTGGACGTGTATTTGCTTTACCCTGTTTTCGCTGATCGGTCGGTGCGTTCACATGAGGAGAACACCCTGGAGTATTTATTTTGTTGTTTTGTTTGAGAAAATGTCTGTTTATTCGAAGGAGGGACGGTGTTGTGGTGCGCTCGATGAAGGTGAACACCAAGCCATATAGAAACTATCTACACATTTTGTCTCTTCTTTGCATTTTTTGTGTGGATGTGGATTTGCTTTACCTTAGCTTTGGTGGTCGGTCCGGTCGGTGCGTTGACATGAGGAGAACACCCTAGAGCCTAGAGTATTATATTTGTTTGAGAATGAATGAATGGTAGGAATTGCCGTGGTGCGCTTGATGAAGGAGAACACCAAGATTTAAAAAATCAAATAAATGTAATGTGACGATTTTGGTAGGGTGTGCGGTGAACACCTGCGTACCTTCGAATAAACGTCACTGTTAGATAGTGCCAGACACACTAATCTTCAAGACGCTATCCAGCATGTAGTAGAATTAGATCAAACCTCTGCATCCACATCAAACACTGTTAGGTTCATGAATAAAAGAGGTAGAAACTATCATGGACATAATAATTTTAACAACCCTCAAGCCAGATTCTCGCATACTAATTTCAATAACCAAGCTAGAAGTTCGTACCCACAGAATAACAACTCAACTAGGCCTAACTATTATAACAATGCCAACAGGTCCAGATATACAAAAAATTACGATAGACAAAGATATAATAATAATAACTAATAACGGTAATAATCACAGTAACAACAACAATAATACCAATAGGTCGAATAATGTAAGTCAACCTAATAATAATAGAAATAATAATCAGGTGTTGGTAATGGGAAACGAGCAACCCACCGAAGGGGAAGCCGACCCATCGGAGGGAATTCATTAAATCAACAGATAACAAAAGTATTAGGGATATCAGGAAATCTAGAAACTTTAGGGACATGTATCTATGTATTACAACTAGGAGAATTTTCCATTCCATATGAATTTCATGTAGTAAGTGATTCTTTTCCGATCCCAGTTGATGATATAATCGGAGCGAATTTCCTAACAGAGTTCAGTGCCATTATAAATCTGGAGAAATTTTCGTTTGAGTTGAAAGTAGATGACCAACCAGTCATTCTACCTATATATACTCAACAAAACATACATGTTGTTTCCTTACCTCCACGGTGTGAAGCAACTTATTGGATGATTACAAAACATTCTGATTCTCGAATATTTTATCCACAAGAATTATGTGAAAATGTTTTCATGGCAGGTTCACTATCAACTGTTAAAAATGGAAAAATACCCGTAAAAATTCTGAATACACGTGATTCAGCTGTAACTCTAAAATGGGTTGAACCCATATCGTTCTCTCCTTCAAAACATTTTATTTTACATTATAACCACATAGATAAATCAATAAACAAGCGAGTTCAGGAAATTCTAAATGAAATAAATTTTGAGACATTAAATAGCGAAGAAAAAACCGAGATTGAAGCAATATGTACAAAATTCCAAGATATTTTTCACGTATATGGTGACAAACTCACGTATACCCATATTGGAAAGGCAGACATTAAACTTAAAAGTGAATATTCACCGAAATATACCAAGCCGTATCGATTACCACATACTCAGAAGGAAGATATAAAGGAGGAAATAAAAAAAATGTTGTCAGATGACATAATGGAACCATCCATCTCTCCTTGGAATTCTCCAATACTTATAGTGCCGAAAAAGAAAGACCCAGTTACCGGTCTACAAAAATTCCGAGTGGTGATCGATTATCGTCACGTTAACGGTCGAATCGAAGATGATCAATTTCCACTGCCAAACATAACGGACATCTATGATATGATCAGAGGAGCAACTTACTTCTCATGTATAGATCTAAGTCAAGGATATTACCAAATGGAGCTAGATGCCAATAGTAGACCAATAACGGCATTCTCAACAGAGGATTGTCACTACCAGCTAAAACGTCTACCAATGGGTTTAAAGATCTCACCCAGTAAGTTCTCAAGAATGATGTCTATAGCCATGTCAGGACTAACATATTCACGATGTTTCGTCTATTTTGACGATCTTATAATTTTTGGTAAAAATTTATTGGACCACAACAAAAACTTGATCCAAGTCTTCGAACGTCTGAGAGAAGTAAATCTCAAAATACACCCGAGAAAATGTTGTTTCTTGCGAAAAGAAGTATTATACCTCGGACACCTTATATCGGACAAAGGAATTTTACCTGACCCCACCAAATCTGCCGCAATGAAAAATTATCCAACTCCTACTAACGCGGATAAAGTAAGAAAATTCGTAGCATTAGCAAATTATTATCGAAAATTCATTAAAAATTTTGCTACCATTTGCATCCCGTTAAATCGGTTATTGAAAAAAGATGTTGAATTCAATTTTAATAAAGATTGCGAAAAATCATTCAATTTGCTTAAAGAAATCCTTATAAGTCCTACAATTCTCCAATTTCCAAATTTTAGTGAAGAATTCATTCTACGTACAGACGCCTCAGGTTTCGCTTTAGGAGCTGTTTTGTCTAATTCCGATGACAGGCCAATTGCTTACGCAAGCAAAACTCTTAATAAGGCAGAGAAAAACTATAGTACTATTGAGAGAGAATTACTTGCTATAGTGTGGGCAGTAAAACACTATCGGCCATACTTGTTCGGAAGAAAGTTCAAAATCTTGACAGACCACAGACCCCTAGTGTACTTGTTCTCACTAAAAGAACCTAGTAGCAGACTAACTAAATTCAGACTATTATTAGAAGAATACAATTTTTACGTAGAATATTCACCCGGAAAAGGTAACTGTACCGCTGACGCGCTTAGTCGCATTAAAATAGAGTCTGAAGAATTAAAACAATTATATGGCTATGTAGTAACAAGAGCCCAGTCGAAAGTAGAAAATAAAGATGAAAATACACCTAAAGATAATAAGATACAAACCAATGAACAAAGGATAACAGAACTTCTGAAACCACCCGAAAGTGGACTAAGAGTTATTGAATTAAAAATCGTTGACAATTTTACGGAAGATTTAGTTAATTTCAAGGACGACATAATTATAAGACCAAACAAAGTTTTGGCGTATATTCCAAAAGGGAATAATTTACTCCTAAAGAAGTCCAAGGACAGCACTACAACCCAATCGACATTATTTGGCAAAATATTGTCGAGGGATGTGCAAAAACTCTGCGGACCCAAATCAATTAAGAAAATATATATTACTAAAAATGAAATAAAGAAACTCCCGGACGGCCGTCGAGAATATAAAATTAATGAATTAAAAAATATATTAGGAGAAATGTTTAAAGAAAGTAATGTAAAGGTATACCTCATAGATAATGTTATTGAAATTACCGATCCTTGTAAGAAGAAATTAATACTAAACGACTTTCACATACTTCCAACCAGTGGACATGCAGGTATAAACCGAATGATTCAAAATATAAAGAAAAAATACTTTTGGACAGGAATGCAAAACGATGTGACGACATTCGTTAAGCACTGCCCAGTATGCCAACGAAACAAATATAACCAACCGAAGAAACAACCAATGACTATCACATCAACAGCCGAATCAGGTTTTGACAAAATATTTATAGACCTAGTAGGACCTTTAGAAGAATCTGAAGATGGATCTAAATACATACTCACCATTCAAGATGAGCTAACCAAGTTTATCGAAGCCATACCACTCCCAAATAAAGAATCAGGCACGGTAGCTAAAGCTCTAGTAGAAGGTTTTATTCTAAGGTACGGAGTACCACATACAATAGCATCTGATCAGGGAACCGAATTTATAAACCAGGTTTTCAAAAGTATCTGTAAGCTTTTGAGAATAGAACAATTACAATCTACAGCGTACCATCATGAGAGCATAGGAGCTTTAGAAAATTCACATAAGGTTTTAGGAGCATTTCTTAGAAGTTACGTCTCAGAAAAACACACGGACTGGAGTACTTGGTTGCCATATTACGTTTTCTGTTATAACACTTCCGTACACTCAGAAACGGGTTACACACCATTCGAGTTGATATTCGGAAAGCAATGTAGCTTGCCCAAAAATCTGACAAAACAAATAGAACCGGTGTACAACTATGACGATTACGTAATTGACCTTAAACATAAATTACAAGTTACCCATAGAGATGCCCGAGAAACGCTTATAAAGAAGAAAAATGTTAGGAAAGATAGATATGATAAAGAGGGACAAACAAAAAGTAGTAGTTTTGAAAAAGGAAGTTTAGTTTTATTAAGAAACGAAGCCAGAAAGAAATTAGATCCAATATTTATGGGACCATACGAAGTTTTGTCTCAAAATGGTGTAAATTGTGATATCCAATACGATAACAAAAGAATGACAGTACACAAGAATAGACTAAAACCATTTTACATGTATTTAACTTTTATATAGTCAATAATTAAATCAAAATCTAAAAATAAACAAAAAAGGGGAAGAGAATGTAAATAATAATATATGTATATACAAGATAACTACTTCATTTAATTTTTAATAAGGCCGGCATAGGATTTAAGTAAATTATATTGTTTAGCAATAAAAATAAAACGCAACTAGAATATAAGAAGAATAAAATAAGTTACGATAAAAAAAAAAAATATTCCTATTATACAAGTTAGTGTCGCTTAAAAGAAGAAATCAAGCTATGTCATGATTTCTCCTTTTCCCCAGAGGGTGGTGTGAAGGGATCACACTAGCGATCACTTCATTATACATTTAATTCCGGTCATTGACTTTAATCCACACTACGCTTCACAATAGCCAACCTATATTTTAATGCACTCGCATTACTTTCCTATTTTTAATAATGCACTCGCATTTCATTCATGGTCAAGAGTATCACCCTCATGCACTAAAATATTAAGTAATAATTTCAATGCCACTGACGATGACGGGACGCGACGCTTCAGATTACTTTGGTCAAGTGTATCTACCTACTTGCTAAGGTTCAATGCACTGCATACTGTGTAGTGCATATGGCTGGATTTATTTGGATACATTTGTGCATTGTATTAGAAGGGCTATGCATATTGGATAATCGACTATTAATTTGATGACATAGTAAGTATGCTGCCTGGTTCCGTTGTTCGTTAATTTCCCACAGAATTCGGAATATAAAATATTTCTATGTTTAAGTTATAATACATATGTATGTATATTTGATATAGGCTTTAGATGTTAATGTGTAAGTTGATTATTTTGTATAAATAGCTTAAGTTCAATTGAATAAATTCACTTTCAGTTTGGAAGTAGAAAGAACAGTTTGGCTCTTCAGCCTTGTTTTTACTTTCAAACTTGGAACAGATCGGCTTTCTAGCCATCATCCATATTCGGCTTGGGGAAGCCATCCAAAATCCCCATAGCTCAGTAGGTGAGGTAGACATACAGTACTTAGGCCCACTTTACACGCCCAGCAAACCTGCTTCACCTAGATCGAGCAGCGAAGAGAGTGGTGCTCAGAAGCAGGCTGCAGTATCTCGTAATTAATCTATTTTAGCTGCCAGTCGAAGATCACGAATTTCAAGGAACACTAGAGTGAACAGTGATTGTTGAAGCCTAGATGATCATAGCAAAGGTGGTACTATTAACATGAGCCACGAAGACCTGAAATGAGTTACTTAAGAAGTAAAAAAGTTAATGAGTTAAAGAGAAGAGGAACAGGATAACATCGATCTCGAAGATGCCAAGAAGTGGAAGGAAGATGCTGAAAATTCCGATGGTTTTCCCCAGACGATTTTGCGAAAGACAACTACTATATCAAGGACAGAGTTACACCACCAGAAGTAAGTTTATTTAAAATTCAAGATGAATTTTAATTGATTAATATACTCATTTTAAGGTTTTTCCAAAATATCCAAGACATAATATTTATCAAGAACCAATCGGTCTGATTCCACCTCCAGACCGCTTTGCCCGAGGACCACTACAAATCTACGATGATTTAGATCCTTATGGACATATAATTTTACATTAATTAAAAGTCCTTAGCTATAATATTCTATTCTTTTTAAGTGATAAAGAGTTATTTTAACCATTAAACATTTAGATTCCTTGGTTTATTAATAATGTTTATATTGTGTAAAATAAAATGAAATTAATAATATTGGGGCATATTCATAGATGTTTGCTAAACTCTTCCTAAGTTGTCACTAAGCAAGTCCAGAGTTTAGGCTATTTATAAATAAATTTAAACCCGAGTTTAGGGCTAAAACTGTGGTTTAAGTGTAAACATAGGAAATGCTGAATTTAAGTAGTTATTATCACAGCCAAATTTGATTTTTGTTTGTGAATTTAAAAGCTGAAGAAGTCAAATAACTTTTACGTAAACTTGCTGTCCAGAAAATTTCGATTGATACCGCAATTGAAGAAGATATGGATATCTTAGAAGAGCTTGAGTTATTTGGTGATCTGCAAAATATGCCACCAAGAAAAATAAAATATACAAACCACGGTTCAATCCATTTGAATTAAGCGAGAAGGATTTCTACGAAAGATATGGTTTGGATAAAGAAACAGTCACATTTATTATAAATTTACTTAATATTGGAGAACTACCAATAAGTATAAGAGGATTACCCGTTTCTGACAGTCTCCAGGTCTAACCAGCATTAAGATTTTTGGGTAGAAATGTCCACCAGAGTGGATTATATTTATAAATCCCTTATTTGTATTTAAGCTGATCTTCATGGTATTTCGCAACCAACGGTTAGCAGAATAATCGCCAAAATTGCAAGAAAACTGGAACAACAGTCGCCAAACTTTGTAAAATTCCCATCAACAAGTCAGGAACTCCAGAAGACAAAATCAGATTTTTTTCAAATAGCTTCATTTCCCGGAGTGATTGGCACTATAGATTGCACACACGTACGCATTAAGTGTCCGGCTAAGATCGTTGGGGAAGTTTCTGTAGGACATTTCCTGAATAGAAAAGTCCCATACTGAATCATTATTTTAAAATTTGTATATTTTTAGATAGTTTGTGATGCAAAATGCAAAATTGTAGACATTGTGGTCCGATCTAGGGGTTCCAGGCATGATGCACTAATATGGAGCAATTGTAGTTCAAAGAGACGCATAGAAGAAACCAGAAGTACACATAATGGAGTTCTTCTTGGAGACGATGGGTATCCCTTGTCTTATGTTTTATTTACTCCGGTCAGAAATCCGCAGACTCCACAGGAAGAAAAATATAACAAATGCCACATGCATCGCGACCAGAAATAAAATAGTGTTTAAACGAACAAATCAAATCTAAATTTCGCTATATTCAGAGTTCATTTAGATACTGCCAAAAATGTTGTTGTCGCAGTATCAGTGTTGCACAACATAGCTAAAGAAAGAAATTTGTCATGTGAGTATATAAGTACATATCACTTTTGATTCAACTTATTTAAACTAAAACGAGAAAGTAAGATGTTGTGTGTTATGTTTCATTAGAAGTCTCGTAAGTGTTTCTGAAAACCATTTTCATATCAAACAAAGATTTCAAAACATTTCAAACATAGTGCCTAATATAGAAGAAAGTCCTATTTCTCAAAGAAGGCCTGTAGCTGCAAGAATTTTCCGACAGAACTTTATCAATAATCATTTCACTTAAGAGAAAATGCAAACTTTCGTTTTATAATGCACTTAATAAATTAAGTATTTAATTATTTAATATCAACGTAAAACTATTTAATAAAAACTAATTCATTTAAATAAAAAACGAAAATATCTTATTCTAAAAAACAAACAAAACATTGATAAGACAAAAACAGGTACAAGTTTTTGGTATGAACAACAGTAAAAGAATGAAGTGAAATTAGTAGAAATAAATGTATGTAAGTTAAGTTAGTTAAAAAATACGTTAAAATTCAAAGTTACAAAACAATAAAGATATATACATATGCATGTACTTAAATTGTTTCCTTTTCCTTTTTTACAAATGACGCTGCCTTTCAAGAATTGTATTCTTTATTTCCAGGTCATTCTCATAAAGACTTTTTTCGTAGCTCATTTGTTTTCTTATTTGTTCCATTTTAAGCTGGTGTAGCTCTTCTTTTTGGCAATTTTGCGCTACAAATTTGCTTGCTTCGTTGGAAAAGAACATCCACTGCTGGCCTTTTAAGGTTTTTTTTTGGAATGCTGTTTTTTGGCAATCGCCTAAGTTGGTCAATCGGAGTAGGGTCGTTGGGAACATCAAGGGGCTTTTCTTTCATAGATGCCGAATAGCGGTCTTCGTCTATGGGGGCTGGTTCATTTTCTTTAGACAGCACACTTTCATCCGTAAATTCGATCTCGCAAGCCTCCGTGTTGCTGTCTATCAAAATTGAGTCCTCCTTAAAATCTTCCCTTACCATGTCTTGCACGATTAAATCCTCCTCGGGTGGTTCCGGAACTTCAATTACATTGCCAGTGGCTTTCAGAGCCTTCTTCATTCCATCAGCATTGCTTCTTCTGGCTGCAACTTTCATCCGATGCCAATGCTCCTTCAATTTTTGTAATGGTCTATTATAGCCAGCGGCCCTCATATTGATGTCGATTTTGGACCAAGACAACAAATTCGAGTAATGAAAGCACAAAATAACAAGTTTGAAAATATAACAGTATTTTTTTGCTTTAACCTGTCATTTGAAGTATAATTGTAGTAGAATACAACCTTAAACTGGGGTTTTACTAAACACAGCAGGAAAATTGACTATGAATAAGAGCTGTGTTTATTCAATCAACAAGCCTTAAACTATAGATTAAGAAATCACGACTTTAGTAATTCTCTATGAATACGCCCCATTATGTTTTTAAATTCTATTCGGCACTCAACCTTATAATTAATGACAAAATATATGTACATATAAGGCTTTTCGAGGTTCTCTCTAGCTCTAGCTAAAAGGTAAGGATATGTACTTTGCAAAATCATCTTGCAATTTAAAGTTAAGGGATACGTTGTGTTTTAACTCTGACGCAAGATGAATAAAAAGAATTTCTAACTAATGCTGTTGACCACATGAAATCGAGAAGGAATACGTGATGAACCAAAACATAAGAAGAATAAGGATTAAAAATATTTTAGTTTTCAATTTTGTTGTATTGAACATATGCCTCAATTGAAACAAGATAAAATCTACTTAACAAATAATAATTGACCTGAGCGATCAAATTTGGGAAAACCAAAAAGAAGTGTTTTTCTTGGAAACAGTACATTCAATATTTATTTTAATTACTCAAAAACTAAGATACATACATTTCAAAACATATACAGTCTTAATTAAAAAACGCTGTATAGAGCCTACATAAAGTTACATATGTAATCTCTATAATGCCTCTAAACGCAAAAATGCTATTTATAAAACTTATACAAGGTTGCATAGTCCCATAATAAGCTAAACGCGTTTTGAGGTTGAATAGAGCCTACATAAGGAAATTATTGTTATTATTATTTCGTAAATGTCATTTTGATTTCTCTCCTCTCTTTTTGAAATTAAAATAAAAACAATAATGCCTCTCCAGTTTAGCTCGTGAGCCAAAGAAACGAAGAATTTAAAAAAATATAGATTTTCGAAAGAGAATATCATAAAAATAATTGGAATTATTTTGTTATATTTTAGTTGTTATGACAACAAGCTGATTTTATAGACATTTTGGTACTTTTTTTGATATAAGCATTGTATAACTAAAATTTATAGCAGAATTTTTTATAAATAGGAATTTTCGCAACGTTACATAGAGCCTACATAAATCCTTATTCACTGTATAACTATTCATCTGTTTAGCGAATTCTATTAAATAAGACTAATAATCTATAAATAATGGCATTGAATTTTAAAAACAAAAATTATACTAAATTACAGAAAATTTTGAAAAAAATTCGACGAATCTTGAATATCAAATCAAGTGAACGGCATCCAATCTTCGTTTTGATTTGTTGCTGAAAAAAAAACACGTCAATTAGTGCTTTCAAGTTTTGTAGTTTATGTGAAACTTACTTTGAAGAAGTCTTGCCATCATGAGCCTTCTGGTCAATAAACCCTCAACGAAATTGTAACAAAATGAATTGGAATAGGGCTCGTAAGTCGATACATTAATTGAAAATGTGTGGCTTCTTAAGTCGTTTGCGTTGACATTCTTTTTTTATTTAAAATCCCAATTGGACAATTTCACCAGCTGAAGGTTGCCGGCTCTCGACTCTTTCCGCAGCAACTCTTGGAACATCAATAGGGCAGTTTGTAGGGGCATTCCTGTGTCAATTCCATTTCTGAGCAGAATGCACTTAGCTTCCGTGATTCAATAGGCATTATGAATTCATGGAGTTCAGCTTCTATTTTGTCAGTCTTTAAGTTTTATAAAATTGACGGGAATTTTTTTTTATTCAATGTATTTATAATTTATTTTTTGAGAAGTCTTACCAATGATTTCCGACTCCCGTCATTTAGGAGGTTCTATATTGTCCCAACAAGGTGTTTCTAAACCGACATTAGGTTCAGCTACCTCTTATATGTCGTGTGTGTCAGCCTCAGCGGCAGCAGTAGCCGCTGCCTCAGCCAGCTTAGTGTCCCTGTAGTCCTTTAGTGGCAGCCAGATCATAGAGGAAATATATTATCTAGAGTCCCGACTTAATGGGTTTGCTCTCTTTCGGCCTACAAGCTAAATTGAGAGGATTTTGTCCATAAGGATAAGCATGTGTTAGTTGTCCCGTGCATTTCTTATGGGACCAAGCCATTATGAATGTAGTTGTTATGGAATTTGTGCCAATATTGCTCAACCGCGGGGGAAAAAACTAAGAGGTAAACTCAGCCGTTCAAAAAAGAGATCCGTTGAATTCAAAAATTGAAACATTAATGCAATATTTAAAGAAAAATTGATTTTGCAACTTCCTTCCAGTGAAAACTGTACTAAAAATAATATTTGACTGCTTTTGGCAAACAAATTCCATGATTTTTATGAAAAGTTTCGCTTAAAACAGAAAAAATCATGCAAAAAGTATAGGCGCACCATAGAACTGCAATGCAAACGTTGCCCAATTTAAGTTAAGCCCAGTTTTGACAGATTAACAATTAGATGAGAATTTTGACAACTCAACAAAATATAAACAAAGCAAAATTCATTCCCACTAATGCAAATGAAGGTAAAACAATTTAAATCAAAAATATCAATTTATTTAAATAAAAATATACAATGAATTTGTACTTAATTTAATCCTCAGATAAAGAGGAAACCAAGGAGATAGTTGCAACAAAAGAAGTGGAATTCCTCGAGAAGGAAGCCAACATATCTATTCTGGAACGAAAAATCCACAGCCTAGAAGAGGTACAAATTCAAGGTAAGTGCGTTCGTCACATTCATTTAAAACTCAAATTATATGAATATTGTTTTGTGTTTTTAGTTGAAATTTGCACTTGATGACAAGATGTTGTTCCTAGCAATCAAATCGCTCTATTCTGATAGGTTCTTATATCCCCAATTTTGAACTGTAGGAATGAGAAGGGCCGATTACAGCGAAGGGATAGATATTGCAGAAGACTAAAAAGCTTCGCGATGAAACTGGTCTGACAAGCTTTAGTGGTCGAGAGGGATATACACGTCGAGAGTGTTTCTATAAAGTTGAGGGATCTCTTTATTTGTTGACACTTTCCCTAGCCATTTATACCCAAGCCAATTGGATCAAATACAAGCTGAATAAATTGAAGCATTTGATAACAGCACAGGCACATCATGTGTCACCATCTGTGCAATGCAAAGCACTTCTTTCAGCCATCGACCGACAGGCGAAAGATTGTAGTGTGTACAATTCATTCCTCATGATTTAATCAACATCTACAATCCACCGAGAATTGGCCAATCGTTCAGTTTCAATATATTCGCAAGCGATATAATTTTGCAGATGAATATCTTTCTTGTACATGTTTTGCAGAATTCTGTGATGTAGCTGGTAAGAATATTTGAATAAATAATAAAATAAGAACCATCCTAATTTTGTCTCTTTTTAATTGTAGGGCTCTTGAATTTTAATAAAATGCTTTGCAATTCATGATACATATATTGCTGTCGATGCCTTCAACATCTTCTCGAAAATTACTCCATCAATTTAGGTTTTTGAGATATTTTATTTTTAATTCGAAAGGCTTTTCGAGGCTATCTAAATTCATAAAGTAGTTTTCTTTTCAAAAAAATGTGTTCATTTGCAAATGTTTACTATTTCCAATTACGAATTCGTAGTATTAAGATTATAATATCAAGTTCTTGTAATATATTTGAAAAAAAAAATACAAAAACAATGTTGAAAATGAGTATTTCTTACATAGTTTGACCACATGTACCTAGCTGAACTATACACTATACGAAACATACACTCTACTTCAGGTAGAGTCAAATGAAGACTTATGAGTCTTTCATAACTAATAAGAAATTACGAAAACTAAGTAAAATACCAAAATAATTTAAACTGTACCTAAAAGCAAAGATATCTACTTTGCTAAATCTATTTGCAATTTAAAGCTAAGGGGTACGGCATTTTGGTGATTCAATAGGCATTCTGTATTTAGGAATTCAGCTTCTATTTTTTCTGTCTTTTTAAGAAAATTCTAAAATAGTACATACGAAAATGATGAGATTTTCATTATTCAATGATTTTTGATTCCCTTCATTTAGAAGACCAATGTGCACCGGTATCGCCTCTTAAATCCTTCCCTATTTTTCTGACGCTCGCACAGTGTTTTAACAAAACATAAAGGGTTTTAATAACCCATTCAAGCCTGTAAGTTATTAAAAAAAGCTTTGAAACATAGCGAATAACTAATGAAATATCAGCTTTTATGTTATTTAATTTTATTGTATCCTTCAATAATCTAAAACGTACATTTTTTATTAATGTTCCCTTAAATATCAAAACTAATTTTATTATAGCTTTGTGACATACTCGAAACATACATATACGGCTTTTAGAGGCTATCCAAATTCATGAAACTTTCTAAAACTTTAAAGACACGTGCCAAAACTTTCCACACATAGCAACATCAGAGTCTTTCCCAGCCGGTCTTTGAAAAGTACCTTATAAAACAAATAGCAAATCTCTCAAGCTACCCCGCAACCGTTTCTAATAACATTCGAAATCGTCTTCATTAATCCGGTAATACGATAAAAATCTTAAAAAATATTTTAATTTTATTTATTTTAATTTTCATTACTTACGCTCCATCACCAATATCTATTGAATTAGATGCATCCTTCAGCAAGCAACTTTTTTATATCATACTTTTGCTTTAAAGTTTTGAACTGGCAAAACGGTTGAAATGAATACAGCACTCATATTTTTCATGTTTATTTTATTAAAAGAACAAAACAAAACAAAAACAATTAAAAGAACAAAACAAAATAAATTATACAAATTATGTAAGTCAATCAAAATGTTTTTTGATATATTTCATATAATGATAGAACCCTGAAAACAATTTC
This sequence comes from Eupeodes latifasciatus, assembly GCA_920104205.1. NCBI lineage: Eukaryota > Metazoa > Arthropoda > Insecta > Diptera > Syrphidae > Eupeodes > Eupeodes latifasciatus. Next base: position 279,497,801 of record OV049924.1, read on the forward strand.
ACTTGATTTTCAATTTAGATTTAGATTTAATTTCACTCAATTTGGGAATCTATAGCTGTAATATACATTTTAAAACCTATAATCTATAATGGCATTGAATTTTAAAAACAAAAATTATACTCAATTACATACAATTTTAAAAAATTACAACTTCATTTAAAAACTAGGTACACCACGACGAATTTTTACTAATTATGGATGAGATTCTAGGTTAGGTTAGGTTAGGTTATAAGGGGTGTGCACAGCATGAAGCTGTTGCGTACACGGGGGCCTACTGGTCCATTGTGATCCCATGTAAAAAAGTAAAAGTTAGCATTGATGCTTCTCAATTTTACCGATTAGCGTAGACTGGCTCGTTAACGAACCCGCCTCTGGTATCTATGAATTTCCTCATGTTTGCCATTGAGACCTGTGCTAGATCATCCAGTTCTCCAACAAACCTGTTTCCGAAATGACGGAGTCGGCTGGTTTGGAGGTTCGGACAGTCACAGAGCAGGTGTTTAATGGTTTCTATTTCCTCCTCATCTTGACAGCTCCTACAAAAATCGGGTTCAAATGCCCCTATCCTGTTAGCCATTGTGCCAATGGCGCAATGACCTGTTAGTACACCTATCAAGATTTTAATGTTCTTTTTACTCAGCGATAGAATATACCGAGTTCCCTTTTCATTTGTGTTAGGCCATAAACTTCTAGAGATTGCGCAATCGTCCCTGGATTTCCAGGAGTTGTTGATTTTCTCTTTCAGTCTAAAGTCTATCTTCCTCTTGAGTACCCCAATCGGGACGAGTGGTCCCCTGACTGAATGGTCGCTACTACTGGTGTCTGCTTTTGACACTTTCCTGGCTAGTTCATCTACTATATCATTCCCTTCTATATTGCTATGTCCGGGAACCCAGCAGAGCTTTACCTGGTTAGTGTGGCAGATTTTGTTTAATTCCTTCCTACAGTTTAAAACTGCTTTTGATCTTATGGTCTCACTGGCTAAGGCTTTGAAAGCAGCCTGGCTGTCCACGAAAAAAGTAATCTCCGAAGAGCTTAGCTTTTCGTGATGTGCCAATTCAGCTGAATTTTCAATGGCAAAGATCTCGGCCTGAAAGACACTACAGTCAGCTGGGAGTTTATAGGACGCTCTGATTTTGAGAGATTGGCAAAACACTCCAGCACCTGTTCCTGATTCCATTTTTGAACCGTCAGTGTAGAAAGGGATACCCTGTTTACTTATAAGTGAACTAGGATCCCAACCCTGCCTTTCTGGTATGAAAATAGAAAATTTCCTATCGAAATCTAGTAAAGGGGGGATGTAATCGGTGGTCTCCATCAGTCCTGGAATCGTGTCATATCTTTGTAAGATTGACCCGTGGCCATAAGTGCTGTGCCTCCAAAAACTCAGTTCTCTTAAACGAATTGCAGTTTTGGCTGCCGTGCACTTTATGAACTCATCCAGAGCCGGGAGGTCCAAGATCATTTCCAATCCAGCTTGTGGTGTGGATCTTTGAGCCCCTGTTATTCCTATACAGACTAGTCTCTGTACCTTATTCAGGTTCTTGAGATAGCTTGATTTTTCCACCGCCTTCCACGATGCAATAGAGCCATAGGTAAGAATCGGTCTGACAATCGCTGTGTACATCCATTGGATGACTTGGAAGGTCTTTTTGCATGTGTAGAATGCACATAGTGCTTTTTTCATTCTTTCCTCAGTATTACGCTTCCATGTAAGCTTGGAGTCAAGAATTACTCCTAGAAATTTAGCTTCCTTAGAAAGTTTTAGAGGAATACCATTTAGTTTGGGAGGGTTGAAGCCCTCTAGTTTCCTTTTCTTCGTGAACAAAACTAGCTCTGTCTTGGTGGGGTTGACCCCGAGACCTTCCTTAGTTGCCCAAGAAGATAAATCCTTTAATGCATTCTCCATAATGTTTTCGATGATGGTAAGAAACTTGCCTGATACCAAAACCACTATGTCATCTGCATATGCTACTATTTTAATGCCCTGATCTTTGAACTTTGTGAGAATTTTATTGACTACGAGGATCCAGAGCAGGGGTGAGATGACTCCTCCCTGTGGTGTGCCTCTAGTAACTGTTTTCTCGATAGTGCTAACTCCTATTTGAGAGTTGATAATTCTGCCATTTAACATGGTGAAGATCCAATCGACAATGACAGATTCAACCCCAACTTCAACTAAGGCAGTCTTGATCGATTCCGTTTTAACGTTATTAAACGCACCCTCGATATCAAGAAATGCTGCCAGGGTATATTCTTTATGTTCAAGACTTTTCTCAATATGTGAAACTACTTCATGCAGAGCAGTCTCCACTGATTTACCTTTAAGGTAAACGTGTTGGTAGTTGCACAAATTGTTTTCGTTGAGAAGTTCTCTAACATGTAGATCAATTATCCTCTCCAGTGTCTTAAGGAGAAACGAAGAGAGACTTATTGGTCTATAATCCTGAGCGGTCGAGTGAGTCGGTTTCCCTGCTTTTGGGATAAAGACTACCTTGACCTTTTTCCAGCTATTAGGGACGTATCTAAGTTAGATACAACTTATGAAGATTACCCTAAGCCACGGAGTTATTACTTTGAGAGCATTTTGAAGAAGAGCTGGAAAAATCTCGTCTGGTCCCGCTGATTTATAGGGTTTGAACGAGTTTATTGCCCAGATAATCTTTTGCTCAGTAATAATCTGATTTAGTTCTAAATTTGATTCCGTGTGAGTAAAATCCAGCGTGTTCGATTGCAAGCAATCAGAACTTTCTGGGTTCTTACAACCGGGGAAATGAGTTTCCATGAAGAGTTCAAGCGTTTCTAGGCTCGAGTTCGACCATGATCCATCAGGGTGTTTTATGTACCCCGGGATCGTGGGATTAATGGCCAGGGTTCTACGGAGCCTTGCCGCCTCGCTTGTTTTTTCAATGGATTCACAATGTTTAGCCCACGAATCCTTTTCGGCCTTCCTTAACTCTTTGGTGTAAGTGTTAAGTGCGGCTCTATAAGACTTTAAGTCCTCTTCTAATTTACTCAGTTTAGCTTTATTGAAAAGTTTTATAACCTCTGTTCTACGTTTCTTTAATACACCATTCCACCAGGGTGGGTTAGTGGAGTTATTGGAACGAGATAAAGGGCAGTGTTTTTCAAAAGACATTCTCATTTTGCTAGACAAGTTTTGGACAACAGTGTCAATGGTTGAAGTGCTTAGACTTGTATTGTCCTCTGGTGGATCAATACAGTCTTTCATCCATTTTTCGTACTCTGTCCAATTCGTTCTAGTTGGGTTCCTGTAAGGTTTCTTTTCAGTAAGGTTCCTGTCTATAGAGAAGAGTATCCTAAAGTGATCCGAAAAAGATTCTTTAGGTGAGACTCTCCAGTCTTCAACTGAAATTTTACTATTATTGCTACTAAGAGTCAAATCTATGACTTCCTCCCTGTGTTTGTTTTGAAAGGTAGGGTGATTGCCCCTATTGCATAACGATAAATTAGAACAGAGAATATATTCAAAAATTGACTCACCCCTTTTATTGATGTCCTTAGAGCCCCATTGAGTGTGGTGAGCGTTGGCATCACATCCTACCACCAAGGGTGTATCGCTTGCTGTGGCATGGACCACCAGATCGCGGACTGTTCTTGATGGCGGGCTCTCCTCCTCGTACGACATGTACGTCGACGCTAGAATGAACCTTCCTTCATTCGATTTGACGCTGATTGCCGTGTTGTCCTTGTTGCTGTACCTAGATAGGAAGAAAGCGTTAATTGATTTTTTCACTAGGTACAACTTCTAATTTAACCCACATCTGACGTGGAGTGGAAAAGGTTGTAGTGTTTTGACCTCAACCCACGGATTCGGTTTTTGCCTAACCATGGTTCCTGGATCAAGGCCACATCCACGTTCTCGTGAGACATGAAGAGCGTAAGGTCGTACGTTGCTGCTTTTGACTCCTCTTTGCCTTCATGCCTCTTAACCTTTACGGTTCCGAGACCATACCTCAGCACGTCTTTTCTATCTTTGAGCAGAAGGTCAGATTTCTTGTCTGCCACAAACAAGAGATCCTTCCCTTCCCCACCATGGCTCTTTCTAGAATGTTAGAGCTTCCATTCTTAAATGGGAAGCTCTTTGTTCTGCTTCGCCAGCAGCTTAATAATGGTTGCGTCCTCATGTTCTGCAGGAGGGGGGATCCAGATGCTAAACTGCTGGCGGAGTGGTAGAGCTGCGGCGGGTAGAACTTCAAGGGAGGAATCTTCCCATAGTTCACCAATGTTGGCGATTGTATGGTTCAGGAACTCCCGTGATTTCTGGTCACCGCAGCAGACCACTTTAACTACTCGCCGCCATCCGGCACCATCAAAAATATAGTCCTCAGAACTATCGTTCTCTGATGCCGCCATCATAGCTTTAAGGATCTCATTTTCCACAAGAAGCCAGTTTTTTGCCGAGATTTTCCCATCTGGGTCGTCACGGCTTATAATGGCGATTTGTAGGTCAATCGGGGTGGTGTCGAAGCTGCTGGTTTTCTGTTTTTTAGCACCGTCTTGCTTGACTGTCTCCTCCGATCTTTGTCTCTTGGACGTTCCTGGTTTCGTTCCAGAAGAGGTGCTTGCCGGTGCTTGGTCTTTCCTAGCGTTGGCTTGCTGTTTCTTGCTGGAAGTCGCCTGAACTTTACCTTTGTCATTCCGAGCGGTCGAGTTATTGCCATCCTGTTCACGGTTTGCCTTTTTAGAACAGACCTAGATTTGGCAGCATCTACTCCTTTGCTCTCCGACTTTTTGGTGTTCACTTTCTCTGTTATTTCCCTGGGTGCAGTGACAGTCTCTGCCACCTGCCGATCAAAGTTCCTAACTAGCTTCCTATGCTTTTTTAGGAGAGCCTTATCTATCGAACTGAGCGTCGCAGGGTCTTTCAACTCGGTCATTTTCACGAATCTTTTGGAGGATCTGTAGTTGCTGCGTTGCCTCGAAGCTGTGAGGGGTGCAGCAGACTTCAGCATAGTCTCTTTTTGACTCGGTTCCATCAGTAGCTCGTCCTCGGTTTGACTACCTATGGAAGGAGGTCTGTCCGAGGTCTCCGTACCTTTGATAGTTAAACCATCTATGTCGGGAAGGAGATCCACTGAGAGAATGACCGGTTGTCTTTTTAGCTCTCGTTTTTCTTTCTCTAAGTTTACTTTTGTCACTGGCGACTTAGCTTCTTGCGAAGCCAAGCCCTCGCCGGCAGCCGTGACTTCTGCCGACTCTTGAACGTATATCCCCGTTCGATTTTCTTCATTGTGTAAACTTGTATCCATATTTATTTCGATTAACATCTCTGCTTTTGGTGGTTCTCTTAGTTGTCTTACTCCGCAGCTGGATTGCTGAAGAGTTTGTAACGAAACCACTCGGGTGTAAACCTCTCCTTTCCTTACTACCATTACAACCTCGGGCTACAGGCTCCCGGGGCTGATCCTGGCAGCAGAAAGGAGAGGGTGTCCAGGCCACGGTAGCTTGGCATGCTTGCGTACGCACGAACTAGCTCGCCGACGGGGGGGTTCTTGCTACCGCAGCACTGGACGGGGTTACGACTTCATGCCATGTAAAATTAAAAAAAAAATGGAGACACGAATTGTCCTTGGGTAGAGTGATTCCTATAGAGGGGGAGGGTCGTTGATGTTGTTGACCCTCGGAGGATTTGCCCACCCTTTGTATCCAACGGATACCACCTTGGCTACTACAACCTCCTATTTATGTAGTAGCCCCTAACTCACCCTTTTAGCTCCGCCAAACGCACACTACTCCATGTGCGTCACCTCCACCTCAGTCCTAGGGTTTTTAGCTGGCCATCCTAGCTAAACTGTTAAAAAAAAAAGAAAAACAAACGCCTTCCCAAAGCAAAAACACCAAACCAACTGAGAGACCAGTCAAGAAAATACCATATTGTTTCTTTGTTTTAGAACGTTATAACATGGAATTTCTTTATTAAAAATTATTGAAATTAAACTAAAATAACAAAAAAAAAATATAATTTATAAAAAAAATTAAAATTCTAAAAAGATTAAATAAAAATTAAATGAAAAACTGAATAAAAACTAAATGAAAAGTAAATAAAAATTAAATAAAAATTAAAAAAAAAAAATTAAATAAAAAAAATTTATGGGAAAAAAGTAAGTAACAAAATTAATTGAATAAAACAAAAAAAAGAGAGACCATCTGGTATCATTTACCATCATTTGGGAATAATTAATAAAATGCTAACCCAAAATCATTAAATAAAAGAATAATGAAAAAGATTAAAAAAAAAGAAAATAAACTTACTTTGTGTTTTTTTGTCTTACAAAATGTGTGGGCAGCCCCACTGTAGTGCACTACGTCGCCGGGTTGCTCCTCCACCTGCAATTAATCTTTTTTCTCAAGATTTATATTTTATTTATTTGTTTCGGTATAATATTTTACTTTCTTCTTTTTTTTCACATTTATGTAACTTATTCTTTTAATTTCATTTTTTTATATTTAAATTTAGGTATTTTCTTTAAAAAAACTTATAATTAAACACAAACTTATTATCACAACACGAATTCACACACTTGGAATAGGGATTGCACAAAAAAAATCGGGGGGAATAAGGAGTAGGTGGGTATATAAGGTAGGTTGAGGTAAGGTACACTGGGACACTATGCACTTTTACAGGGACAAATTTTTGGGGGTACTGCTACTTTTCCTTTTTCCCGATCGTCTCGCCTAGTTTTTTTTTCTTCATTTAATTTTTCGCGGCTCACCCGTATTACTCCCAATTATCAACTGAACTCTTTTCTTTCGCACAACCTAATTATTTCCTATAGCCATGGTGATGCTCCGCCTCTTTTCCAGCACTTTTTTTTTCCAAATTGTTGGTTGACAGTTTTTTGGCCAACGGTCCTTTTACTGTGCTCTAGCGGAGGTCTAGTCAGTGGTCTGATTAAAGAACGGTGCATCCCATGGCCTGATGGATGAGGTGATGTTTAATAGTTTATTATTTTGCGATCATGTTATCTTGATAATTGGGTTAACACAGTTGTGAGCGGCGAATTAGATCCATTTATTATTATTATTATTATTATTATTATTATTATTATTATTATTATTATTATTATTATTATTATTATTATTATTATTATTATTATTATTATTATTATTATTATTATTATTATTATTATTATTATTATTATTATTATTATTATTATTATTATTATTATTATTATTATTATTATTATTATTATTATTATTATTATTATTATTATTATTATTATTATTATTATTATTATTATTATTATTATTATTATTATTATTATTATTATTATTATTATTATTATTATTATTATTATTATTATTATTATTATTATTATTATTATTATTATTATTATTATTATTATTATTATTATTATTATTATTATTATTATTATTATTATTATTATTATTATTATTATTATTATTATTATTATTATTATTATTATTATTATTATTATTATTATTATTATTATTATTATTATTATTATTATTATTATTATTATTATTATTATTATTATTATTATTATTATTATTATTATTATTATTATTATTATTATTATTATTATTATTATTATTATTATTATTATTATTATTATTATTATTATTATTATTATTATTATTATTATTATTATTATTATTATTATTATTATTATTATTATTATTATTATTATTATTATTATTATTATTATTATTATTATTATTATTATTATTATTATTAT